>CM034147.1:798066863-798666863 GCA_019776745.2 Taxus chinensis | reverse complement strand
ATCTGCCTCTAGCAGGTGGCTTGGACTTGGCTGAGAGAAATACACTCGCGTCCTTGTTATAGCTTCGATGGGTAGTTCAACGTCTAACTCCACTAAACTGACTACCTTAGGTCATGGCTGACTTCCTAGTTGTGGCGCAACTAATGGATTTAGCGAGGTTGAGGCTTCATGATCATTGTTTCTTGTCATTACACCCTTGTTTGTCCCAGTTAGATTTAGCCTGTTGTTATCGTGATTTGGGAGTGGATCATTAAAAATCTTCAGGGGTGCATTTTGAGGGGAAACTGCCCCTGAAAATGTATTTGATGTTGGTGATGTAGGATCTGCCAAGAACATATCCATGAAAAGTTGTCTTTGTTCATCTAGAAAGCGTTGTATGAATTTATTGTAGTCACGGCACATTCTAGTGTCATGGCCCCGAATTTTGTGAAAACCACAATACGAATTAGGATTGTAATTCTTAGTTTGTTGGTTTGATGTGTACTGTGGCCCAAAATTTTGATCAAACTGTTGTCTATTAAAATTTTACATTTGTTGTCTTTGGTTTGAATTCTAGTTTTGGTACGTAGTTGAATTTTGGCTGGGACCTTGTATGGGATTTCGCTGTTGTTGTTGTTGTTGTGGATGATTAAAATCCAATCCATTGATTTTCGGGATGAAGTTGTTATTTCGTTGGTTGTTTATTTGTGATGGAGTATTGACAACATTTACCTTTTTAGGTTGGTCAGTTACTCCATCTGCTATTACACCTCAATTTTTGTTAATTATTTTAGGTCCTTGATTAACGCTCGTGGTAGTAGGATAACTTGTGGTGTTCTGGTTGGGGGTGACTAACCTCCCATTTGCTCCATATGTTTTGTGGCCACTGTCTATTGCCGCTTGATCTATTTGAAGAGTTCTCCCAAGTACTTCATCGTAAGTTCTTAATGGGAACTTCTGGACTTCTTCCTTCACTTCTCTACTAAGAGAATGAAGGAATAAATTACATAGTTCCATTTTGATCCATGTTTGGAGCACTTGCCGAAGAATAAAGAACTGTACGCCACCTTTGGATGAAATGAGCGACAGATTTGTTGTGTTCTTGTTTGATGTGTAATAACTCCCTAATTCTTGTTCTTAATAATTTGTTCATGTCGAAGGCCTTGATGAACTATGACATGAGTTGTTTGAATGAATGTATGGAAGCCTTAGGTATTCTATAATACCAATCAAGAGCGATGCCTTCCAAGGTTTTTGGAAATATTTTAGCAACAACCCCATCCCATGGGAGTAGTTCTCGAATGGCCATAGCATAAGCTTTGATATGTGCATTTGGATCTCCCTCACCTTTGTATTTGGGCAAATCGGGGAGAGGTCTTGGAAGCATGATGCTTCGTATGGTGAAATCCAAGGGTTCTTTCAAATATTCTGAGTAAGTACCTATCGCATATTTTTTGACCATTGATGGTGCCTATTGAGGGAGTGGTGGTGGAATGGGTTGTTGATATGGCGCAGCGTATGCATTGGCAGGGGCATAAGGAAGCCCCTGTGTTTGTGAAAACATGCCAGGAGAGGAGAATATATCCCCTTGTGGTGATTTGGTGTATATGTTTAAGTATGACGGGGTACTGTCTAGGAATGGATTGTTCTGTACTAGACCGGGAGGAACAGTGCTCGAAATGGTGGGTCTAGTTAGTGTTTGTTATGAATACTGAGGAGTCATGCCTAACATGCCTACTCTCGTGAGGAGATCTACTTGGCTAGGATGGTGTGGAGGATTGGAACTTCCTGTTTGCATGAATTGCGAATTTTGACTTGCTTGGGCAAGTCAAAATCCTCTAACCTTTTCTACTAGAGTTGAAATGACTTCATTTGGTGAAGTCACGGTGTTTTACCGTAGTGGCATTTGTTGTATACCATGGTTTTGTATAGGCACATGATACCCTGCTATGAACTAATCACTATCTTGCCAAGTTTCTCCGAGGGTATTTCCTATATGCAATGGCATAGAGGTATTTTCTTGAAAAGAGACCTCAGGTTGTTTTTTGTAAACCTCCTATAGGTGGATACATACTTCGAGAATGTTGGTCGTTCCTAGCATAACGTACCGAATATTCATCGTCTAAACCTCGGTATGAATCTGATTTTCTACTAATTTTTGGTCTAAGTAGCATCTGAGGAGATGAACCAGATTCTCCAGTGAACGTCATATTTTTTGAGCCTGAAGGCTCTGTTTGTTGCGTTTGAGCAAGCTGATCTAACTCCTCAGTTTGAAACAATGAGTTATATCTAATTCTAGGAGTTTGTGTTGACAACTGGTTAGTTGAGTAGTTGTCACCCCATACTAAGAGTGAGCGTGAGGATTGCCTATTTTGTTGGGCATAGTATGCCTCAAGACCCAAGAGGGGTCTGCCATATGCATCGAATCCTAACATATTCGGGGGGTAGATGAATACCCGCAAAATAATGGGAGGTAGCGAAGGTGATGGTGAAAGACAATGAGGTGGAAAAGATGAAAAGTATACAAAGTTGGAAGGACACGTAACAATATGACTCCAAACTAGAAAGTAAGAAAGTTCATGTCAGGTTCACCAATTTTGTACAACGGAAAAGTGACATGCGAGCATGGGAATCTACAAGTGACTCTTCCTCGCATCCAACCTCCTGAGGTCATACCGAGATAGCCGGTGGGTATGGAATATGTGTGAGATGAAAAAAAACTAGTTAGGTAATCTAATGTCTTAATTACGCACTAGCGGAATTTGTGAGTCTAACGCAAAAAAGGCCCTCCTAACTTAAACTGGTGTGATAGATCGGTCAACAAGGATGACTGCTCGAAGGCTCCAATCAATATCGAGCTCTGGCGTGATTTGATCTATAGGTTGTGGAATACGTGGAAATTGACCCAGGATATTTTCATATATTTCCCCGGACATGGTCATATGGTGGATGGTAAATATAGTCAATTCTATGGACGATTCTTTGGCCTAGTCCAGAATTCCCTAGCTCTATTAGCTGTTGTGTCTAGCAAGGATAATTGTTTGATGATGATAGGTGGAAGTGGGGTAGAACAGAATACTAGTGTGCGTAGGCCAGTGTCTATGTCTAATTCTCCTACGGATTCGTTGGGCTGCGGGATTTGAGGGTCACAACCGTAGATTCTTAGTTGTTATGGACTTGTTATGGTCATGTGTGAAATCAAGTCCTAATCCCTAATATCCAGTAATCATATTCTTTCTTAGCTTGTATATTTAGGATCAATAACTATGTGATTTTCTCAGAATATCTTATAGGCGTTTGTGTAACCTGGATTCTTAGGCTGGTATCTATATCTAGAAGAGTTTCTCCTGCATTTGGCTGTGGGACAAAAGGATCACAACCAAAGGTTTGTTCTCTTTCAAACCCTTCTACAGTCATATGAATGTTTCCTAGGGTAATCTATAGTTCAGTTGATTTGACCAAAACGTGTGTGCTTGGTCGTCTTCTATGTTTAGTCCGCTCAACTGGGAATTGATTTGTTGCAAGCTTACCATTGTTCGGAAGACTTGGATCCCAATATTTTGATCTATATCAGTTATGGCTGTGATGAGGTGGGGCTGAGGTATGATTGGCTCAAATACGTATTCCCTAGGATCTCTAGGTCCTGTGATTGTCATACAAAAGCAACAGTGTAAAACGAACTACAGTAAAATGAAATTTAACTATGTGAAGTATATCTATAGTATATATGACTTCTCTATTTTTTTGTGTTTTCTGAAAAGATTTATGAATTTAGGAAAGAAGCTATTTAAAATATCTAGAATTGACAGCTAAAATAATAATTTAAAACAAGCAAAATAGCCGAGTGTAGCTATTTGTCTGTGCAATTTGTAGATCTATTCTAAACAATAAAATAGCTCATCTAATCTATTTGCAAGACTCTTGATCCTACCTCAAAAGTGAGGAGTGAATCATAGTTTCTCAGAAACTATCAATCCCCACAGCTTCCCTGGCAATATTGAGAGTAGAATTAACTGAAATAAAGTAATTAACTACTCTATTTGATATGATTCTAACTAGAACTTTGAAAGCTAGAACCTGGATTCTGCAGAACAGTGGCAAATCTGATGGTGTGTGTGATCTTGTCCCCTCAGTGTGATCTCCTCGTTCCTTCGTGTTCAGGTGGATCCAGAAAAGCATGTAATGCTAACATCAATAGAAGTAGATATTGGGACAAAGGTAGCTCAAGACACAGACTGAATACAATGCGAGTAGGCGAGGGATAGCGCAAGAGTACAGAGCTTAGCTTATGCAATTCCTAGCGGGATCTATTGTGAGTCATGCAACATAAAGCATCTAGAACATGAAACTATCCTGTTTGAAGAACAAAACCTATAACTTTAATGGCTTCCTAAGTTGTTCTACTCCAATGGATTGGATGAAATAATAGCATTGCTTGCACAAAATGGATATGTGGCTTACTAATAGTAAAACAATGCTAACTAAGCATTCTAAGCAAAAGGAAAACTAAATATATTGCAAAGAGAAATTAGAGGAAAATTTTGAGGGGCCATTTGCTTGAGCACAAGCCTTCTATTTATAGCATTTTCATTTACCCAAGGTAAAAACCAAATAGAACTATTAAACTATAAACAATGGAAAAAGACTATTCCAAGGAACCAGAATCATAAATGCAAGCTTATGGCGGTGAAATAAAGCTGGTAAAACGTTTAAATTATGTGAGTCATGTTAAAAGAGCTTTCTGGAAAATGCATAAAGGACCACCACCCTGAGTAGGGCGGCGGTTTCGTCACTGAAGAGAAAAAGGTCAAGAAAGGAGGGGAAAAGGGAAAAACAAAGCACGTGGGGGCTAAGCTGGGCATGCGCGATGTTAACGCACACTTGGAGAGCTTTTTCGGATCGTGAACACCTTGCAAGGAGACCTATATCATCATTGGGGCATGTGTCACATTGTTCTGGCAGTACAGTACCTTACAATTTTGGGTATGTACAGGAACACTTTAAAAAAAAAAATCCTTAACTTTTCCTAACTAAACCCAAGTTGTTCTTCATCTCGAGTGGTTGTTTTAGATGGGCATTACACTTGGTATCAGAGCCATGGGTTCAAAGATTTGACCTTTGGGCACAGTAGAAGACTTGAGACATGAAATTTAAACCTTGTAAAATATTAAACCTAAAACACTTTCAAATCTAGAGAATAACTTTGTTGAAATTGTATATTTTAGTACACATGGAAAACTACATTAAAAAAACTTAGAACAAAGAACTAACTCTCGCCTAGGTCTATGCAGGAGGCATAGAAAAGATGAGGGGTATTTTCACATAGACCTAGATATAACTCCTCCAGATTGGGCTATAGTGGCCATTCTACCTCAGATATTACAGACACTTTAGGATGTCAATTCTACTTTACGTAGAGAGACTTTGGGAGGATGATTTTCTATACATGACATAGAGTCGTCAGTGGAAGCCCTTGTATCCCCATGACACAGCGAGGAGTATAGGGTAGAGAATTTCTATGTGGAGTTGGCTAGGGTAGAGACACCAAAGAGAGGACATGGGGATAGAATATCATGTCACAGAGATAGATCTCGGAGCCCTAGGATTAGAGATGAGCATGCAAGGAGGCCTAGGGGTGGTTAGAATACAGCTTCAGACCACATTAGGGAGATTATGAAGGTACAACCATCACATTATTCTAGTGACATAGGTAGATTTCAAGTAGAGGCCTGGTTGGTGAGGTTGAGCAGATGCTTCAAGCTCTGCCCTTGTTATAGCAACATGAAAGCTTGTGTTGTGATCCATCTACTAAGAGACGAAGGAGGTGTCTAGTTGAGGAAAAAGGAGCAGAAGCTCCATGTTGATTCTGAGACAGTTACATGGGAGATTTTAGAGGAGCAGTTCAGGAGTAGATATTTCTCACGGAGGTTCATACAGTAGAGGATTGTTGAGTTTCATGACCTCCGATAGGCATCTCTTATAGTGGCTGAGTTTGAGATTAGATTTCTGGATCTACTCCAATATGTTGATTACATATAGGATGAGCAGGTACGGATCCAAAGATTCATCCGGGGCTTGATTCTTGACATTGGGGGTGCAGTTCGGATCCGTTGTCCACAGACATTAGCTGAGGCCGTTGAGAAGGCCTACATAGAAGAGAAGACTCAGGGGGAGACCCAACAGGCTAGAGAACGAGTCCAAAACCATATACATCAGATGTAGGACAACAGATCGAGGGGGTTAGTACCTCCTCTTTGTGGTAAGCAGGGTTCAACACACTCATCTTTTAGACCAAAGCAGCAGCAGTCCTGCCCACCTTATAGACCTCCACAAATATTTGATGCACACAGAGGTTGGAGTATGGGACCTCCTACTAGGGGTCCCATCATGACACAGGGTACTCTAAGGGCTCAGTCAGTAGGAGCTCACCAGTAGAGACCTCAAAATTCTATGGCCGGGTCATTGGGATCCATACCACATACTTCTAGAATACTGACTGGACTTGCTACACATGGTAGAGGATCAAGCGGTTGTTTTGGTTGTGGTGCTGATGGAAATTTGTTGAGATATTTCCCTCAGAACCCTCTTAATAATGTTAAGACATGAATCTTAGAGCCTACCATTGGTGACATGGAATGTAGTCATCAGATCTTTGTAGTGTTTGAGAACCGTCAGGCTAAGCATCAGAGTACCATGATTGAGACTATAGGAATGTAGGTTGGTGGCTGTTAGGTAGGGTCTTAGTTGCGACCTTGAGATGGCTTCTAGAGCCAAGATATTAGTAGACTCCTTAGTTAAGGAGTGTGTTGTGGATTTGGGACCTTTCACCACTACCTCAGATCTTCATATCCTTCCTTTGGGCTCGTATGGAGTGATATTAGGTATGGATTGGTTGTCTGCACACAGGGCCAGTATGGATTGTTACCATAAGACTATATCTTGTGCAAATGATCTAGGACTTGAGTCTGTGATCTTAGGGATCATGAGACCTATTTCCATTTGCACCATCTCTACTATGCAACTTAAGTGGTGTGTGCAATGGGGTTGTCAAATGTTTATTGTCATAATTATTGACCAATCATAGGATGGGTGTGGTGTACCATCACTAGATGACCATCCCATTTTGAGAGAGTTTTCTGATGTCTTTCTAGGTGAGCTACCGGGGTTACCACCCTCACATGAGATTGATTTTCATATAGATATGGTTATGGGAGTAGAGCCTATCTCATGAGCACCTTACTGGATGACCACACCAGAGCTCTGTGAGCTCAAGTTGTAGCTTGAGGGCCTTTTGATAAAATACCTAATCCATCCTTGTGTATCCCCTAGAGGTGCACTGGTGATTTTTGTGTAGAAGAAGGATGGATCCTTACGGTTGTGTATTGATTACCAACAACTAAACAAGGTAACGATCAAGAATCGTTATCCCATTCCACGCATAGATGATTTGTTTGATCAGATGAAGGGAGCCACAGTTTTCTCTAAGATTGATCTTAAGTCAGGATACCATCAGTTGAGGATTACAAAGGCAGATATCCATTAGACCTCTTTTCGTACGAGATATGGGCACTATGAGTTCACAGTAGTGCCTTTTTGTTTGATGAATGCCCCCACAATATTTATGATTTTGATGAATGGGGTATTCAGGAACTTCTTAGATCACTTCGTGCTCATCTTCCTTGATGACATTTTTATTTACACATGTATGCGTGAGGAGCATGAGGGGCACCTTTGTCAGTTTCTTCAGTGTCTTCATGAGCAGCAACTTTATAGGAACTTGGAGAAGTGTGCATTATTTTAGACATAGGTACAATATTTAGGTCACATCATTTCTGGGGAAGGTATTGCAGTTGATCTTTCTAATATTAGAGCCATTGGCCAACACCCACTATTGTGACAGAGGTGCACAGCTTCATGGGGTTAGCAGGTTATTACAAGAGATTTTTTCAGGAACTCTCTCAGATTATGCACTCCATCACTTCCCTTCAGTGGAAAGGAAAGAAGTTTGTTTGGTCAAATAGATATGAGCAGGCCTTCAGGATAGTGAAGGAATGTCTCACTACAACACCTATTCTTGTAGTGCCGAATCCACAGGGTGAATTTTTATATGCATGGATGCTTCTTTGGCAAGACTTGGAGGTGTGTTGATGTAGGAGGGCAGAGTAATGGATTTTGAGTCTCACAAAATCAAGGATTATGAGCTCAATTATCCAAATCATGATCTTGAGCTTGCGGTAATGGTTCATGCCCTGGTTTGATGGAGACACTTTCTTCTTGGTTAGAGATTCACACTCATGACATATCACTTGATTCTTCATAATCTCTTCACACAGCCCAATCTCAATGCTCGTCAGTGGCATTGGATGGAGTTAATTTGTGAGTATGATATGGAGATAAAGCATGTGAAAGGGAAGAAAAATGTGGTTGTAGATGCTCTCAGTAGAAGAAGACATGTGTTTATGGCCACTTCAGTGGGCACAAATATATGGAGCAGGATTCTATAGTAGCTTCCTCTTGACAGCTTCTACATTGTAACGAGAGTAGAGATCGAGTCCCTGATATCCCATGAGGGGAATTGTGATGGTTTCTCATTAGAGGAAGATGGACTTCTCGGGCACAAAGGTCAGATTTATGTTCCCAGTGACGGAGGCTTGAGGAAGGATATTCTGACAAAGGCACATCGTGCACGCTATTCAGCCCATCTTGGGGTGAAGTAGATGCACACTAATTTAAGACAATAGTATCACTGGAGAGGACTTCGTAGAGACATGTCTCAGTTTGTGTCACACTGTTTTAGAGTGCCAAAAAGTGATGTTCGAAGCATTATCATCCAGCTGGCCTTCTCTTTCCTCATGCTATACTAGAGTGGAAGTGGTACACCATTTCCATGGACTTCATTGTTGGGCTACCAATTTTGAGATACCACCATGACGCCATCATGGTCACGGTGGATAAATTGACAAACGTGGCTCACGGTTTCTCTGGTAAAGACCACTTATACAGCTATTACAAGTGGCATGGGTTTATCTAGATGAGATCCTCACGTTGCACTAGATTCTATGGAAGATAATTTGTGACCCCGATCTTTTGTATACTTCCCATTTTTGGACTACCATGTAACATGCCCTTGAGATGAAGATCAATTTCAGCATAGCATATCACCATGAATCAAATTTTAGAGGATATGCTTAGGATGTATGTTATGGATCATCAGGAAAGATGGGAGTACTCGTACTTAGTGGAGTTTTCCTATAATAACAGTTTTCAGAGTTTTATAGGCATGGTGCCTTTTCAGGGTTTGTATGGCAGAGAGTGTAGGACACCTCTTAGCTGGGACAGGTTAGAGGACAGGGTTTCTCTTGGACCAGCTTTATTACAGGACATGGAGTAGTAGGTGGTTTTGATCAAACAGAGACTACAGGAGGCACAGGATAGGCAAAAGAAGTATGAAGATCAACATAAGACTGACCATAATTTTTTCTATGGGCATGAAGGTGTTCCTTCGTGTTAGGCCACATAAGATCCCTATCTGTTATGGAAAAGGTTCTAAGTTAGCTCCTAGATTCATTGGTCCTTTTGAGATCTTGGATCGTATCGGCCCTTTAGCCTACCATCTAGCATTCCCACTTAGCTTTTCTCGCATACATGATGTGTTTCATGTTTCAATCCTTAGGAGATATATTGAACATCCTTCCCATGTGCTAGAATAGACCTCATTATAAGTGCAGGATTAGGGGTAGGTGATGGTAGAGACCGTTTGCATAATAGATCGTAGGACCCTAGGCCTTTGAGGCAAAGAGATTGATTAGGTGCAAGTGCAGTGGGACAGATATGATGAGACTGCAGCTACTGGGGAGGATGCTACTTTACTACGAGTTATGTTCCCACATCTGTTCCAGTGACTTCTAGGAGGAATTCAAGTCTAATAGGAGGGAGATGTAGTGCCCACTTCCCTTTGACAACTTTTTATATTGATCATGACCCTGTTGACTATATCAGGGAAATTATTATAGTTTTGATTTGCTATGATGTTAGATGTTTGATCATGGATTATTTTTTTACTTTGATTCTTATATCATGCATGATTATTATTAGAGACATTTTTATATATTGATGTTGATATACTGTTTGACATGGTTATATTATAAATGATGTTTAAAACTTGTGATAATTGGATATTTTGATTAGAACTAGAAAATGAAAATTGGATTAAAATTGATGATGATATAGTTGTTAATGAAATTGTAAGTGATATTGTTGATTATCTTAGATGATTGTTGTGATTCACATATATATATATATATATATTGAAGATCTTGAAATTATATTTATATTCATTTGGATGTTTTGATATGGCCACGAGGCTGAAGGAGGTATTTATATTTTACAGGTTTAAAATATCACAACAAACATTGGGGGATTGGACACCAACCTCATTGGACTTCTAGATGAATTCAACAAGGTCACCATGGCAACTGTATTTGTTTGTGCATGTTTGTTTGTGTTAATGATACCCATGATGGGGGTCACCTTTAGATGTGACCAAGCAGTTTTATGTATTTATTTTATTTGGTCCCTTTGTTAATGTTTGCATGCGCTTATCTTGTGGTGCATTGAACATTTTCATTATTTCTTAAATGAGGTGTTAATATTGTGAGTAATCAAGTTGTTAAGTTAATTAAATAAAATATGTGATAAGAAAGTAATTAATAGAGTTTTTAGACTTGAATTAAAATGATGTAATAAATGTGTAAGTAATGTGTAAGAGATACGTAAGTTGATTTGTAGTAAGAAACACTCCACCTTCTTCGAAAATTCGAATTTTTCGTTGGAGGCTGATTTTGGAGACTTGTGGGACACGTTAAACTTGTATCATGCCTCTTAAATTTACATACCAACCTTACCTATGGTTGGATAGTTAAAATTATTCCTTCATTATGCATTTTGTAAGTCAAATTGAATGTTTTATTGCACTCTTCTTACATGTTTTAAATTTCAGTCCTTATGGGGTGTGGGCTTGTTTGAGTGTGTAAGTAAATTTGTCATATTATTCACCCACCTATTGATTATGCATTGGAGAATGAAGTTGACTTTTGTGTTGGGGTTGAGGATGTGTGATGTGGCATCCTACATGGATCCACCTCATCCTCTTCTATTTCCTCTTCTATTTATTGGAATTCCTTAGCTTTTTTTGGGGTTGTTGCACTTTTATTACTTCATTTTAGAAGACTTACTTTTGGTTTTTGAGAGCTCTTACTTTTGGAGAAGTTGGGAAGATTGTTGAATACTCGTGTTGGGTTGATATTTGGATTTCTTGCATTAGTAGGATCTTGTTGTTTTGAACTTGGAACAAACTCCATCATGGAGAGGTAAGAGTTTGGCTCCTGGAAATGCTCTTCTTTTCCCTTGTATGAATATGTAAATGATTGTATGTTTGTTATTGTTTTTGGGTTGTTGGATAGATGGCTTAGGGATGGTGTAGGAGAAGAATATGGGGTACTGTTGAGGGTAGCTTAAGTGTGTTGGGGAGGTATAAGTGTGGAGGGATTTGGGATTTGGGTTTCACCTTGTAAAAAGAAATATCTTGCATTTCTTTACTCATTATGGTGTGCCATAAGAGGTTGGGGAGGCATAAGGAAATGTGAGGAATAAGGGGTACTAAGGGGAGGCATACCCATTTCCCCTTTAGGAGGTATAAGTAGCATCCCCCATAGTTTCTTGCTCCATTGGCTTGCATGAAGAAGCTTAAGTTTTGATTGTTTTCTTTCATGTGTTTGTAAAACTGTTTTTTTGTTTAGGACTATGTTTTTAATATGAAATGCGCATGTTGAAATATTGCCTGAGTGATGTGGAAGCCTGTTGTTGTCATGAGTTGAGTCTCATTTCTTATTACATTGTGGTTGGGGCTTAGGGGCCAATGAAGAAGGATGGCTTTTTCTTTCATTGGATGTCTTGGTTGGGTGGAGAGCGTTGCCTTTCCCCTACCTTTGTTATGATCAAACTAAAATAGATGGAGGATCTTCATGTTGGTGTTTTGGAGAAGAGGAATAGACAGTTTTGATAGTCCTTTGAGAGATTTCTTTGTAAAACCTTTTTCCCACTTCAATTGGATGACTTGTAATATTATTTGTATTGGATAGTTATTCTGTTTTGAAAATGAAATCGCATGTTTAAATGAGAAAGATATATGCATTGAAATTTGTACTATGTAAAGAAATGTAAAAGTGTATTTGAATGAAAGGAAAAGAGAAAGAGTTGTAATTTATAAAGTTGTATTTGATTGATATAAATAGAGGTTGTATTGTTTTTCCACAAATGGAGTTACTGCTGTTTAAAATATTTGTTGAAATATGTTGAGGAAAATTCTGTTTGGAAGAAGGAAATACCTATGAAGAAAATACATTGTTCTGTTTTGTTGAATTGTATGAATTGAAAAGGACACTTGTTTCTACATTTTGATTGAAAGAAAGATAAATATTTAAAACAAGTATGGAATTAATTCAATGTATTCATAGTGTGAAAAAATAAATAGATTGATTTCTGTTTTTGAAATGTATAAACTTCATTTTTTATTTTACTATAAACTCTGCACATTTTTATTAAAAATGTACAGAACGACCCCACAACCTTGGAAAGTGTAATAAAATGAATGAATTGAGGTTATATGATCAAAACAACCCCAAACAAACTAAAACACTTAGGAAAATTTTAAGAAACCGTTCAAATCAAACAAAGGAAAAATTGCAGTCGTTTTGATGTCAAATGTTGGAAATTTTGATTTGATCTTCAATCAAATAGTTTAACCTTTACTATCCATCCTAAATTCCTCTAAGAAAAATCCCCCATCTATAAATGACAAGTTGAGAGAGAAATAATATCAATTGATTAAAATTTCACAAGTTAAAATTTAATAGCTTGCCTTTTAAAAGCTTGTAGACCGTTTTCTCAAATTGACCCTTAAAATTTATCCAAATTAAATTCTTAAGGTTTTTGTGCAAATATGACATCGAGAGATTTCCGAAAATTCCTCATTTGACAAAACCCAGTTCCCTAGCAAAGGTTATGGCCTTCTGAAGTTCACAGAAAAGACAAAACTTCATGCGTGCGCGTCTTGCGCACTCGACGCTTCTTGCGTGTGTGCCCTTGCATGCTTAGTGCCTCTTGTGTGCCTGTATTGCACACCCATGATGAACTAAGCCCCTTATGTGTCCACCTTGTGCACCCATGTCCTTCTTGCATACCTGGGAGAGAATGAGTCTCTTATGTGCCCGTCTTGCGCGCTTGAGAAAAAAGAGAGTTCCTCTCGTGCTTCTCTTTGGTGCCAAGAAGAAAAGTTTCTTTCCATGCCCCCTCTTCCATGCCTGGGGAAATTTATTCCATGTGCTCCATCAGAATATAATCTATTTGCGCTAAGGATTAGTTTCTTTCTCTTAGTTTTTTGTAGGATGGTTCGATATCTGTTATAATGGACTTTGGTATTCTTGTTGGGAACACTTTAAAAAAAAAATCTTTAACTTTTCCTAACTAATCCTAGGTTGTTCTTGGTCTCGAGTGGTTGTTTTATAAGGGTGTTACACTTTACCTTTGAAAAAATTATCCAAACCATTGGTTTTTGATCATAAATCGATTTGAGGAGATATGAGATTGAAAAGGAAGAAAAGTACCCACAAAAAATATAGTGTAGGCTTAAAGATCACGACTATGAAATCGAATGGAGGGTAGACCAATAAAATAGAAGATGCATGGGAAACAAATATTTTCCCCTTATTAATGGTTCCCATGATAATAAATCAATGCAAAACTAGAAACTTATCATCAAATAATGTTGGCTCGACAGAAAGCTTGAAGATTCACTCATAGATTCCAATGAATTTTTTTTTAGTAGAGTTCCTCCAACTTGTTTGAGCTCACAAGATGCAAATGGGTAGATTAGGGTTTGAGTCATTTTCCCCTCTAAGCCAAGTAGTGGGTTAACTCAACCTGTGTTAGGTCAAAGTACCAATGTGGGAGAGCCTCAAAAACCTTAACTCCAATAGTGGTTAAGGTCCCATCACCGATATACCTAGGGTTGAGGTCTTGTGGTAAGGGACCAAATGATTAAATCTTATCATTTATGATGATCATTATTTTGACTATATAGATAAAGATTAAAGATACCAAATAATAAAAAATGATTATGCCTTAAGACAATGGTCTATGCTGTGATTAAACAAAAATGGGGAAAACCTTATGATTAGGGGTTTGACATTATTTTTCAAAAGTTGTGATGATTAATAAAAAATGCCCAAAAATCTTGTATATGCATGTCACAATTAGTTAGAAAGGGTCAAACCAGCATTGGAGGGGGACCTTGTCCCGATACTAAATCTTTTCTTTGACCTAAGGTAAAATATAATCAAATGATGAATTGTAAATGTGCCATGTGAAATAAGATCGTGACCTTATGTATTAGTAAAAAAGTGTCCATCGTCAAAAGGAGGGGCTTATATATGCCAAAGGTTTTCTTCACCTTAAACCTTGAAAACTTTACCTTAATACTTGTAAAATATTATATACCCTTTCAAAGGTGATAAAACAAGTGGAGAAGAATGCAGGTGGTCCCCATAGTGGGGTGGCTTTATTTTGCACATGAGTATGTTTTTCATGCCATCCACTAAAAGACAAAATAAAAAAGAAGTGCACAGATGTCAATATCAGAGATCATGAAGACCATTGTTGAAATGCTCAATTACCTTATTTTTAATGAAATAAGGGTATTATTTTATTGCACATGTGTGAAAGTGGTCCCCACTAAGAGGTTTAATTTTTTTCTAACTATTGAAGAGAAAAGAAATATTTTTCTGACACGGGGATATAATTTTTCCATGTGCATCCAAGGCAGCAGAATTATGAAATTTCCAAATTTATCATTGCAAGTGGATCAAATTGCAAGTGTCACATAAAGAAGAAGAAGACAAAGATTACATGCACATTGGAGAAGACTTGCATAGATAAAAAGTATTTTATTTTATCAGAAGTATTCACCAAAGTTGTATTAAAAATATATCAGTCAACTGCACTTTGACTAGAATTTATTCTTGTTACTAAGGATATTAATGCCTCATTGTAATCAACATGTCTATTTTTATTCCTTTATTTATTCATGATAAAGGGGTAAAATTAGCATGCATGGGAGAGAACAAATTTTAGGCTACTTTTAGGATGGGTTGGGTGAATAATTTTACCTCTCCCATTATTTGTAGTGGTGTTTATCTCTTTATTAATTCATGTGAATGTTAATTCCTTGATTAATGATCTTACCTTGCTGTAAATTTTGTATTTTCTTCAAAATCTTAGTGTGCGTGTTTATCTTGTTGTGTTGTTGTGATTTATCCCTCAATACATAAGTATTTTTTCCTTAATATTCTCCTGAAAAGCATTGGTTTTTGCATCCAAAATTCATTGTCAATTTTATTGTGAATATACTCATTTAAATCCCTCAAAAAGTTTGGTGTATCACCCCTTTTCAATTTCAGTTGCAGTCATCTTTTTATCCTCAAACCCCCAAAAAAATAGTTTAGGATACATCAGAAAGGAATCGACCTTGATACCAAAGACTCACCTCAACAATAGGTATACCCACAGAACTGAGGTGTTTCCATTGTATCTATGAAAGTGAGAGATCAAAAAAATCTTATAACCTCTACTATCATCTATCTACCAAGGTACACTTTAAAGAGATAATAGTATCTTCTACTATAGTTTTCGTAAACTAGGTGATATACCAATATTTTTTCATTATGAATCCTCCACACAAAGTAAAAATTTTGATGCATCCAAATAGAGTAACAATTTTCAATACAAGAAGGTGTTTATCAAAAGGTATTCCAAAGACAAACCAAGTATAGCAAGGAAATCAAGAATTCTAGTCCTATAAAGACAATCAAATAAGGTTCAAGAATAGTCAAAATTTTCAATAACAGTGATCATGCAAATGAAGTAGAAGAGGAACCCAAACCTATTAAGATCGTATTGATATCAGAACATGTAGCTAAGGAACAGGAGAAAGTCAAGAAGACAAAATATGATCAATCAACAAGTCAAAAAGGTATGATTACCAAGATTGAGAATAAGCCTATGATTGAGGAGAATCATGTATGTTTGACAAGTTTCCAATCTGTAAAAGAAGAAAAGAATGATGATGTTATACTCATGATTGAAAATCTATCCAATAAGAATAAGAGGACATTAAAATTTTAATGTAAGTTAGATAAAAGGAATATGGAGACATGGTAATTCCTTGAATATTTCTTATTATTATAAGTTCCCTAAGAAGCATGGGGTTTATTCATTAGGCTTCATGAAGACATTCATCAATCAAAGAAGCATATGTGTTCTTTTCCAAGAAACCTACAACGATTGTTTTTCACTTCTTGATTCATGTTGGTCTCATTTGTGTTGTGTATGATCTTTCATGAAGGGATTGGTATACTTGGAAAACATTCATAAGAAGCATAAAATAATTGTCATGGAATCATAAAGTTGGATTTGAAGGTATGTTTCTTCTATTGTTATCATTTTAATTGGTAAAAGACTTCAAGAAGTATATTATGTCAAGGAAAATCTGAGCATGAATAAAGATATTGTGGCATTCTTCTGTATAAGATTAGTTTGTAGAATTCCAAGAGAATTCAAATGAAGGAGTTAATTTCCTGTAAGACAATTGGAACATGTTCTAAGGACCTTGTTCTTGGTTCTATTAAGAGGCTATGTATGATTTTTTATATGAGATTATTTTATGAGCCTAGAAGGATAAAGATTTTTTATGTATGATTTTTTATATGAGATTATTTTATGAGCCTAGAAGGATAAAGAGTTTTTTAGAGCATTCAGGATGAATAAGAATCGATAGAATGACCGAAGTCGATCGTGAGGAAAAGACAAGCAAAGGCAAGATAAGAAGACAAGGACAAACAGACATTTTTTCATAAAGGTATGACTTCATCTATGAGAGATTGATAGGTATGATGAGCATTTGAAGTAACTATTGTGCAAGGAATTCATTCATGTGTCTTAATTTGAAGAAGAAAAGGTAATGATGAGATTGATCTATGAAGGAGATTGACATTCATGTGATAGTAAGTTTAGAAAATGTGTTGTCTTAGGATGAAATGTACTAATCATATTGAATATCACAATAAGATAGCTATGAAGCCAAGTTAAGAAGAATCTCTTCTATGTTGACTTGATCATATCATCTAGTGTTTTAAGGGATGTTGCATGAAGGAATGCATGTCAAGGTATGCTCTATATGTTATATCTTAGTCTTGGTTTTAGTTCATGTTTTGTTAAGGGCCTAATGTTGTTGTAAAGAGGTTTGAGTATTTAGTCATGAATGTAGAAAATGATGTGTGGAGATTATCATACAGTCATAAAATGAGCAAGATTTAATAGTGACCTAGTTGGAAGAATTTAAGGTTTAGATACTTGACCGGAACACATGATATCTTGTTTTAGAGAATTATTAAATATGGATGGTTATATAGCATAAAAATATGGGTGTCTTTTTAGTATGGCTATATACATCTGAGAATGAAAGCATAAACTCATGAGGGGTTGAGAATGTCAATACTTTCATAAAGATTCAAGAAGTGCAAATAGAGATGACCTAAGTCTCATGGGGAGTTAAGAAAGTTGAGGTACAAAAAGGGTGTTGGGGTCATGTTAGAAAGGGAAATACGCTTGGTGGAATATGTTGAGTTTTTATAAAGGTGTAACAACAAGATTAAATAATGTTTCTAGTACATTTTTCTCAAATCATGAAGTCATTTTCATCATTGAAGAATCAAGGCATCATGTGATAGGTTTGAGAAGCATGGAGTCATAGTTCAAGACCATTTTACAAGGTCTATATGTCTATTAATTTTATCAACAAGGGTGTATGGAAATCAAAGAAAAATCTCAATTTTGAAGAAAGAACTGACGGTTACCCTGATCAAAGAATGCTCTTAAAGGTATGAGTCTATATCTTGCTTTAAATTACTATCATGATGAATACCTAGAAGGATATTATTTGAACTAGTATGCAAAGTTGCTTTAAGATATGTTATTACAAGATTATATGGGTGTTTGATACATGAAAAAGTTTGAAAAGTGCTTAGATGATTCTTGTGAGACATATTTTACTTTTTAGGATCAAGACGAGAAAATATGTGGATTGAAGGAGACAAACCTATTCCACAAGGTATCCAAGGTATGAAATTGTTTTGATTCCTCTTGAATATAATAAGAAATAGGATTGATCTAAGAATGATGATAAAAAATTAAAGCTACAGTCATAGAATAAGTTTGTGTTAAGAAGATAAACTTCAAATGATCATCCGAAGAGGAGATGTGTTGAGTCATAAAGGTATGCAATATGGAAGGTGGAGCTAGTTGGTTGCAAGATATCTAAAGGATCAAGGTATGTATTTCTCAATTTTTTCATTTGAAAATGTGGATGGAAATGTATTCATGAACTTTCATAGAAATTCTAAATATGGTTATCAGCTCTAAGAAGTTGTGCAAAGTATTAAGAAAGCGGGACTCGGTAAACTTGCATCATGTATAGAAAAGAGGGCTAAGAACATATCTACAACATGCATGAGCCCAAATCAGTATGTGTTGTTAAAGGGTAGCACTAAAATCTAGGTCCATTGATTATTTGTAGCATTTTGTGCCAATAACGTGAGTGAGTAGTCTAAGGGGGGAGAAAATATAGTGTCTAGGCATTGTGTATTGTCATTTTTTTCTTTCAATATGATTTTGTAGCCTGTTTAATTAGATGTCAAATGGGGAGAGAGTGTTTAGAAACATCAAAATATGTCTATAGGTGTCTTTATGTGTGGATGTAATCAATATTTCTGAAGGTGGTTGCCATCAATGAAAAAGGGGAGATTTTTGGGCATTACATCAAAGTTGTTTTCGTTGATGGAAAATCACATTGATGTCGAATAGAGTCTTGAGTCCATAGGATTCAATTTGAGGTGTCATCTATCAAGAAGAGTGAATTTTTATTGGTAGTGTGGTGAAGTATCATGGTGTCTATGTGTGTATACATGGTTCTTGACACATGTTCAAGTAAGTAGGTGTCATGTATGGGATTCAAGAGTTGCATGAAGGTTAGTATGATATCAAACATGTTAAATATGATGTGGAAAAGGTTCTAGTGTGTCTTCAAGGTGGTGATCAAGTCTATTTCAATAAAATCATATATGTTGAAGAGGTCATTAGAGGCATAGTCCTAGACCTAGTATGAACTTATCATGAAGTATGGAACATAGCATGAAGTATGTACCATAGCATGCCAAGGTAAGTTAGTACAAACATTATTAGATCATTGTGAGGTTGTGTAACAACTATGAAAGATGTATAATGTCACTATTCATTTGTTATAATGCATGATGAAGCTCCTTTGAAGAAAGTACATTGAGACAAGGCAAGATAAGTATGGGGAAAACATTGTGAATGGTGCATTGGAGGTATGATAAAACATAGATGGGAATGATTAGTCATGAAGGAGGTCATCACAGATCTAGGTGTCAAATTTCAGGTCAGGAGAGTGAAAACAAAGCATGAAAAGTTATTTTGAGCTCTATCAAGTTCACAAAACACAATTTTCTAGCTCGAGGACATGTTTGAATTGCTCATTTACTCATGAAATATTTCCATGGGGACCTCATCCATTCATCATAGTTGAGGCATGGAGCTAAGATTTTTTTCATTTTGAATGAGGTTAAATGATGTTTTTTCTTTATGAATGATTTCTAAGTAGATAAGTAGGTTTAAACCCTAGTTAAACCCTCCCTCTAGAGAAATAGTAAAGATTTGATGTGCATGGTCTCAAAATATATTAGGAAGGAAAATTTTATGGTTTAGGGTTGAAGAGGACTCCTCATAGCTCATTTTAGTGTTGGTGGCATGCTCCATGTGTATCTGAAAGCCAAAGAAATATCTCAGTTTTGTTAAGATTTACTTATACAGACATGAGGTGTAGGTTTCATAAAATGAAACAAGGTATTCTAGAAATATTGGGATATATGCTAGATGATCATAAAAAATTACTAGATACGTTCAGTGGATAAAATGGATGAAACAGGTCGCACAATGTTTCCTACTGCTTTTTCCTAGAAGGTGAAAAACTAGTAATGGAGGTTTGAGTTCTTTGTTGATGTTTTGCATAGTATAACAATGTTAGACAGTCATGGAGAGATTCTAGATGTATAATTTGAATTGTGTGAGCTTATGATTTGATCTTAAGAGGTGGTTTCATGTTGAAACCCTAATGGCCTAATTATCCCTATTAGGCTTGTCAAGAAGGTATGAAGAAACATGTATGTAAGGATGGTTTTATTCATATGAAATGTACATGTGAGTGCTTGATGAGGTGTTTCAGGTTTCCTTTGAAGTGTTCCAACTGGTGGAAGAGTCTGAAATTTTCCTTAGAGGTGTTTGAGATCAGATTCCTCATGGTTCATGAGTCCTACAAGAAAGTTTAGGGAGTTTCAAAGATGCAAGTTTTTTAGTGCCTTATACCTTGAACTAAAGTATGTTAGCATAATATGGAATAGGTAATTGTAGTCAGTTACCTCCACATAGGTAGGACGTGGCATGTTGGTTACTCTATTCTAGTACCATATTCTTGTTCACTGCCTTGTATTTATTTTCTTCCTCCGTGGTGTTTTAATTAAGGCATTTCAAACTTTATCTGCATTGTTTGTGTGCATTCATTGGTATTAGATCCTAGCAGAACCTTGGCATGGCGTTTGGAAGCGTTCCTTGGATTTATTTTAGTATAACAAGCTCTTTTGGCATGTTCCTTCTTTTTCTCTTACCATGCATTAGAGGAGTGGACATGTTGGAGGGGAAGACGTGTTAGATTGGCGTTTTGTTTTTCTCCTTTGCTGGATTGGACCTATTTTGGCATCCTGGTCTATGTTTTGGCAATGTTTGCTTAAAATTTTAGTCTTGAAACATGGCGTTCAGACCCAACGACTAGCATAACAACCTTGTTTGTTGGCATTTTCCAGCGTGGAGGATTAGAAACCTCCGCAGAATTTTTTTAAGTATTTTATTTTTTAATTATAAATAAATGTTGTAAGAACCTATTTTTGGCACCAAACACCTATATTTTCCATTCTATATGAGAACATAAGAGTTATCAGTTGCAGCAACCAGAGTATCCATAAGTTTTTTAGGCCATTTGAGAGAAGAAGACCATTTGGGGGACGACGAATAAAGAAATTAAAAGCATGAAGACCTGTTATCTTATTCGTAGCATATAAAGTATACTCTGACTTCAATTAAACCGAACTGTTGCAAAATTCGGCATCATTCAATCCACATTGATATAAAATCATATGAACAACATTGGTATGTGTGGAGAGATTTTTTTATTTTACAAAATTGGTTCAGGCATTTGATGTTTTATTGTTTTCGCATTGACCTGTATTCAAGCATATGGGATACCTGCATTTGAATGTCAAAGACATATTTTCTTTGACCAATTACTCGTGCATGGGGTAGAATTCTTTTGGCTCTTCACACCATGATTTCAATCAATTTGGTGTGGAATCTGGTGTTGACAATAGCTTTGGATCGGCATATGGTGGGTTAAATCAACATTGTACATAATTAGTAGTGGCCTACGACTCCCATAAATTTCTTCATCAATCTCAACCATGAATTCAGATGATGATGCAGAGCAATATGGTAAATTATCAGTGGAAACGATATTTTCATTGTATTTTTAGAAACTGGCGAATCCAAACAAAGGAAAGCAACTGGATATGCAACCTACCTTGCGATCTTATTCGCCAGCAAGCATACGAAGGATCAGAAGATGTAGAAGTGTTTTTGGAATATAATGAGCCTCAAATCCATATATGCTAACCAAGTAGCATGTTACTGGATGTTGGACCATACACAGAAGTTGGAGGACAATTAGTGTCTTCTCATGAGTCACCTACGATGGGGTTGCACCATTTCTTTGGTGACAATTTTTTTTTTTTCTTGTGTTTTTTTTTGTCGTTTGTGATGTTGTTTTATGGTGTGTGTTTCAATAAAGATGTAGAACGTTTTCTAATTTGGTACCTCCTAAATGAAAGATTTTATGCAGAAAAAAAGCAGTAAATTAACGTTTGAAAAAAATATTCTTGCATTCATGTATTTTAAAATTTACATTAGTATTAGAATAAATTTAAAAATTAGTGAAACTTTCATATGAAAAGAATAAAAATATCGTATAAAATTATCACATAAGGATGAGAAATATTCCATGTACACATAAAATCAATCTCATGAACATTATAAAAAATATTCAATTTTTGTCTTTGATAAAATTACACACCTACATAATCTAGAACTACATCAGAGAGTTTATTAACAATACCATAAAAATCATATGAGCTCATAAATATGTCATATTTATTTTTACTTGAAAAATTATTATAGTATGCATGTTTGAAATTTTATGTTTCTACATAATAATATCAATAAATGGGTCAATTAATATTTAATCTTTGAGTACTTTTTTAATGATAGGTTCTCGAAATTGTTTAAAATAACAAAAATATTATGATTTAGGTTCTTTTTGAATGTTTGTTTCATAGGCAACTACCTAGTACACATGTGGCTTAATCCCACATAAAATATGTGGTAGTGAGGCAGATCAGAAAAAGATGCTTACAATATATCAATGGCAACATTTTGAACATGTCTAAATTGTTGTCAATCACCAAGTAAAGAGAGAATATCATACAAATATTACAAAGGCGATATGGAACCCTTAATTCTTGAGTTTTACAATATGTGAAGCTTAGTTGCATGGAGATGTTAGATATGGATGTGGTGATGGAATGAAAAATTTATTATGAGATCTATTAGAAATAAATCACTTAATCACTTATCAATGATGCATGTAAATGGTAAGTAACACCATGGCCTAAATAGATCTTTGAATATATAATAATTTTATAAATTATCTTTGCATGAACTCTGCATTCACATTTTCTCAAGAATCCAATGCTTTCAAATAAAACATACATATGTTTTTTGGTTGTTCGTACTACATGACAAACTCTACAAACTACACTCACTATGAAGAATACAACAATAAAACAGTGAAGATTGTAATATCAAAGAATTATTTAACAACGTAAATGTTTTCGAAGAATCATAACAATAATACATGTTAAATAACATAAATATCTTCAAATAAGCATAACAATGTTTTCTGATCTATTGGAAATTGCTTAAGGTTTTTTGTTAAATAGGAGGGAGATCCCACCCAACACTTCTATACAACATTCGATCAGATTTTGATGGACATTGACCTTTCTCAATATATTCTTCGTAATAATAATTTGAGGATCGGAAGTAGAATGTTGGTTCTAGTGGCTTGACTATAAGGGTTTTCCTTTTCCTTTCTGTAGATCCTTTAATACCAGTCACATGATTGTTAATTGTGGGCACTCTAATTACAATAACAACAAACCTATTTGGTGGATTGATTCTCTACCAAAACACCTCATTGTTAGTGCTAATTTAGATTCTTATTCACATACCTTCCTCACCTCCCCCTCCTTCAAAAGACCCTCATAGGTTTCCAACATCCCATATTATGATGGAACCCCCAAAACCATGACAACTCTAAGCTCACATTGGGAATGCAAGGAAAGTAATTCATCATTTCCTTCTTTGTTGAAATTTAATACAATCAACTCTCTAGAAGTGGTTATCCCTTGTGAGCCTAAAAATGATGTTGATGATGACATGGGTAAATGGATGGTTGTCCATAATAAGAAAAAAGTATCTTTTAGGAAGTACCAAGCTATAACTCATTTGAACAACAGGTCATCTTCCTCTTAATCACTTTAATCTTTATTTTGACCTTTGTCTTGGCTGGAGTTTTATTAATCCTTATGTTGGTTTGTCCTATGTGTTGTTATTTGGTTGATGCAACCTGGTTGTTTGTATTTTTATTTTATCTTTTGGTCATCATTTTTTTAGCTCATCTTTTGGACTTTGGTACTTGCATAGGGTCCCAATAAAAAATCCTCTATCCTCATCTAAAAAAGAATAATTCATTCATATAAATAAGCTCATGGGAATACCATTCACAGGGGCAAAGGAAATAATTACTTCCCCTAAAAAAAATTCTATTATTCTTCCATCAGAGAGATGAATTTCATTCTGATACCAAATGTAGTTCTTTTTATATCTTTACAACAATAAATAAGACTACTAAATTCTCAATAAAAGTTCAATTCAAACAAGACATCATACAAAATGAGAACTATTACATTTATAGATTTTAGTTTCTAAAAAATTAGGAGATATGAATTATATTAAACCCCCGAACTCTCTTATTATTAGTCTCACTCAACTATCCAAACCATCTCTCAACTCCTTGAATCACTCACAATAAACTAGGCTATCTTATTTGGTTTAACAACCAACTATTTTTATTAAAATGTCAAAGTATCACTCATTAAATATGATATTTAACTAATTACACAACCACATTAATACTACCATGAAACACTAATTTCCTAATAGTTTACAGCTATACTATACACTTAAATATGTTAATACACTTCCATTGAGGCTATACAATTAATTCTTTATTTCACTAGATTACAGGATAAAATATAGAATGTTGTTTTATTCTATTTACTTACATATATGTTAAACAATCACATAATTAAAATTAGATTACACTAGAAAGAAGGATTTTTTTTTAATTTTAGTATAAATATCTCCCACAAATTAATTATCATGAAAACTTGGTAAACACGTAGGACAATCTAAGTAAGGGAGTGTGAGTTTAGAATCATCCCTATAATGTCAATGAGTTAGCTCAATATTGACATATCCAATCTATAAATATGTAATTATTCAAGATAAATATGTTCTAAGGAAAAATAGTCTAAATACATTACATCTCATAAAATTACATCACGAGTAATAAATTTTTTATATGTTTTTATACAATATAAGTTAATAAATAAAGTGAGGAAAAAATCTTAGGAGATAAATAATTATAAATATTAATGAATCCATTTCAATGAAGTATAAGCACCCGAACATGTGCATATAATAACTAAAAACTCTCAAAACTCCCTAAATTAGTATGAAAAAATATTCCATTGACAATATCCACAAAGAATGTACACCTAAAACTACACACACCATAAATATATCAAACAAAGGAATAAGTAATTTATAAAATGCATGTTTCCCTTCATAATAAAATATAATTGAATTTTTACAATACTTATGTACTTGGTTGATAAATTTATCTCTCAAGATAAGAAATAAAATAAAACACATTCATACAATATTAAATTACGAATATAACTAAACCAATTAGACATAAATAATCCTTACTTGGTTGATATGGGTCTATATTTTTATGACATCTCTTAAGGACTAATTATGATTTCCTTATCAATGTTAGTAAAACCCACTCAACACAATGAGAATGTTTATCCAATCATAAGTAACATGTTCAAAGATAGCTCAAATAGCTCAAATAAAAACATACTACTAGTAATAGAGCTTTAAATCTTATTATTACATAAAAGTTAACATACTTTAACATACAATAACAATCCTTTTAATTCTAGAAATTTCCAAAAAAGGAAATATCCAAATGTATTCAATGAATATGAACAATAACAAGATAAGTTTCAACCCTAAATGAATCCCTAGGGAAAATCCCTGTGAACTCTAAAATAATTTTTATGAAACCTAAGAAGACTTATACAAGTTTCGACTCTCAATCTCTAGCGAGGTGGAGATGATGGATCCACTCATGGGGCACTGGATCATGAGATGGTGGAGGAATTATGAAGGTTTTTACTAGATTAATGATGGCATGGGAGGTATTGTACTCCCTGACAGCTGACTAAGGGGTGATGGATGCACTGATCTTTCACCTTATCCATCCGTGGAGACTAGATCTATTCTAGTCCACGATGGGGTTTTTTCACAGTGGAAGATTGTATGGTATGTTGGGGGCAACATATCTACCCCCACCTCCCCTAATTTTTTAGGTTTTTTTTTTCCATGGGATAGGTATGTCTGGCGATGTTAACCTAGATATCCTTTTGACCGAATGGTATATCTCCCATGTTTGATCCGCACACTCCTCCCCTACTTCGGGCATTATGGCCATAGGCGATGTGGTTCAAATTTTTTTATATTCCCATGTGTCTAATTCCAGAGTTCAATGGGAGTTGGGGGACTCTGTGTCCTCCTTCTTGGATGCATATTATTTCAAAGGTGACATCATTAGGGGCAGAATCAACTAAAGGGAAACCATGATTTTGTATCCTTCAGAGAGGCAATGCAAAGGAGGGTTGCTCCCACTCCTATGGTTCTAGAAGATAATAATCCCTATGTCTCTTATAGGGAATAGGTGCTTAAATATGAAGCTTTCTTACAAGACCATGCTCTTATCTTCATATTCAATAGATTTTTTCCCATCCTTCCTACTCTCCACAAATAGATTTCGAAGCATTGGCTTCTCCTTCTGGAAGCGAAGGTTAGACATTTACCCCTATGCTAAGGGTTTATTTATTGTAGTTTTTAATTCTATTACTGATAAAGATACCATAGTTGACGATATTTGGGTGTGCCAGTCCCATTACCTGGTCATGAAACCATTTTTCCCCTCCTTTAATCAAATTACTGAGAAACTTTCTTGTAAAACAGTGTGGATTAGATTACCGCATTTTCCATTGTAATTTCTAGACTAATCATCTCTTGTCTCCATTGGAAATGCATTGGGAAATATTTTGATCATAGATGATTGAACTAAGGATTTTACTCATACAACCTATGCTTGAATTCTGGTTGAGATTGATACCTCTAAAAACCTACCTCCTAGCATTGAACTAAAATTTTAAAATAGATTTAAAATAGATCCTAGATTCAACCTCTTGTTTATGAAGGTTTTCCCTTGAGATGAATTTTTTTTGCGCTACGGAATATTGCTACAAATTATAAGTTTTCTATGATAAATAATGAGAGTAAAACTAAATCTTCATGGTGGAAGAATGTTGATCCCATTCACCTATTTTTCTAATCAGATAGTGATTTAGATGATGTTTCTGTGAAAAAATAAGATCTATCTTTGAAGAATGGGAAGTTCTCTCCTTCTCCTAATCAGATTGGGAAAACATCACCCCTTGCTACTACTTTAGATTTCATTTCCTCTCCTTTAGTAACTCAACTTAGTGTTGACAAGGAAAATTTATAAATCACCATTCTGGTTCACAAGGAAAATGTAAATCCTAACATTGGTGATGGTTGGACTACTATGGGGAAGATAAAGAAAAATAACTATAAATTATATGCCTAAAATGCATTTAATATCATATGGGAAGATTCCTCAAAGATTAGGTGTGCTTAGTATGGTGTTTGTTCTTTTTTTGTTTCTCTTAGCCATTAGTAGAGGTTGCTTATTTTTTATATTCATTGTTATATATTTTCTCCACTTGTAATTGTGAGTTTTTTGGTCCTGTCAAAACCAAACTATTTACCTAATCTAAAAAAAATAACAAGAAAAGTGCAAGAAATATTTCCTTGTCTCATGTCAAGTATACTCACCTAACTAATCTCAAATACATAGTGATACATGAACTTGTACACTCGCAAAGAGAGGTGAACTATTAAATTTACTACAAATATTATCTTTTTGCATCGTGGTGTCCCCTAAGATTTCACTTAGAAATTTTTGAGTTTTTTGATGAGTTGTGTTCATGTTGTTTGTAGTTCTTTAGGTTGTTGTATGGTGTGTTTAGGTTGTTACCTTAATTGATTTAGGTCATAATAGTTCTTTATAAATTCTTTAGGAGGTTGCAAGAGGTTACTTGGGGGTTACTTATGGAATACCCATGTGTTCAAAATGCCTAAAAATCTCTGAAAATCCAAGAACTCGATTCCTTAAGCTATCGGGTCTCTCAGAGTGTTTTACTTCTAAGTAACAAGTTGTCTATATCCTAGAACTTTATCTGTATAAGTCTCCTTCTTTGTGTTGATTGGAAGTAATTCTTCTTGTTAAAATTTAATAAGACAAGTAGTCCCAGAACACCTCATAGCTGACTTAGATTTCCTAAATTCTCGCTAAACTAAAGTAATGTTACTTTTTAGCTTTGCGCTAAACCGATATGCTTCAACTTCTTATTGTTAAGCAAGTAAAGTTTTTCCTAAACGTCATCAAACTAAAACTATTCATTACACTAAATCGACACCCTAATATTTTTTTTTCGCTAAACCCAAAAAACTTTACTTCTCAAAAAATAAGATAGGTAAAGTATCTCCTAAAGGCCGCATAACTAGTCACTTAAGTTATCACTGTTAGGGAGTACTTTAATTCTTTTAAAATGAAATGAAGTAAAGTTGTATAAAAAATCCACATATAAGGGGACTGATGAAATGGAATTTGTATGACTTACTTATAATGACATATAATATATATAATCTCAAGTAATTGCACATCGGATCAATGCATTTGCTTATCCAAAGATTAATTTTCTACCGCCCGAACCTCGAGTGATCTTCATGCGACTGATCAAAGGAGAGTTTTTGCATTTTGTCTTTGACCCATTTGTAAGGGAGGTTGGTAATTTATTTTTGTTCCGTTCTTTGTGTGTTTTCATTTTTGTTATGGTTTGTTCTAGCTTAATGTTATTCCTTCTAGAATTTTTATTCTTCTGTGTTTTGAGAAACGATTTGAAATTAGGGATATTTTTATTAGGATTAGGGTTTTATTTGGAATTATGAACCCAATGTTACAATCAATAAAATGTATTTATAATTTCATTATTTTCAAAACCCTCATTTTTCCCTAGGTTCATTTCTTTTGTGGTTTTGAGTGATCCCTTTCTTTGCATTGCGGTGTCTAGGTTTTCTTCTTCTTCTCTTTTGTTTACTGAAATTCAAGTAGTCTCAAATTTCCACATAAGACATTAGAGTTTCATCTTGTATTGCATATTTTTACCTTACTTTTACTTTTTATTTGGATAAGTCATGTTCTCGAAGTAATCATCCCCTCAAACACCACATTACCTTCCCTCATTATTTACATCGTTTGAGATTACTTTTACTTGATGTGCATTGCATCATTTGGGATTGATTTTACTGCCTATTCTATGTTTTGTGTTAAAGTGACTACTTAAAAATTCTCATGGATTACATTGATTAATAATACTTTTTATTCTTTACTTTATTTACGCAAAACCGATTACTCATTATTTCTCACAATTTTTGTGCTAAATCAATAGGTCACTAATTCATATGTTTTGCACTACACTCAAGGAAAATTACTTCTCATATATTGTGTTGCTTTAAATAACTGTTACTTCTCCTATATTGCACAAAATTAAATTACTTCTTCTTGTTAACTCCAAGTCTCAAGTAGTAACACCCTAAAAATCCACAATGAATTACAAAATGAATTGTTTCACTTCATCACTTCTAGAAAACCCTGAAGTTCACTTCTAAAAGGATTTTAATGAATTTTCATGAGATGATTTAACTTGAATGTTTACATACAATTAAAATAATGTGTCTTAACTTGATTTGTATATTTAAAAGCAAGTGGATACACCTATTTCTTGAAGGACGGAAAATTTCAGAGGCTATAGAGGAAGCTATTGAAGTAAGTGAGAAGTCAGTATGGGAAGAAGATTTTTTTCTGATCAGAGAGGATGATAATCTTAATATAGGTGAAACTTATAAAGCCATGAAAGGAAAAGGGAAAGCTAAGGCTGAATCATCTCTTGAAGCCAAAGGTCACAAGATGAAATATGAATATAAAGGATATCTAGTGGAGTCTTGTATGGTGTGTCCAAGATAACTGAGGTCAGTGACACAGATATGGGGCATATCTCCATAACTAAATTGATTGAGAGGTCCAAGGCCAAAATACAAACACCCCTCATGTAGGCCTTGACCTAGAGTGGGTTAATCCAAGTTGTTGTTTTCCCAAGCACGATTCAGTTGCATGATTTTTTACTGGAATATGGAAAACACTATGAATCCTAGACAAGGAAAATTAAGGATGCCTAGGTAATTTGATGATAAGGATTGATACTCATTTATTCAAATTTTACTTAAATATTATTACCACACTTAGAGCATTAGGTGTTAGTATGGAAAAAGTGAAGGAATAATCGAAGAATAATACAATTGTTTCTATTAGGATCATAAACTTGAATTATTTAAAGGAGAAAAATAAGCCTTCAAGTTTTCCCAGGACTAATGTGAGATCTGATTTGGTCCAGGAAGAAGATGATATAACTCAACTATTGTGCAGGATCAATGGGGAGAAAAATTCCCAAAAAAATATCATGGATTTATTATTTTATCAAGATGATCGAGAATTAAAATCATAGTCTTTTAATTAACTGGGATGAATTTATTAGAAATAAAATTGATATACAACTACAGGATGTTCATCAAATATTTTATTTCAAGATAAAATCCTATCTTTTGTATGCTGCAGCAACACATGATTATTTACACGGGTTAATGACTCAAGGTATTGCAGATAAAATTCCAGTTCATGAGTACTATCCACAAATGGCCTTGCATAAATATTTCAAGGAGTATAGACAAGTCAATGATTTCTTTTTCTACGAATTCATTTGTGAGCTTGACTCTGATTTGAAGACAAAGAGAGTAGTTGATGCTAAATGGAATGTAGTTGTACAGTATGGATGTATCTTTATTCAGTTTTCTCAAATCACATATTTGAGAGTTTATGGTTTCACTATAACTCCACTTAAACTCCTAAGGTATCCCATTAACAAGTGGATTTTTCTTGAGTTATGTAGATAGCTAGTGGAATTTCATGATTTGCAACAAGGAATTCATAGGGTAGTTGTTCATATTCCAGTAGTTATTGGGTAGTACCATTGTACCAACATTAACAAATATCATAATGTTATTAAGGAAATGTTCCATGAACACACCTAGAGTAATTACGAAGAAAGAATGAAATTTTATTACAAGACTATTTCCAATAATACGGTCTTGTTAGAGCATGCACATTTTTCGGTAATGGAGGATTATTGGGTTGATTATAGAGATGAGTTTGAAATTAGAAGAAGAGAACATAACTGAATGACAGTGTAGCAAATCCTAAGTTTTGTATTCGTAAAAATTCTAAAGAAGCTCTTAGATGATGGGAAAGTAATTTTATAGGCTTACTATAAATAAGGAGGTGATAATGCCCCATTTCTAGTAGTACACAATAAATTCATGAAAATTATGGATATAAAATCAATATTGTTGCTTTATACTTCAAACTGGCTACTTAGCCAAGGTTATTGTCTAGAAGAATCATTCATGACTACTATAGATCAAGTGGGCATGAAGAGAAATGAATGGCTAGGGGAGAGTAGTGGAGGGGCTATAAAATTAAAACCAATTAAGAATCCCATAACTAAATGAGTGCCTCTAAAGAAAAAATCTCCAGTGAAAAATCTAGTTACAAAAGTCACCTCAAGTGATACTTCTCATTTATTAGTATCTAAATCAGTTGTTTCTCTTAAAATTCAATATCCTCTTACATAGGAAGAGGTTTTTCTACCTCCATTCAATCCAACTACATTCTTATTTCCTTCAGTTGTTTCAAAAACTCCATCTCCTCATCCTTATCCCTGTTCTCCACCGAACATTCCTCTTCCATATTCATAAGAACCATCAATTGCTCAACCAAAAGAGATAAAATATACTATTTTAGAAGGGTCCTTACTCGATGAGGTATCTCAACCAATAGAAAAGGGTTAAAACTTGGAGCAGAAAATGGACTTTGAAGAGGGAGAAGTCGAGAAATAAAGTGGAGGATATGTTCATGACCAAACAGTTAAAGTATCTTAAGTTGTAAGTGTTGGTACCCAAATTGATTTTCCTTCAGAAGATGAGCAGCATCACTGGTTTGACAGGAAGCTTAGAGACAAGAAGATCATGTAGTGTTTCATTTTGTAGCCAGGGATGAAATGCAACTTGCTCTTTGTCACTCAGATGTGGAGAAATGGGTACCACCCTCAAGAGGAATTGACCTATCCTCACTAATTTATGGTTGTTCCTTTTAACTAGGGTGAGAGGATTTGTTTTGTAGCCTACTGTTTGTGGATGAGATGGATATATCCTTCCTTGTGAAGTTATTAAGAAGGTCTTGAAGAAAATATGATCAATACAACAAAACCTAACTCTCACGAGTTGTCACTCTAGATAATGGAGATATTTTCTAAACAAGGTTTAGGCCACTAAAGACAATGAAAACCTGAGTGTTTCTACATGTTTTTGTAATAGAAATTGTGCATCTGAATACACACATGACAAATAGGGGTAGTATGGGTAGGATTAATTGTTTTTTAATGCTTTTTGTGGGAGGTGAAGTAGGATAAAGTTGATTACACCAAATCTTTGATAACTTTTACAAAAATGGAGAGTTCAAACAACATAATGCTTCAAAGTAGCCAGGATGTTCCTTTAACCAAAATATGTGCTTCAATGGAGGCCCAGATCAACACTTTTCACACAAAATTCAAGGATCCAAAATGAAGGCTCAAATTGGAAAACTTAATTGAACATTATCAATCTCTATTTCATCACACCTAAGATACCCTCAAAGTCTAACAAATAATATTATAGTCATGCTAGGAGTCACAGTGATTTTAAATTTGTTTATTTCACTATCAAATTAAATCTCTTCTGATGAATGAAATTGTAAATTCCACCAAACTATCACACGAATAAGATTTTGTGTGATTCACACATATTTCAATGTAAGAATGTAATGTGAACAATAAACGCTAGTTACAAACATTTAGGAATGAAGCAGACACAAATTTTTCCCAAAAAAACACAGATTAACTCAAGTCTAATTAAATTTGTCACCAAGAGACAGTTTCTCAAACAATTTCAGAGCTTGTCAATGTCTGTACAATCCCAACCACCTTGACATGATCAAATTTAACACAAAAGAGATAGATAGGTTTCTTTAGATAGTTTCTCAGAAGGACAGGCTCTATCAAGCTTTTCTCTTAGCAAATCAGTTTCTGACTCCTAACACTTCTACATTCACAAACTCCCAACCCCTTTCATGGAAAAATCATGCATATTTATAATATTTTACAACATATCCTTTTCCCCCCAAAACTATAGGAATTGAGTGTACCAGTGCTTTCCATGATATCGATCGTGATTCCCAAAATCAGATTTGTAAAAAGTTGTCAGGTGCTCAGGGGGCAGATCTCTTCAAACATCTCCTGTATTCAACTCCTTCCTATGGTAGATTACTTTTCCCTTTACTCCCCAACCACTTCTACCCCTATTATATCCAATTTGGTTCTTTGCGTGCCCAGGAAAAAGAAATTGAAGATCAGATCGAGCCCAAAGGTCAAATCTCACTTAAATGGTAGAATACATCTCCATATTTTTCTCACCAAACCTAGATATTAACAGGTCCTTCGTGTGCCAAGGAAATAAAAATCATGCTAAATCCAATAGTCATATTACATATTAATGGTGAGAGACATTTGCAAACCTTCCCCACAAAACTAGGCCTCCCGATTAATTTTCCTCTTTATTTGGCATGTAGGAGACTCCAAGAAATGATAAGAAACTAAAAGAATATGCGTCCTTAGCAGTTCTAGAGTGAAAATGGTAGACAAATCAGATATAGAGACATAGTTTCCATTGATTTCTATTTTTAATTTGTGTTGTCCACGTGGGAGATCCATTTTAGACAAAGCCTACGGGTTCCCCTTTTCCTTTTACAACTTTTGGAAAAATGTTAAATTTTCACATTTTGCTCCATGCCTCCACCCTTGAAAAATGAGCTTGACACATGTCCTAAGGTGGGTCGCAAAGGAATCAGAGCCAAATTTTTCTATTTCACCTCTTTTTTTGCAAAAGGGAAAATTTTCCAAAGTTTCCCCGCAACTCTGCCCTTGAAAAAAGGGCCTGACACATGTCCCAATGTGGGTCCCATCAGAACCACGCTTCCCTTTTTCACTTTTAACTCCCTTTTCCACAAAATAATTTTTTTCAAATTTTCCTTCGAAGGTTTGCACCTCCACCATCTGACTGGAGCAAGTTTTGACTTTTCTCAGTCAGGCCCATGGGTCATTTTGATGATTTTATTCATTTAAATATCAAGGGGAAAAAAAATCCAAGTTTCCCCCAATGGTCCACCTCCCCACCTTTTTACATTTTCAACGCCAACTTTGACCTTCTTCTTGTCATGCTTGCGGGTCATTTTGATACTTTAATCCTTAAGAGATAAAAATTCCAAGTTTCCCCAGATGGTCCGCTAGCCTGGCCCTTTGACCTTTCAAATTTTAGGTTGTGGAGCCTATTTTCATGTGTGAAAGTGTTGAAGACTTTGCACTTAGAGTACTGTACACTTTTTTTGGGCCTTAAAACGTGCCCGATATACTAGGAAATGTTATTTTCTCATATGGGCGGGATTTTGACCCATAGGTTTATGGAACAGTTTTCACCCATGGTTTTAATACCCACTATTTTGTAAAATTGCTTAAGTAGTTGTCTACTTATATGGTTTAATGCACATGGTAGGTATTATGTAATACATTACAGACGTGTTTTGAATTCGGGTGTGAATTCTGTAGATTTTTTTGAGCATAACTCCAAAAAGATCTGGGTATTGTATTGAGAGATTAGTGACTTGTAATAAAATCTAAGCAAGTGATTCTTGGTGGATGTAGCCCAAATTGGGGGAAACACATTAAATACTGGTCTCTTTGTGTTGTGTTATTTTATTTTGTACTTTTATTTGAGTTCTGTAATATTTTTTGCATATTAGTTTCTACTGTTGCGATTCTGTGAGAGATTATTCCACATATTTTATCTCTTTATTTTCTAACAATTGGTATCAGAGCCTAGTTTGGTTTGCTGAAGTGTTGAATCGCAGGGAAAGTTTTATCTTGAGTGGGAGCTATGGCAGATGATGGAAGATCTAGGGTTGATAAATTCAACAGGTAAAATTTTAGTCTTTGGAAGATGCAGATGGAAGATTACCTTTATTAGAAGGATCTTTATATTCCGTTGTATGAGAAAGTGAAAAAAATGTTGAGCATGATGGACGTGCCGAATGGAGATTTGTTTGATAGAAAAGAACTTGGGACAATCTGATTATGTCTTGCATCTTTGGTATTATTTAATGTTTCAAAGGAAAAGACTACAAAAGAAATGATGGATGCATTAGGGAAGTTGTATGAAAATCCCTCTACCTCTAATAATATATTTTTAATGAAAAAGTTGTTTAATATGAAGATATCTAAGAATGGTTCAGTAGAAGATCAATTTAAATGATTTTTATACGGTTGTAAATATGCTAGCTTCAGGTTACAATAGAATTTGATGAAGAAGTTAGGGCTTTGTTAGATCTGTGCTCTTTACCTGAGAGTTGAAATAGCTTGGTAATGGCAGGTAAGTAACTCGGTTCCAGTTAACTCAAATTTGAATTTTGAGGATGTTGTAGGGGTGATTCTAAGTGAGGAAATGTGAAGAAAAATATCTGGGGAATCTTCTACTTCAGGGAATGCTTTGACAGTGGAAACTAGAGGGAGACATAAGAATAGAGGAATCTGTGGAAAATCAAAGGATTGGGCAAGGTCAAAATCCAAAAGCAAGATAGTATGCTGGCACTGTGGAAAGTTTGGGCATGTAAAGAAGGACTGTTGGGAAATTCAAGACAAGAAGAAACAACAAGAAGAAACATAAGGAGGAAAATGTGGCAACGGGTAATGTATGTTAGGATGCTTTGATTCTTTCTTTGCACAATATTATTGAATCTTGAGTTTTAGATTTGGGGGCTTCTTTCCATGCTTACTCCACATAGGCATTATTTTGTTGATTATGTTCAAGGAGATTTTAGGCATGTTTTTCTTGGCGATGATGAGCCTTGCAGCATAGCTGGAAAAGGTTCTATTGAGGTTAAGCTACAGCATGGGAATACTTGGCTATTAAAGGATGTTAGACATGTGCCTACAATAAGACAAAATTTGATATCTGACATGGCAGTTGGGAAGTGATGGTTATACTGTGATATATATATAGTGAACTCTTGGAAGGTTATCAAGGGTTCTCTTGTTTTGGAAAGAGGTAATAAGGTTGGAACCTTGTATTTAACCACTTATAGCAGTAATGTTCGTAATCTTGTGGCTTCAGAATTAGATACAACATTGTGGCATTATAGGATTGGTAATATTAGCCATAAGGGCATGGAGATCATAAAGAAGAATTTTCGTTGATATACAGAAATAGGTTTGGAGTTCTGTGAGGAATGCAAATATGGGAAACAAAAGTGAGTAAGTTTTCTCAAGGTTGGACCTACAAAGAAAGAGAGTAAGTTAGAGTTGGTGCATTCTGATGTGTGGGGGTTGGCTCAGGTATCATCTCTTGGAAGTTCAAGTTATTATGTTAATTTTATTGATGATGCAACAAGGAAAGTTTGGGTTTATTGTATTAGAAACAAATCTGATGTATTTGACACTTTTTTTAAATCCTTGGTAGAGAATGAAACAAGTCTTAAGATAAAATGTCTCATGTTAGATAATGGAGGGGAGTATTGCAACAATGAATTTGATGATTAATGTTCTAAGAATGGAATCCATAGGCAAAAGATAGTTCCAGGAACTCCCCAGCAGAATGGGGTGTTAGAAAGGATGAACAGAACAATAATGGAACGTGTTAGGAGCATGAGATTACATGCAAGGCTGCCTCTTTATTTTTGGGTAGAAGCAGTGAGCATAGTTGTGTACTTGATAAACAGAGGACCCTCAAGTGCCTTGGATGGAGGCATACCTGAGGAGGCTTGGTATGGTAAGAAAGTTGATTATTCATTTCTTAGAGTCTTTGGAGGTGAGTTTTTTGTCCATATAGACAAGGATGATAGGACTAAACTATAGGTTAAGTCAGAAAAATGTACTTTCATTGGTTATGGTGGTGACGTCTTTGGATACAAATGTTGGAGTATTAAGGATAAGAAAATTATTTGATCTATGGATGTGGTATTTAATGAGAAAGTCATGTATAAGCAGCAGTTGTAGGAAAATAGGGAAGAATCCAAGAAAGAATACGCAGTGGTAGAGGATCTTCCAGATGAAAAAGTGACACATGAATTAGTTCAAGAACCTCCTCAACAGGAACCCCAAACTCCTATATTGAGGATGTCTTCTAGGGTAAGAAGATAACCTAAAAAAATTTCTCCTTCTCTTTATTATTTATTACTCATTAATAGTGGAGAGCTAGAGAGCTTTGATGAAGCAATGTAGGTAGATGCTAGGAAGAAGTGGGAGTAAGCCATGGATGAGGAGCATCAGGCTCTCATGGAGAACCAGAGATGGGATTTGGTGAAGATACCCAAAGGCAAAAGAGCATTACAGAACAAGTGGGTGTTCAGAGTCAAAGAGGAAGAAGGAGGCAAGAAAATATCCAAGGCTGAGTTGGTGGTCAAAGGGTTTGCACAGAAAAATGGTATAGATTTTGATCATATTTTTTCTCCTGTAGTAAAAATGACTTCTATTAGAACTATTCTAGGAATAGTTACAACAGAAGACTTGCACTTAGAACAACTTGATGTAAAGACCACATTTCTCCATGGTTATTTGGAGGAGGAACTATATATGCAACAACCAGAGGGCTATGAGGTCAAAGGTAAAGAGGAGATGGTGTGCAAACTGAAGAAGAGCTTGTATGGCTTGAAACAAGATCCATGTCAATGGTATAAGAAATTTGATAGCCTTCATGATGGAGCAAGGTTATATTAGATGTCATTATGACCATTACATGTATACAAAGAAATTTGAGGATGGCAGTTATATTATCTTGTGTTTGTATGTGGATGACATGTTGGTTGCAGGTAAAAACATGCAGGAAATAAAAGTACTCAAGAAGCAGCTAAGTGAATCCTTTGCTATGAAGGATTTGGGGGAAATAAAAAAAATCCTTGGTATGAGGATATCTCAGGATAGGAATGAACGGAAGGTGACTTTATCTCAGGAATAGTACATTAAGAAAGTCTTGGAGAGGTTTAATATATAGGATGCTAAACCGGTTGGGACTCCTTTGGCAAGCCATTTCAAGTTATCAAAGGAGTGGTGTCCCAAGACAGAGTAGGAGAGAAACCAAATGTCTAAGTTACCTTACTCATCAGCAGTTGGTAGTTTGATGTATGCCATGGTGTGTACTAGGCCTGATATTGCCCATGCATTGGGAGCGGTGAGTAGATTTATGAGTGATCCAGGCAGAGATCACTGGTAGGTAGTAAAGTGGATCCTTCAGTATTTGAGAGGGACCATGGAGACAATTTTGTGCTACAGTGGATCAAACACCACTTTGTGTGGTTATGTAGATTCATATATGATTGGAGATGTAGACAGCAGGTGGAGCACGATAGCTTATGTTTACACTGTAGGTGGGACAACAATGAGCTGGATTTCATGACTACAAAAGTTGGTGGCTTTATCAACCACAGATGCTGAGTATGTTGCTGCCATAGAGGAAAGAAAAGAAATTATTTGGTTACAAAAATTGCTTGAGGAGTTGAGGCATAAGAAGGAGGAAGGAAAGCTACATAGTTATAGTCATAGTGTTATACACTTAGCTAAGAACTCTGCTTTCCACTCTAGGACAAAGCATATACAGTTAAGGCACCATTTCATTAAGACAACTTTGGAGGAAGAGAAGTTGAAGCTGGAGAAGATCCATAGCAGTTAGAATCCTATAGACATGATGACCAAGGTGGTCATAAGGGACAAACTAAAGTTGTGTTCAACTTTGGTTGGTCTTCATTAAAACTAGTGAAATTTTGAGAAGCTTGCTCAGAGGAAAAATAGTCTCCAAGTGGGAGATTGTTAGGTTGTGGAGCTTGTTTTCATGTGTGAAAGTGTTGAAGATTGTACACTTGGAGTACTGTACACTTTTTATGTATCCTCGCCGGGGTTTGGGAAACGTCATTTTCTCATATGGGTGGGATTGTGACCCATAGGTTTATGGGACAGTTTTTGCCCATGGTTTTGATACCCATGGTTTTGTAAAATTGCTTAAGCAGTTATCTATTTATATGGTTTTATGCATATGATAGAAGTATGAAAAACATTGTAGATGTGCTTTGAATTCGGGTGTGAATTTTGTAGAGTTTGTTGAGCATAGCTCCAAATAGATCTAGGTATTGTATTGAGAGAGTGGTGGCTTGTAAGAAAATCTGAGCAAGTGATTCTTGGTGGATGTAGCCCAAATTGGGAAAACCACATTAAATATTGTCTCTTTATGTTGTGTTATTTTATTCTGCACTTTTATTTGAGACCTGTAATATTTTCTACATATTAGTTTCTACTCTTGTGATTCTCTGAGGGATTATTCTACATATTTTATCTCTTATTCCCTAACATAAAACTGTCATGCATCACAATGGAACATCTTGAGATGGTCCCCAAAAGTTTAGATCTTTAATGACCTTAGGCTCACCGCATGTCCCTGTTCTGCCAAGCTGTATCATCTACATAAAAAATTATCTAAGTCTGAGAAAAGCAACAGAAACCTCCTCGTGTCCTCCCAGCATTACTACAAGGACAAACCAAAAAAAAAAATCTTCAAATGAGATTCATTCCTCCACGTGGATAATTTTTTATTTAAAAATTTTCACAAAGTTTAGGAGTGCCCCGCTGAGTTACGTCAAATCAAAAGTGAACACGTGGACACCCTCGGGGCAAAAATAAGAAATTTTCCCCGCCACTTAATTTTTTTTTAATCACATCCTAGCGAGGCCATAGGGCAAGTTAAAACCTTTTTCCAAAGTATCCAAAAATAACATGTTCCAAAATCAAACCCATCATGCCCCATCGAATTAGAAGAAGCCACGTAAGCACTAAAAGAACCAATCAAAATTGAGCGGAGCCACGGGACCAAATTTTCCTTTTTGCCAAAAAAGTAAAAAGTGATAAGTTAAAGCATTTTTCCACCATCACCTAACCAACCAAAGGAAGCTATGTGACTATCAAATGCTGAGGAATAACTTTTATAGGAAAAGGAAACCTGCCAAACCATCAAAAACACAAAAATTCACCATTCATGCCCAGAAACCAATTTTTTGCTAAGGATGAAATTTTTTTGAAAAAAAAAAGTGAATCATGGTTCTGAGCATCTTTTCAACCATGGATTTGGATTTTCAAAGGAATAAAAATATAAATTAACCATCTTCAAGCTTCCATGGTTGAGGAAAAATAGGAAAAATGGTATAGCCCGCGGATTTTAAAGAAATTAGGGGAAAAAACATGGCAAAATCAAAGACTTCTTCAAGGAGGACATGAAAATGGATTCTGCAAACAATTCAAGGCATTAAAATAGAGGTAAAGGCTTTCAGAACACCCACATCGAGAGACAAAATGTTTCAGAACATGCAGACAAAGGAAAAATAATGGCAAATGGGGCGAGACAAATCTAAGCACCAACAATAGGACCTCCAATGCGAAAGGATTTTGAGAAAGGTAAATCTAATGAAATTGATGTTGATACAAAGACTAGAGAAGAGAATGAAATTGAAGATCTATTGGTGATTAATAAGATGGCCGAATTGGAGAAATTTTTTCGACAAGTTTATTCTCTTGAAGAGCCTGAGAAATAACTAGAAATAGTTATACTTTCATCTATGTAAGTGTTTGGTCAGGAATTTTTTTTTCATTATAATGCCCAAGCTTCTTCATGGAAATATTTTGCAACTTGGTTAGTTGTACACACACTTACCAGTTCCAAGGAAGTGGTTAATTTAGAAGAAATGGATCTTCAATTACTTAAGAGTATTGAAAAGACAGGAAGAAGATTCAAAGTAGCCAAGGTGACCTCAAAAATTTATAATTGAACCTTCTGGAAAGAAATTTTCTGAAGTGTCTACACCATCAATGGGAAATAATAAAGAATAATTGACTAGAGAATATTTGGTGATAACAAGGGTGCCCCTAGGGGAAGTGACCACTGAAGGCTTGAAGAAAGATGCAAAGACATTAATTGAAATCATTTTTTTTAAGGTGGATGAAGAAAAAGCAAATAATATTAATTTTAAAGAACAAACACCCAATCTTTGTGACATAGTCATGAAGGTTGCAAGGTCTTCAATTTAGCTAGTGCTAATAAGAGAGAAGGTTAATCCTCAAGTGATCACCATAATGGAAGAGACTGGAGATAAAGAAAATCTTATAGATGAATGGGTGAATAACATTACCTATGTATTCATAGATTATTATAAGGAAATATTAGTGAAAAAAAATGAGCGCAATGAGAAATGGGACAATGTGAAGAGTTTGAAGAAAGAAGATGACAATGAATGTGGAATTTTTGAGCTAAAACTTAAGATTTTGGAAGAAATAGACTCACTTCTAGACAATGTGTTGATTGAGGATAAGATTACACCTGAAGGATCCGTAAAGAAAGGAAAACAATCAAATCTTCTTCTCTCATTCAAGAAAATAATTATTAAACATATAATGCAAAAGATGTAGCTTCTAGAAGAACAAATTGAGCCATATTTGGATGAACTTGATGATGGATTTTATGATGTAATGAAGTATAACACCTCCAAACCTCAAAAGGACTTTGGAAAATTCCTTCAATTACTCCAGCAAGAAATAAATAATGCCATCACTCCCTTCAGTCATATGTCTCTTAAAATATTGTCAAAAGTCTAAGAAGATGTAAATTATTTAGAATCATGTCTCGAGAAGGTGGGGGGATGTTGCAACATTTTGGAGTATGTTATCTACCGAGACAAGCACAAAGATGTAGATGAAGATGCAAATCGAGATATAGCTAAGGAAAATAATAAGGGAAAAAAATGAGGACAATGGAGAAGATGGGGCTATAATTAAAGTCATACACTTTGAAAAACACTTCTTCCACTCCTTCTACTACTATTTATTCTTCTTCTACTACTTTTTCTCTTTACTCCTCAAGTATATTCATTGTAAGACTTAAGTAATTTTTTGTTTAATCATTGTTACTTTAAGTTGTTTGATAAAGAAAGTTACTTGGTGGTATTTATGAGTCTTTTATTCTGGTTCTCATCGTAAAAAAATCCAAATTTCAATGTGGCATGTAACGAATTTTTTTATGAGGAAATCACTCAAATCCTAACTGTTTTTCATTATTTATTTATTGAAGTATAATGGATATTGTCTCCTTTTACTTTACTTTTGATAACTATAAATGGATGAAGAGACCTACGAGGTGCAGATTATAAGAATTTTTGACAAACTGTTGTTTTACATTATACATGGTTGTTTCAAACTTTGAGTTGAAATAATTAGATGTAAATATTGTAAACGGTTTGAAACTGAATAAGAAGAAAGGAGGATTTTGCTTGAACTTTGTACCTTCTAAAGTCTTGCTCTGCAACTGTGAAGGATAATGGTAAACTTTGTCTTATCTTTAAGTTTCAAATTAGTACACTTCTTTTCATTTTCTAAAAGTTGTAGAAATAATTAATTATTTTTTATTATGTGTGGCCAAAATTTTAACTGATATCTACTTGTTACGAAGAACACTTCCTTCACATAATCTTTTTTTTTTTTGCTTTCCTTTCTTACTTATTGTAATAATCACTTTGCAAAATAGTTGTTTACATGCTAAAAATTTGTTCAGCTATGGTGCATGATATATTAAATTAAAGTAATACCCCTGAAATTAGTTCAAAAGGTTATAGAATAAACAAATAAAGAACACGATTGCTTCACCATTAAATGAAGGGGATTTATCCCATGACTTCCTAGGTTTTGTGTTTAGATGAGCATAAAATCTAGCCAGCATTTTTTGGAAACTCCGCTGGGGAATGAAATTAAATCAAAAGACTTATGCTTATCATGTGGGTTTCATATAAATAATTATGTGCTACCTTTATTCTACCTTAGGCACTTAGACTAATTGATGTGCTTAGATTTAACTGGATATTTACATGCATGTATATTATTGCTCGCATTTAAGTTACTCTTACTTAAGTTAGACTCTCACCTCTAAATCAGATTTATATTAGAAATTTGTGCACTTATTGAGTAAAGGAATTTCTCGCAAGAAGAAGCTCAAGTCCATTTTATATCTTTTAAATTATTCATTCTAGCAAGTCATCCATTTACATGGGAAATTCATGCTCAGGGAAAAACTGATCACTTCTTTTTTCTACAAGAACAATTTAATTTTAATTATCCAACACAAGCCCAAAACCGTAGAGAAAGTCTTTCACCTGTAGCGAGAGTCCAAACTTTACCAAATCAACTGTAGCATAGCCCAGTCACTGGTATTATTCAACCCTCAACCATTAATTCCTTTACAAATGGCTCATAAAATATATGTTCCTTGGGGAAGGAATTTTGGTCCTTTAAGCTTAATTCCCCCTATCCATGAATTACTCAAAGGTTCTAATAATAATTTCCCAAAACTCTGTGGATATGGAAAACAAAATCCCAATGATAATTTGGAAACTTTCTACATATCATACAGAGTACTATTTATAGAGCATGATGATGTGTTAGTGAGGTTGTTCATTGACACATTACATGACTTAGTTGGAGAATGGTTCTACTGATTCGCTCTAGGAACCATAACCAACTCGACTACCATATAGGAACTATTCCTAAAGATATTTAAACCTGTAGAGGATGCAATCACACCAATTACTCATCTGGCACAATTAATGAAGGAACCTCATGAGAAGATGAGGGACTTTATCAACAAGTTCAAGATAATTTTTTATAAAATGTGTGCTTCTACTAATCTCAGCGATGAGAATAAGAAAGTGTTTTTCATTAATTATTTTTTACATTAAGTTGGATATCATCTGCGTAGAGGATGTCCAGCTAATTTTTTGGCAGTATATAACGCTGAAAATTAAGTTTAATATGGCCTTGTTATGGCTAGAAAGATTAAATATTAAACTTCTAAAGCTGAAAGAATGAATTCAACTAGTACCTCTAATCCATTGCTTCAGAGGTTGGTCATTGACATTTTCTATATTAAAAACCATATAGCACAAGGAGGAAGTGTTACGCCATCTAGAGCAATCCCTTCTCAAAACTTCAATAACCAGAATCAAAATCAAAATCAGCATACTACTGCATCATAAAGATTGGAAATTGAAGCTGCCCTGTGGAAAAAACTTGTCAATGAATGTAGAATATCGCGTTGCTGCTAATACCGACTTACTTAAAGAATAATATTTTTGTAGACCCTTTTGGTCACTCCAATATCGTCTACCAAAGTGATGGTGACATTGATTTAGTGTTTACAATATCTCAAATGCAACATTATGGTGGGGATTATTTTAGAAGACAGAGGAGAGAAAGAAATGAGCCTAGACTAAATGTTCTTATTTTAAAGAGAGGTAGTCCACTTCCTTCTTCCTTGGCTCCAAGAGATTAGCAAATAAATTCTTCTCCTAATCAATTGTAGAGAACAATTGGGAGATTTTTTGAATTCAATTAGACTACATTCATTACATATTTTTATATTATCGATCACATCAAGAAGACAGACATCCAGATGTTTGAGGCTGAGTATTTGAGGGATTTTTCCTAATTAATTAAATAGATTAGTGAGGTTTGTACAGAGAAATGGACCAAATAATTCTCCTACTCATACTTCAAGAGGTATTTTATCTAATCTTAATAACACTCCTCAAAATAATTCTACAAGTACTTCCCCTACATCATCTGAGAGAATTGAGCCTTTCTATGCTTCATTACTTATTAATGGTTTCAATCTGAGAAACTATATCTTAGATTCAATCATTGTAATGCAAACTAAAATTCCAGATGCTTTGGAACTCACAATAACAAAAACAATTAGAAGGTGTTATTCAATGGAGAGACAAGTTCCTCTCATTAGAAATATCAAAGATGCTTAGGCTTTACTAGTAGTCATCCTAGACAAAAGATTGAATATAATAATCTTGGTAGCACAAATTCTAGTTTCTTATAGTATGTTGCTGAGTATAAAAAATTGCAAAGAATTGGAAGGAGAGGTGAAAATGGATTTTTCTTGTATGCACTTTCCAATAAAAATATTGAATCAGAGTTTAGAACTAGAGAAAAATTATAAATACACAGTCTCAAAGTCAGAAGACCCTAGGTCTCAGATTATTTTCCAAGAATCAAATCATTGAATTTTTTATTTGGATTTGGACAATGAAGAACCTCAGGCCACAACTCATAATTCACATGTAGAAGATGAAAAGATATTGACTCTCGAGTTTTATGGAAGTTGTTTTTCTCTTGGGTCTGGTGCTGCGGTGGAGCATACTTCTCTTTAAGGGAAGGTATTTTCTCATTCATTTAACCTTATGTTTCATAACACTAATAACACATCAGATTATGAGGTACTTTTGTTAGGAATGGAGCAAGAAAAAATAATAGGATTGAAGTTGTTACAAGAAAGAGGAGATGATGAAATCATTGTGAAGAAAATACGAGGTCAATACCAAGGAGAAAAGGACATGTTGAGATACTATAGAGACCGAGTATGTTTTTCCATTATGGATTTTGCATATTTCTCTATTTTTTACATTCCCAGAGATCGTAATTCTAGGGCATATTCTTTGGAGATCACTGCAGCTCTTCCAAATCCAGACCAACCACCTATTATAATTAGAGAAGGTAATTACAAAGTCGAGAAGGTATTCCATCCAAAGGTTCTAGATAATGTTCATCAGTGGAAGGTTTTCAATGATGATCAGTAGATAGGTGTCTTTCTTAATCAGCAAGATAAACTTTGAGGATTTGTAATTCGCAAGACTAATCAAGAGCTTAAAGGAAGTCAAGATATTATTCACTTGAAAGGAAATAAAATTCCTAAAATTTTGGTATCTCTTGAAGATATCTTTGATAATCATGATCAATTTCTAAAGAATATTAAAGAATATGGAGAGATTTCTTAATCAGAGGTGCCCCCATTGAATTTGAAACCTAAAGATGAACCCAAGTTTGTGGGTTTTGGTAAATGTTGTTCAGATGTGGAGAAAGAATCTTTCATGATGCTTCTTGAAAAAGACATTGATGTTTTTTTCTGGTCTTAGAAGGAACTGAAAACATACCAACTTGTACAACTGCAGCATTACATTCCACTAATGTGAAGACAGAAACCTTTCAAGCAAAAGCTTCAGAAGCATAATCCAACCATCTCAAGTATGATCTTTGCTTAAATTTAGAAGTTTCTAGATGCAAATATAATTTATCCAATCCATCATTCTGAATGGTTGATGAACATAGTGCATGTAACAAAGAAGAATGGTGAGATTTTACTGTGTGTGGACTTTCAATAGCTTAATCAAGCTTTGTTCAAGGATAATTATCCTATCCTGATTATGGATCATAACCTCCAAGTGGTTACTAGCTCAAGGATGTTATTTATGCTTGAGATTTTCTCTAGATACAATCAAATTTATTCAACTGAAGAAGACCAATATAATACAATGTTCATCACACCATGGGGAACGTTTACTTATCAGAAGATACCTTTTGGGATAATTAATGTCGGAGTGACGTTTCAAAGGGAAATGGATTTTTTGTTTTCTTAGATAAAAGATATAAGCATAGTAGTTTACCTTGATGATCTGGAATTCTTCTCTAAGATGAGAGGTAATCACATTGATCATTTAGAAGAAATCTTCATTCAATGCCGGAAGCATGAGATCTCACTAAATCCTAAGAAGTCAATATTTTCTGTAACTGAAGGAAATTTTCTAGGGATTGTTGTGTCAAAATAAGGAGACAAGATAGATCTAGGGATACTGCAGGTTATCCAGAATTTATCATTACAAACTTCTAAGAAAGGAGTTCATTCCTTTTTTTGTAAGGTTAATTTTTTTAGAAGATTTATTCCTGATTTTTCTGAATTAACATGTCATAACTTGAACATCATGAAGAAGGCCAAATACTTAAAATGGAGTGAAGAATGGAAGAAAGTGCTTGAGAAAATCTACGCAGCTTTTTCATAAGAACCATTTTTGATATCGTCAAATTTTCGTAAGGATTTTATCCTCTTATATTACTCCTCTGAACACATAATATTAGCAATTTTGATGCAGAGGAATGAGGAGGGCATTGAGGCCCCTATTTCTTTCATGAGTATGCCTTTAAATTCATATAAGTTCAATTACACCCTATGGAGAAGTATGCATATGTAGTTGTGAAAGCATACAAGGCATTCAGGTACTATGTTTTTTCTTCGCATATTGTTTTCTATGTGCCTAATACTATAGTTAGGTCCATTCTAATACATCAAGAGTTGGGGATGATAAGAGGTACATGGGTAATGAAGGTGTAAGAATATGAATTATATATAAAGCCTATGAAGTTGCTGCCAGGAATAGGGATTTGTGAATTGATGACTGATAAAAAGTAGGATGATTGAGAGGATGACGAAGATATGCATGTGTCTCTCTTTGTGAATTTGTTGGATGAATCGTATATCAAGATTTCTTATTTCCTCACATATGGAGAATATTCGGATCACCTTACATGTAAGGAAAAATATACTATCAAGCTCAAATCCAAATATTTTTTTCTTTGGCACAATGGCTTGCACAAAAAGGGGATAGACACTATCTTTCTCATATGCGTAGATCACTCTCAGCAGGAGAGATTTCTCGAACAATTTCATGACAAAGCATGTGGAGGCCATTTCGCAGCGAGGGTTACTGCACATAAAATTTTCTAGAAAAGGTATTACTAGCCCATTGTTTTCCAAGATATAGTTGATTGGGTTTCTAAATGTCAAGAATGTCAACAGTTTGTTGGGTTTGTTAAGCTTTCAGATCTGTCTTTAAAACCAGTTTTGATAGAAGAACCATTTCAATAGTGGGGCACTGATTTCATTCATACATTGAATCCACATTCTAGTGTTTCCCACAATTACATTCTCACTGCTATAGATTATTTCAGTAAGTGGGTACAAGTTGTTCCCATTAAGAGTGTTATTTTTGAGGAAGTGTTTAACTTTATTAAGGACAATATCATCGTATGGTTTAGTGTGCCAAATAAGATAGTAGAAGAAAATGATGCAAAATTATCCTCTAAAGTGTTGGTTGATTTTTGTTACACATACAGAATATATTTTGTTAAGTATTCTAATTTCCATCCCCAAGGAAATGGGAAAGGTGAGTCAAGTAATAAGAATTTGATAACAAACATTTGAAATTTGATAGATCAGAATCAAAGGACTTAGAATAAGAAGTTATTTGATGTACCTTGGGTTGATAGGATCACTTTTAAGAAGGCTATAGGTATTTCTCATTTCCAATTATTGTATGGGAAGGATGTTAAATTTATTATTACTCCTGAATTACCTACCCTACAGCTCAACAAGGCCCTGGAGGATACCACATATCAAGATGTACCTGATAAAAGAATAATTTATGTAGTTGAATTACAAGAAGTATGGGTTTAGGTAGAAGATAGATTGGTTGAACATTAGAATACATTCAAGATGGTGTTTGATAATGTTGGTGAGAAAATTTTTTAGGTGGACAAACTTGTGGATTTCTTGCCAACGCTCTGGGAATCTAAGTCCCTCTATTTAACGGGTGTAGCTGTTGTATTTGCATGCGTGAGAAAATGTGGATTTCTGTGGTGGCCTTTTGACCGAGGATCCAACAGCGGAACTCCATAGACCCTACAACAAAGCTAGCAATCTCTTGCTAGGGAAGAATTTATCTAAAAATTGGGAAAGGGGAGTGAGAAATAAGATAGAGGAGCTAATGTTGTAGGTAGGAAATCAAATTACTACACACACTAGTTGGAAAATTTAACACATGCATTTATGAGATGAGACAACCTTCCAAATGGAAATGAGATAGATAACCTTATGAACTCATAGTTTCTAAAATATCCTCATCAAAAGGATACAAAATCCTTCTTCTTGTATTGATGCTTAAACAAAAGTTGTACATAATGTGAGAATGGAAGAAATTTGAGAGTGGAAGAAAGTAGAAGAAAAATGGATATCTCCTTTACTTTCTCTAGGTACAATGCACTCTTGTGTTTACAAGATCAATCGAAAACCATTTGAAATGGTAATGGTGTTACAATTTATAGAGTATAATATGACTCTTAATCTACCCCCCAATTCCTTTTCATATGTTCTCACACAACATAAAAATTTTCAACTTTGTAGGAAAAGTATAAGTACCTTTTTATGACATAAAGGTGACTTATTACATTAGGAACATTAGAATATATGAAAAACTGCAATCCCAATGCGAAATTGGAATAGTGGAAAGTGAGAGAAAGTTGGGGGGAAGAGGAGAGAGAAAGAGGAAGAGAAGAAGAATAGGAGATATCATTTTTGATGAAGTATTTTTATCCTTGTTGATGGAAAGCTCTAAATGCAATGAAACTCTAAATCTTTGAATCCCTTGCACACTACAAAACTCCTTCAAATCATCTCATGAATGCTTGCCAAGCTGAGTAAATTATTCTGTTGATGACAGCAACTCCCAACCTGTGTATGATATACTATTTTTAATGAGAGGTTTTTTTTTCCTCTTCTTGACCATCATGATGTGATGAACTCCCTCATTCAATCATGCGCACACTACCCTTACCTCGGCCGTTTCTTGGGGTGACTTACTATTTTTAGTAACAACCCATATAAGTGACTTACTATTTTTAGTAAGTTGTAGATTTTCACTTTTTTTTGCTCTGAACACTCATTCTAGCTTCCTTGTGATCTGCAATTCCCACTACCTTTATCTCAGCTACTTTTGATGATGATTTTCCAAACATAGCGAGTATGTCTAGGAAAACTTACTATTTTTAGAAAGTGGATTTCCAGTGTTTGATTTGCAATAGAACACAACTTTTGGATTCATCTTTTCATTGCCATCACACTCTCTGAATTTCACATAGTTTTTTCCACTAGAATGTCTAGAAATAAAATTTAAAATTTTCACCTGGCAGTGGCTTCAAGCATGAATCTGCCATAGCAGCCATTAATGGAGCTTGAAATTTACAGGTCTTGTTTTTGTCTCTGTTTACAATGAAAATAACTCCATTGTGATATTTTTTTTCATTTAGAGCTCGTGTGTAATCTTTTAGCTCTTTTTCCATTGCGGGAATGATGGGAAATCCAACAAATGTGAGTCGGTGCATGAAGTGGGATTTTTGTTGGAGAAAATTATTTAGAGCACCATTTAACCTCTCATTTTTAACATCATGATTATCTTGAGAAACATGGAAGTATTCATAAGACAACACCTTGATTCGACTTGTATCTTGTGAGATATGAATATTTCTCAATTGGGTGACTTCACAGTTATCTAGGAAACAACCTTCATTTTTTTCCGTTATTCATTTCTTCAGCAATTTTGATCATTCCTTCCACTAAAATATTCATATTTTCATGGATATGGTGTTTATGTGGCCATGGAAGAGCTAGTTTGGAGCAACAATGGTGGACCAAGTGTTTGTACAATCATGCATGGAGCCATGGCAAGGTATGAAGCTGTGAAGGAGAAATGAGGGGGGAAGAAATGATTAAGTGCCAAATTTAAATTTTCAAAGAAATGCACATGGAAGGGATAGGTGCATTTTTTTTCCCTTTTATCCATGACCTTAGGGACATGAATGAAATCAATTTCCATAGTGGCCAAGGTGACACCATGTGTCCTCGATCTGAAAAAAGGGGATTTTCTTGAAAATGCACCTAGTGGCTGAAATTCGGTCACGTGGGTGTCCAAAAGACTCCGCATATGGACTGGGTACATTTTTACATGTATTATGTCCCTTACCTTAGGGGAAAAATGGACATCAGTTTCCATAGTGGTCCTACAGCTGACACGTGGTGCTTGATCTGACGGTAGGGAATGCATGCTCTAAAAATGCACCTCGGGGCTGAAAGTCGATCATGTGGGTGACCAAAAGACTCCCCATAGGGTCTCGATGCATTTTTCAATTATTTATGTCCCTAAAATCATATATATAAGGGACGTTCATTTTCCACGGTGGTCTTGAGCACTGACATGTGGTGCTTGATCCAATGGCAGGGAATAGATGCTCTAAATATGCACCTGGGGGCTGAACTATCAAGTCTGGAGGTCACATGAGGGTCCCAGAGGTCACATGGGGGATGGGTGAATTTTTTAAAGGTTGGTGTACCTAACCTCAGGGACAGTCAGGGACATGAAATCCCTCCAGGATCTTGGTGTTAACATGTGTCCTCTCGAAAAATTAACTAAGTCTTGGACTACCTTTGAGAGGGTAACTTGGAACAATGATAACTTGAGATCCTGGTGGAATTTATTGGTGAAATGGTATGTGATCCTGACTAGAAATGGCATTAGGAATCCAAGGGTGGGGATCTCATGTCTTTAATCATCCGTTGGATCCTTGAAAAATAATGGATTTGTGATTTGAGACTCCACTTATACCTGATAAAAAATGCCTACAAATCCTATGCACCAAGGTTTTGTGAAAAATATGATTTCACTATAATTTATGACCTGGAATCTTCCTTCTAGTGATTTGTTTTTAATTCTAACTTAATTCAGAGTTCCCAGAATCTTCTTCTGAAGCTCAGCAGTTGTTTTAGGCTTGTGTACATTCTAGGCTCGTGAACCCTGTTTTTACTCAAAATGTGCCAAGTCTTTCAAAATTTGTCCAAACCTTCCAAAATACTTTCCCTGATGTTATAAGGTCTTTATTTCACCTCCATGTTTAATTTATCCCTTCTGTTCCACTCCAAGGGGGTTGATCCAGTCTTGGGAAGGTCAATGATAACCCTTCCCAATACTACCAGAAGATGTCATCTTTTCATAACTCCATAAAATCACCTGGGGGGTTGATTTGACTTTCCTAAATCACCTAGGGGAATGAATTAACATCTATTGGAAGGTTACTAGATGACATGGACAGAGCCAAGTTATTTTAGAATGATAAAACTTAAAAAATTTGACACTAGGGTATCGTTATCGTTCTTGGAAAATGTCAATTTCCTGTTGCACATTTGCACAACAATAGCTGCCTCTATCTTGGGGACATGACATGGAATGAGCATAGAGAAGACATGACATGGGGATATAGAATATCAATTTTAGACCATATAATTCATTGACCATTGTGTTATCAATTGGGCCCTCCGGATTCATGTACAACTCACAAAAAGAGAGAGAGAGAGACAGAGAGAGAGAGAGAGAGAGAAGGAAACACACATGCACACAATAGTAAGGGGAAAACACCTGGAAATAAGTGATGGTATAGGGTGGGGGAAAACCCACTTTGACTTAAGCACATTTTCATTTCTCAAAAATTACCCCTGAAGAGGCAACACTGAATGATGATGTTCTCTGAATCCGTTGACGGGTTCCAGAAAGTACCCTTCCCTCCTTAGCTGCTTATGAAATCCAGGTGCTTTCAAAATTTTCTATGTACTTGGTAGGAGTGATTCCATGTGAGCTTCTTGATGCTCAAGTCCTTCCTTGGAAATTCCATTCCCTTCATCCACTTTGAAATTGGTTTTATAGTGCCAATTTCACTCCACATTTATCCACATACATGATTCTTCTCTGAGCATGTTGTCACTACACCAAGGCTAATTTTCATTCAAATTTCTTGAACATTCTATATTCTTTTCTTTCCTAGGTCTATGCTCATTGACCTATTTTCCATGAGAAACTTTAGACTTATCATTTTTCTTTACTCCATTGTGAATTTTTTAAGTACCGACGGAAGGATTGGATTCGACCTCATACTTTTCATGTATGTCCATGACATGAGTGAAGAGATCAAAAATTAGCTTAGGGTCTTCTACAAATTCTAATGCATCCAAGATTCCTTGCACAGAGTTATGGTTTGTCATTTCCTACAACTCATCTTTCTACGCCTTTAAACAATATTTATTTTTCAGCTCAAGGATACTGTGTTGAGGGATTAACTCATAATCTTGGGAATCGCTGCACTCTACCAATCCCTTGTTAAAAATAGATTCATCTTTAGAGATATCAAAACTCCTTTCTTCAATTTCTCCGTCATGGAAAGAGTCTTCATCTTCCACTGGGAAATAAAATATCTTCATTTTGTTAATACATCCATCAACCATTAGCTCAAGAATGAAGTCATATTTTTCATCTTTCCTTATCTTAGTATGGCCAACCCTCACATCAGTTAAGGCTTCCAAATCAGCTTCACGATATTTTTGTAGATTTTTGACTTGCATTAAAAGTTTGAGACTAATCTCGGGGTCCTTTGTTCTTCCATGGCTCTCAGTAATTCTTGTATGGATATTTCCTTCAATCCTTTCACGGGTTCATCACAAGCTGATTTGTCTCTCCGTAGATGGCCTGATGAAGATAATCTTCATCCCCAACTAGGAATGAGAATAAATCCTCATCTTGGATAAACATATAAGATGATTTTTCTTCTTGAAAATCATCAAGCACCATTTCTTCTTCTTAATGGTTTGCATCATCTGGCGATTCAGGGCTACCTTCTTCTAACTTGAATCTCCTCAATGCTTCTTCAAATTCCAAATATCTCTAAGAAGGCATGTCTAGACCTATCAAGATGGAGATATCCTCTTCCTCCTCAATTTCCACAAAGTGATTCATATGCCCGCTACCTTGATACAAGATGTTAGCTTCCGAGATTTCAGACTTTCATACCATGTACCTTATCTTCTTCTCAGGAAGAAATTTCTCCATGTATCCCTTCACCTGTATGGTTTTGGATGACCAATTCATCTAAATTTTCCCTCCCAAGTCTCAGTACAAAACTTTGACTTAGCAACATTCTGTACAAGGCTGGGAAATCTACTACCAAAATCATTGCTGAAACTTTCTTGTTTGGAAATCTGGTGAGAGCCACTTATGCATCTTTGACCTTCCCTACAAGTGAGACATATTTTGATTCTGAAGAGTAACAAGATATGCAAGGTGGAGTTATGGTAAGTTTGACATCCTTGGCAACCTTCAAAGGCATCACGTTGTCTAAGGCACCAGAATCTATTATGCAATTGTTCAGTACATATTCTTCAATCAAAAGGGAGACGTAGAAAGGTTCAACTTTATTAGTCTTTGATGAACTCAAAGAAATCATGTTATGTGAGGGATGTGTAGGTGAGTTTGGTAGCATTCCTTTGGAACTACAAGTTACATCATTGGGTGTTAGACTACCACTCCTGATATATCAAACGAACCTCTCAAATTGTTCGGGATGAGTCTGCAAATATTCGGCTTCAGTAATCTACACTTTAGATTTGTTTGCATATTCTATGAAGTCCAAGGGAGAAGATGTGGAAAAGGGCAGTGCAGGGACTAATTTTGGAGTCTGGACAGGCTTGGGAGAAGGATTTTATTTTTGGGGAATGGAGGGTATTTTGAAAGGTACACTAGGAGCTTTCAAAGTACTAGATTTTGCTGGATCAGATGTAGATTTAGACTTGGAAGAGACATCAGAAAACTTACTTGGGATCGTGGGAGTATTCTTACTTACTACATGGTCAGGCTCCAACAATGTAAACTTCATGGAAGATAGAATTGGGGATCCTCAACTGATTATTTTATTTTACGGATTCATCATAGGAGGATCATAAAACTTCTTTTATTTTGCAGCAATTGAGGGAGATGATCTTTTCTCAGACTGAGAATGTGTGAATACCACACATAAGAAACTGGGCACATCCTCTTCATCTTCTTCATCACATCTAGAATACTCATAGAATCTAATTTTTGTATCGTTTTCAAACTCTTCACTTTCTAGGAAATTACCACCTTCACTTTCTTGTTCAAGCTCTTCTTCACTTTCTTGAAATCCACAATTTACATTCACGAGTGGGTCCTCCAAGGTGAGCCTTTGGGGTGCTCCTGCAATCTGATTTATGTTTCTTCTTTGAGAAGATACTCATTTGAATAATTATCTCTTCAAATATGCCATCTCATTCACCAACTTTTACAGTGATGGATTGGTTCTCTTATCTCCAAAATGTTGGGTCTTTCCTTTTGATGCATTCTTGATCTTTCCAGAGATGATGAGATCAATGTCAAGTTCAATGGGCATCTTTTTTGCTTCTACAATGTTCCTTGGTTGGAATCTTCACAGAAAAAATCCTACTTCTGATTATTGAGCATTGATAAAGAATCTCTTAACATTATTTCAAGATGGTGAATCCCCTTCAGATATCCTGTGAAGCAACCATTCGAAACGAGCCATGAAGTCTCTCATTGTTTCATTTTCTCCTATCTCTATTTGATCCAACTACACCAGGAGGTCTTGACAATCTTCAGTTGATTTAAATCTTTCCTCAAAGGCAGTCTTCATGTCATTCCAACTAGTGATGGATCGAGCAGGTAGGAGGTAGAACCATTTTTATTCTTTTTCTTGGAGGGACTCTATGAATAGTCTTACATCAACATATTAATGTTGGACACAAAGAATTCCACATGATTTTGTGAAGGCAATGATGTTTTCTTTAGGATGTTGTGTTTTTTCACCTTTGAAGTTTGGCAAGTTCTTGCAGGAACTTGTTGGTGGATCATGAAGAGGATGTTTAAGAGAAATTGGGTCTGTATTTCTTCCCTATGGAATAATGCATTGAGGTATTTCTACTTCATCTTCTATTATTTTTTATGCTTCTTCTTCAGCTCTTGCTTCTACAAATTCTTCTTAAAATATTTCTTCTTTCAGGAACTCAATGCTCAAGGGTTGTTGAAAAATGAGATAATTTGTAGGGGGTATCAATAACAGTTTGGATAGTATTTCCAAGTGAACTTATTGAAGAGCCAGATGAAGAGGAGGCTTTAGAGAAGAAGTATGGATTACCTCTAATTCATTCTTTTTTATTTTGAAAAGCCTTGAAATTGGAGTTAACACCACCTCTCAACCTGCTCAGCCCTGTGTATCTTCCTTCTGCTAGATTTTGGAAATTGTATAGTAGGAACACCAAAGAACACTGTGGAATGTGAAAAGTCACATGCAGAAATAAGCAGTGTGTCTTTTGGTAACAGACATTCAAGAACTCCTTTTTTTTCAATATTTGATTTTTTGAATTTTCAGACCTTGTAGTCATATATTGGGTGGAGATGCTACTAAAGCTTCCCCGTGATGGGTGTAAAAAAAAGTTGGCAAGAAAAATTTTCAGGTGAAAAAACTTGTGGATTTCTTGCCAACGATATGGGATTTCTTGAAAATTGTTCATTTATGTGTTGGGCTTTCGACCAGGGATCCAACATGGGCACTCCACTGACCCTGTAGTAAAGTAAGAAATCTCTTCCTATGGAATACTTTGTCTAAAAAGTGGGAAAGGGGAGTGAGACATGAGATAGGGGAACTAATGTTGTAGGTAGGAAATCAGATTCCTACACACACTAGTTGGAAACTTTAACACATGTATTTATGAGAAGAAACAACCCTACAAATGGAAACAAGATGAGATAAGATTGCAAACTCATAGTTTCTAACATCTCCTCATCAAAAAGGTGACAAAATCCTTCTTCTTGTATTAATGCTTAAACAAAAGCTATAAATAATGTGAGAATAGAATAATTTTGAGGGTGGAGGAGAATAGAAGAAAAATGGCTATCTCCTTTGCTTTCTCTAGGTACAATACACTCTTGAGTTATCAAGATCAATAGCTAACCCTTTGAAATGGGAATCACGTTACAATTTATAGAGTAGAATATGACTCTTCATCTACCCCCAATACCTTTTCATATGTCCTCACACAACTTATAACTTTTCAACATCCTAGTAAACTTTTAAGTTCCTTTTTATAAAATAAAGGTGACTTGTTACATTAGAAACATTAGGACATATCAAAAATTGCAATCCCAACATGAAATTAGAACTTTCGAAAGTGAGAGAAAGTTGGGGGGAAGAGGAGATAGAAAGAGAGAGTGAAGAAGAAGAGAATATGTCATTTCTGATGAAGTCCATTGATCCTCGTTGATGGGAATCTCCAAATGTAGTGAAACTCTAAATCTTCAAATCCCTTGCACACTATGAATCTCCTTCAAATCAACTCATGAATGCTTGCCAAGTTGAGTGAACTGTTCCGCTGATGACCGTAACTCCCAGCCTGCGTATGATATACTATTTTTAATGAGAGTTTATTTTTGCCTCTTCTCAACCATCATGATTTTATGAATTCCCTCATTCGATCCTACACACACTACCCTTTCCTCAGCTGCTTCTTGGGGTGACTTAATATTTTTAGTAAGCACCCATATAAGGGACTTACTATTTTTAGTAAGTGGTCATTTTTCACTTTTTCTGCTCTGAACACTCATTTTGGCTTCCTCTTGATCTTCAATACCTGTTGCCTTTGTCTTAGCTACTTATGATGATGACTTTCCAAACATAGCGAATATGTATAGGAAAACTTACTATTTTTTGAAAGTGGATTTCCAGTGCTTGCTTTGCGATGGAACATAATTTTTTGGATTTATCTTGTTGTTATGATCACACTCTTTGAATTTCACATAGTTTTTCCCACTAGAATATCTAGAAATAAATTTTAAAATTTTCACCTAGCAGTGGCTTTGAGCACAAAGCTACCATGGAAGCCATTAATGGAGCTTGAAATTTACATGTCTTATTTTTGTTTCCATTTGCAATGAAAAAATTCCATTGTGATAGGTTTTTCATGTGGTGCTCGTGTGTAAGTTTTTAGCTCTTTTCCATTTCCGGAATGATGGGAAATCTAACGAATGTGAGTCGGTGTACAAAGTGGGATTTTTGTTAGAGAAAATGATTTAGAGCACCATTCTACCTCTCATCTGTTACATCTTGATCATCTTAAAAAATGTGGAAGTCTACAAAAGACAACACCATGATCCGATGTGTATCTTGTGTGATATGAAGATTTATCGATCTAGTGACTTCATCGTTATCTGGACAAAAACCTTCATTTTCTTCCCATTCTTCATTTCTGCAGCAATTTTGATCATTCTTTCCACTAAAATCTATGTATTTTCATGGACTAGGTGTGTGTGTGACCATGGCGAAGCTGGTTTGGAGCAACAATGTTTGACAAGGTGTCTGGAAAATCATGCATAGAGCTATGGCATGGTATGAAGCTGTGAAGGAGAAATGAGGGGGGAAGAAATGGCTAAGTGTTGGGTTTAAATTTTCAAAGAAATTCACATGGAGGGGTTGGGCACATATTTATGTCCCGCATGTCCCTGGCCTCATGGATGTGAGTGGCATCAATTTCTATAGTGGTCAAGGTGATGCCATGTTTCCTCAATATGACGATAAGGGATTTGCTTGAAAAATGCAAATGAGGCCTGAAATTCAGTTATGTGGGTGTTCAAAAGACTTCCTATAGGGGTTGGGTGCATTTTTCCATGTTTGATGTGCCTCACCTAAGGGGCATAAGGGACATCAGTTTACACAGTGGTCCTGGAGATGACACGTGGTGCTTCATCCGATGGCAGGGAATGGATGCTCCAAAAATGCACATGGAGGCTGAAAATCAGTCACGTGGGTTACTTAAAGACTCCCCATAGGGACTGGGTGAATTTTTCCATACTTGATTTTCTAGACCTTAGGGACATAAGGGATATCAATTTCCATAGTGGTCTTGCAGCTGACCCATGGCACTTGATCCAACGTTGGGGAATGGATGCTCCAAAAATGCACCTAGGGGCTCAACTATCAAGTCTAGAGGTCATATGAGGGTCCTAGAGGTCACATGGGGGCTGAAATTTTTTTAAAAGGGTTTTTGTGCCTAACTTTAGGGACATTGGGGACATGAAATCCCACCAGGATCTTGGTGCTGACACTTGTCCTCCTGAAAAATGACTAACTCTTGAACTACCTTTGAGAGGGTAACTTGGAACAATGATAACTTGAGCTCCCGATGGAATTTCTTGGTTTAATTGTATATGATCCTGAATGAAAATGGAATTTTCAATCCAATGGTGGTGGCTCATGTCTTGATTCATCCATTTGATCCCTAAAATATCATATTTTTTATTTGAGACTCCACTTGTGCCTAATAAAAAAATCTTGCAAATCATATGCTCCAAGGTGTTTTGAAAAATATGATTTCACCATCATGTAGGTCTTGGAATCCTCTTTCTGGCGATGTTTTTTTTACTTCTAATTCCATCTAGAGCTCTCGAAATCTTCTTCTGAATCCCAGTAGCTGTTTTAGGCCTATGTATTGCCTATGCTTGTGAACCATGTTTTTACTCAGACTGGTTCAAGTCTTTAAAAAATTCTCCAAACCATCCAAAATTATTTCCCTGATGTTTTAAGGTCTTCAATTAACCTCCATGTTGAATGTGTTCCTTCTGTTCTGCTCGAGGGGGTTGATCCAATCCTGGGAATGTCAACAATAGCCCTTCCTAATATTTCTAGAAGATAGCATCTTTTCAGAACTCCCTACAATCACCTAGGGGGGTTGATTTGACTTTCCTAAATCACATAGGGGAATGAATTAACATCTATTGGGAGGTTACTAGACTGACTGGATAGAGTCGGGGTATTTTGGAATGATAGATCTTGATAAATTTGACATTAGGGTATTGTTGTCGTGCTTGGAAATTGTCAATTTCCCTATTGAAAATTTACATGAAAATAGATAAGAAAGCCAGAGTAAGGAAATTTGAAGTTTGAGACTGGGTACTCCTATGGGATAAGAAGAATGAGCCCAAAGGAATGCATGGAAAATTTGATTCATTTTAGAAGGGGCCATTCATGATCTTAGGAGTTGTTGGATGTGATTTTTTCATCCTTTCCTAGTAGAATGGATTCTAAACACCGTTGTCATACAATCTGAATCATTTTAAACTTTACGAGTGTTGATGATGTAGGGTAAAACCTATATGTATATAAATAAATTCTTAGGGTTAGTTTTTTGTGTTTTATTTGTGTTTCCCTTTCGTGACTCCGAACAAACAAAAAAGACTTAGAACAAGAGATGCTCCAATCTAATATTCATTTCTTCCCTTTAAAAATAAATAAATATGTCCATAGATAGAGATATCTAGTTTCCCCCCAAGATTTCACTTAGAAATGTTGGGGTACCCCTTTGAAAATTTTGAATTTTGTGATGATTTGTGTTCATGTTGTTGGTAGCTCTTTAGGTTGTTGTGTGTTGTGTTTTGGTTGTTACCTTAACTTATTTTGGTTGCATGATTGGTTTATAAATTATTCAAGAGGTTAGAGGATGTTTCTTAGGGGTGACTTATGGAATACCAATGTGTTCAAAATGCCAGAAAATCCCCGAAAAGTACAAAAATTTCTTCCTTAAGCTATCGGGTTTCTCATAGTGTTTTTATTCTAAGTAACAAGTTGTCTATATCGTAAAACTCTATTTGTATGAGTAAAATTCTTTATCTTGATTGGAAGTACTTCATCTTGTTAAAATTCAATAAGACAAGTACTCCAAGAACACCACATAGCTGGTTTAGATTTCCTAGTTCCCCGATAAACTAAAGTAATGTTACTTCTTATGTTTATGCTTAACTGATATGCTTCTACTTATTATTATTAAGCAAGTAAAGTTTTTCCTAAACACTGCCAAACTAAAACTATTCATTACGCTAAATCAACACCCGACTACTTGTTTTCTTTTCACTAAAACCTAAAAAACTTTTCTTCTCAAAAAATAAGACAAGTAAACTAACTCCCAAAGGCCGCGTCACTAGTCACTTAAGTTATTGGTGTTCGGGGAGTACTTTACTTCTGTTAAAAAGAAATGAAGTGAAGTGGTCTCAAACATCCACATATAAGTGGAGTGATAATGTGTAAATTATATGGCTTGCATTTAATGACATCGAATATATATATAATCTCATATAGTTTCATGTCAAATCCATCCATTTTCCTTATTTAGAGAGAATTTTTCTGCCTCGCGAACCCAAAGTGATCTTCATCGCGACCAATTCCAAGATATTTTTTACTATAAGAGAAGTTGGTACTTTGCTTTGCTTCCTTTATTTGTGTCTTTTAATTTTTTGTTATGATTTGTTCTCGATTGAAGTTCTTCCTTATAGAAATATTATTCTTCTATGTTTTGAGAAATAGTTTGAAATTAGGGAATTTTTTATTTTTATTAGGGTTTTATTTGGAATTATGAACCCATTGCTACCTTTAATAAAATTTCTTCATAATTTCATTGTTTGAAAAACATTTTTCCTTAGGTTCATTATTTATATGTTTTTGAGTGTTCCCTTTCTTCGCATTGCGGTGTCTAATTTTTCTTCTTCTTCTTCTGTGTTTAGTGAATGTCAATTAACCTAAAATTGCCACATAAAACATTGTATTTTCATCTTGTATTGTGGATTTTTACCTTACTTTTACTTAGTACTTGGAGAAGTCACGTTCTCGAAATAATCATCTCCTCAAACATAATGTTACCTTGGCTCGTTGTTTGCGTATTTTGTGATTAATTTAACTTGCTTTACATTACATCCTTTAGGATTAGTTTTACTTCCTAGTCTACGTTTTACATTAAACTGACTACTTAACACTTCCCACGGATTGCAGTGATTAGAACTATTTTTTCTTATTTTACTTGAGTTGCACAAAACCTATTACTCATTACTTCTTACAAGTTTTGCACTAAACCGATACATCACTCCTTCATATGTTCTATGTTAAACTCAAGGCCAATTAACTTCTTATATATTATGTTGTTTTACAGAACTATTACTTCTCCTATATTGTTATAGAATTTAAAAACTTATGCTTGTTAACTCCAAGTCTCAACTAGTAATACCCTGAAAATCTGCAATGAATTGCAAAGTGAACTGTTTCACTTCATCACTTCTAGCAAACCTTGAACTTCACTTCTGAGAGGATTTTAATGCATTTTCATAAGACGATTAAAAATGAATTTCTTGATGAAATTGAAATAATGTGTCACAACTTGAGTTCTATATTTAAAATTAGGAGCAACTACTAATCTATAGTGGCTTGGTATTGGTCCTCAGATTTTTTTCACCCCCATTTGCCATTATTTTTCTCTGATCTGTGTGTTGTGAAACATTCTATCTCTCGATAGTGTATGTTCTGAAGCTTTTACCTCCATTTGAATGCCTCAAATTGTTTGCAGAATCCATTGTCATGTCCCTCCTTGAAGAAGTCTCTGAGCTTGCCCCTATTTTTTGCGCTAATTTCTTTGAAATCCATGTGCTTTGAAATTTTTCCTAGTTTTCCCCCAACCATGAAAGCTCAAGAATGGTTAATCCATGCTTTGTATGCATTTTAAAATCCAAACCCATGGTTGAAAAATGCTCGGAACCATGATTCACTTGTTTTTGTTTTAGAATATTTTCATCCTTAGCGAAAAATCGGGTTCTGGGTGTGAATGGTGATTTTCTGTATTTTTGACGGTCTGACGGGTGTCTTTCTCCTGTCAAAGTTATTCCTCAGTGTTCAGCAGTCACGTGGCTTCTTTTGGTTTATCAAGGGATGGTGGGCAAATGCTTTAACTTATCGCATTTCACTTTTTTGGCAAAAAGGAAAATTTGGTCCTGTAGCCCCGCTCAAATCTGATTGGTTCTTTTGGTGCTTACGTGGCTTCTTCTAATTGGATGGGGTGCAGTAGGTTTTTTTTTTCAACTTGATCATTTTGGCTACTTTGGAAAAATGTTTGAACCCACCCCATGCGGCTCTGTCAAGGCTTTATTAAAGAAAATTTTAAAGTGGCAGGGAAAAAGTCTCACTTTGACCCGCAGAGGGGCATGTGGCAAAGCTAATGACGGAGATGCGGGCCTTCGGAGGTAAGCTGGATGTTTTTCCATTTTGGAAAAATGGGGTAAAATTCTAAAATGGAAGCACGTCCCCTGCCAAATAATTTTGAATCCTTAGGGTTTTTGAAGTTTCGCCATAATGACAGGTGGAGGTCTCCGCTGGGTCTTCTTTCCTTATAAATTTTAGCAATTTCTTAAAGGGCTTGATACATGTGGGGAGCCTGCGATCATTCAAGATCTCAAATTTTGGGGATCATCTCAAGATGCGTCGTAGTGACAATTGTGACACTTGCCAGTTTGAAACGTCAAAAGGTGGGGAAGTGGACCATCGGAGGAAACTTGGATTTTTTGCCTCTTGATTATCAAAGGGATTAAAACATCAAAATGGCCTACAGACCCCAATGGAAAAAATTCAAAACTTGCTCCAGTTAGAGGCAGAGGTGCGGACCTTCGGAGGAAAATTGGAAATTTTTCCTTTTGTGGAAAAAGGAGTTAAAAGTCAAAAAAGAAGCATTGGTTCCAATGGGACCCACATTGGGACACGTGTCAGGCTCATTTCTCAAGGGCGGAAGTGTAAAACAAAATGTGAAAAAAAAATTACATTTTTAAAAAAGTTGTAAAAGGAAAAGGGGAACCCGCAGGCCTGCTCTAAAATTAGATCTCCCACGTGGACGGTCCAAATTCAAAGTAGGAATCAATGGGAGTTGTGCATTTGTGTCTAATTTTTCTGCTATTTTCACTCTAAAGCTCTTGGGACATGTATTATTTTGGTTTTTTTATCATTTCTTGGAGTCTCCTACACGCCAAATGAAGAGGAACATTAATTTGGCATCTTGGTTTGGTGGGGAAGGTTTGTAAATGTCTCTCACCATTAGTATGAAATATGATTGTCAGATTTGGCTCTGATTTTTCTTTCCTTGGCACACAAATGACCTGTTGATAATCTAGGTTTGGTGAAAAAATTCCGGGGATGTCTTCTACCATTAAAGTGAGATCTGATCTTTAGACTTGGTCTGATCTTCCATTTCTTCTTCCCGGGCACACAAAGAACTAGATTGGATAGAATAGGGGTAGAAGTGGTTAGAAAATAGAAGGAAGAATGATTTTCTAGAGGAAGGAGATGAATGTGGGAGATTTTCGAAGAGATCTACCCCCTAGGCACCTGGTGAATTTTTTACAGATTTGATTCTAGGAATCACGATCAAGATCATGACAAGCATTGGTGGCACTCAATGTCTCTGGTTTTGGGGGGAAAATCTTTTTTGTAAAATGTTTATAAATGGCATGAATTTTGTCGTGAAAAGGGTTGAGAGTTTGTGAACATATAAGTATTAGGATTCAGAAACTGATTTCCTAAGAAAAAATCTTGATAGAATCCCGTCTTTCTGAGAAACTATCTAAAGAATCCTTTTTATCTCTTTTGTGTTACATTTGATCATGTCAAGGTGGTTGTGAGTGTACAGCCATTAACAAGCTCTGAGATTGTTTGATAAACTTTCCTCTATTGATAAATTTAACCAAAATTGAGTTAATATGTGTTATTCTTGGGAAAAATTTGGGTTTGCTTCATTTTTGAATGTCTGTAAGTATTTTTTCTTGTTCCTGTTGCATTCTTACATTGAGATCTATGTGAATCACACAATATCTTATCCTTGTGATAGTTTGGTGGCATTTGCAATTTCATTTATCAGAAGAGCTTTCATTTGATAGTGAAATAAACAAATTTAAAATCACTGTGACTCCTAGCATGACTATAAGATTGTTTGTAATCCTTTGAGGGTATCTTAGGCATGATGAAATAGGGATTGATAATGTTCAGTTAAGTTTTCCAATTTGAGCCTTCATTTTGGATCCTTGAAGTTTGTGTGAAAATTGCTGATTTGGGCCTCCATTGGAGCACATATTCTAGTTAAAGGAACATTCTGGCTACTCTGAAAGTATTCTGCTATTCGAGCCTTCCATTTTTGTAAAATTTCTCAAAGATTTGGTATAATCAGTTTTATCCTTGCTTCACCTCCCACCAAAATTCATCCAAAAACAATTAATCATACCCATATTACCCCTATTTTTCATGTATGTATACAAATGCATAATTTTTATTACCAAAACATGCAGAAACAATCAGGATCCCAAATGTCTTTAGTAGCCTGAACCTTGCCTAGAGAATATCTCCACTATCTAGAGTGACAACTCGTGAGAGTTAGATTTTTTTTGCATTGATCATATTTTCTTCAAGGTCTCCTTAACAACTTCATCAGGAATGATATCTCCATCTCCTCCATAAAAAACAGGCTACAAAAGGTTTCTCTTACCTTGGTTGAAAGGCACAACCTAAAATAGTGAGGATAGATTAAATCCTCTTAAGATGCTACCCACTCCCTTTCAAAGCTTGAGTGCTAAAAGGTCAGATAGACTGCTTCCCCGGATACAAAATGACATACATAACTATCTATCTACCTCTCAGCATCCTGTCAAGTCCATGATGTTTTTTGTCCTTTGAAGGAGATTAAATTCGAGTACTAACATGATTCTGGCACTGTTGTCAGGGATCTAATTTGAGTTATTGATTTATTGTCCATTCACATCCATTTGGCTCACTGACAACACACTTCTAGCACCATTTCTGGGGAGTTATTTGAGTTGCTGAGATTATTATCTGATTCATTACCAGTTTATATCTATTTAGCCTATCAACCACGCTTCTGGCACCATTTCCGGGGATATTGTGAGTGCAGTCCATATTCAAACACTGGTAAACACTTCTTATGTACTCCAAGTGTTGTGTGTAATTCTTTCAGCTCCCATACCTAGTGTACTAGATAATAAGTCTAGATAAAGAAAAGTCATAATCTTCCTATTTCCAGTTTCTAGTGTTGATAGACATTTGACAAATCATATTTATTACATTTACACAACTAAGGTGGAAATCCTTAGTGGTGACTCCATGTTTATCGATTCTTAATGAATACCAGTGTCTTAACCTATGTCAAGTAAGATTTTGTTACTAACCTTTGCAAAGTTGGAAGGAAGGTGGTCTTTCTTTACTAGGGATCCTGCTAGGACATTGTTTCCAGAGCTAGGGAAAGCAAAGTTCAGAAGGAAGAAAATCCTAGAGAGATGTTGGATATCAGTAGACAAGAAAATGGATCTCCTTTGATGAAAGTGATCAGCCTATTATTTAAGACTGTAATTCGAGTGATTTTTATTCAAGTAGCCTCTTTGTGGAATTGAATTCTCTAATTTGAGAGGGGCCTTCATTTTATTTTGAAATTTTTTCTTCTCATTCTACACCTGTCTTTTCAGAACTTGATAGGGATTTCCAAAAAACAAGACCTTTAGTGGATATCCATTTTGAAATTTATACTTCTCTGTTTAAAAGGCCCTCTACTCCTTATCAATTTTTCACTCCTCCAGGGTCACCTCCTAAAAAAAACATGGTCTTGCCCCCACCTAGGCCCCCATTTATTGTAAACACCTGTGGTCCCATAAATTTTGTAGGGATGGCTGGTCATCTAAATCCAATTCCCCCACGGATGTGAGAAATAGATTACCAAAGTTCCAAGGAAATAATGCTATAACTGGTGATCAACATCTGAATAGATTTTTATCAATATGATGGAAGAATTTGAGATTGAACATGAAGATGTATATATCAAACTGTTTATCCATACTTTGGAGGAAGATGCCAGGGACTGGTACAAAGCTTTGCTAGATAATTCCATAGATTCCTGAACTGAGATGAATAATGCATTTAGATTACAATATGGTGACAGAACTGACCCTAGATTTCTTCTGTCAGAATTTGAAAACATCAAGAAGAATCCTAATGATTCAATACATGATTTCAACACAAGGTTTAATAAGACCTTGAGGATATTTCTTGTTAGGATAAGACCATGTGATGAATCATGTTTGATCAAATATTCAAATGCATTTGATAAAAAGGTTTCTTATTACTTGAGGGACAAAAACCCTGCTAATTTGAGGAAGGCATTCACCATGGCCCTGTAAATAGAAAATAACATCAAGGTAATTGAAAAGCCTCCAAAAAGAGATGGAGTAAAACTAATTAGCCCTAAAAATCCTCAAACAAGTAAGGCTGCTAATTTGGAGGAAGTTGTGAAAACTTTGGCAGGGGTTGTCAAAGAAATTTCCTACAAACTAGCCTGGTTGAGAAAGGAATTGGGCAGAGCTCACAAGGTCAACACAAGAAGCAAGGCCAAGACAGGTTCACAAATCACCAAATATCTAATGATAGAGGTAAGGGACCTGTTGGATTTGGAAAAAGGTAGTCCTAGGCCAGGGAAAATCGAATGGTACATGATCCTTTGGTTGTCAGAGTTGTTGTTGTGGAGGAGACAGATGTCATTGATTGGTGTGACAGATGTTTTATGCCCCATGCTCCATGTGAGGAAGATCAGCAGGAAGAATAAGAAGTAGATGATGACAATGATGATGATGTTTGCATGATGGGTTGCTCCACAATCTCACAACAAGGGGCAACTTCAACTAAGGTGATAAGTGCCAAAACTACTGCTGATTTTTAGGATTACATCCACCAGGTACCTATTCCTCCCCCTCTCATACTTCATTAGTAGATATTGTACAAGCTTTTGAATTTCCCAATAATGACTTTGAATATCTAAGGGCTTTAATGATAAAGAAGTATGATGGAGGCATCCCATCTGAGGAGGATAGGAAGTGTTGATGAATGCCATTGTTGCTCAAGAGAAGGAATATAACACAAGGATTAAGGCTATTAAAGGGGCAGGGCCTCAAGCTAAGCCAAAATATCCCTTGCTTTCAAACACCCCTAAATAGGCTCCTAAAAAGGATGCATCTGTCAAAAGCCCTGTAGTTCCAAACAAAAATCATACCCCTCCTCATGCCCAAGTTGTCAAAAATCATGTGCCATCTAATGAGTGTGCCAACCTTCCTTCCAATGCTGTCCTTGCCAAAGCCTGCCCCTTATGATATTTCCCAAGTTTTGAGTCAGGTCAAGATCTCAGTTCCAATTATTGAGTTGCTTAGGATTCCTGAGCACAAGAAGAGGGCTCTTGAGTATTTGGGGCTGAAGGAGGAGAAGACTGCCCTAGGTAGAAATGTGAATATTGTGGAGACTCCTCCACTCATTGAATAATTAGAGACACCACCAGCATCAGAAGAGCTAGATGAGCCACCTGAGGTCTATTTGGGGACATTCTTGGTATATTCTCAGCTGAATGTGGATCCATTCTTCACCACTCTGATCATTAAGGATAGATTGTTGCACAACTGTATGTTTGACTTAGGGGCATCATGCAATGTTATGCCTTTAGAAGTCATGAATTAACTGCACATCAAAGTAACAAAAGCATATGGGAAGTGTACTGCTATGGAATCTAGAGAAGTGTCAGTGGTGGGATGTGTGAAGGGTCTAGTAGTATAACTTGCAGCCTATCCAGGTAGGAATTTGAAGCTTGATGTAGTTATTGTTGATTTCCCAGCCAAGTGGGGTATGTTGTTATCTAGAAAGTGGGCTACAAGTGTTGGTGGGAGTATTCAAATGGACATGTACTATGATACCATTCCAATTAATGGTAGTCTTGTCAAGTTGTATGGGGAAAAGAAGATGTTACATCTTATTGAAGATCCCAACAATGCATCCTATGAAGTATTGTACACAAGTGTTTATGCTGATAACTTAGTGGGATTTGCTGATGGAAAGGAGCACAAGATTGAAGAATGCAAGTGTCTTGAGCAGGCAGGCTCTCCTTGGACTTTATTGTTTGATGGAGCTTGCTCCAAGTTTGGGAATGGTGTTGGTGTTGTTCTGATCTCCCCAAGTCAGGAAGAGTTTGTCTTTTCCTTCAAACTCAACTTTGAATGTACTAATAACATTGTTGAGTATGAGGCATTGTTGTTAGGTTTGAGGATTTCTTGGAAATATGGTGTTAAAGACAACATTGTCAAGGGAGATTCAAAATTAATTGTAAAGCAAGTCAGAAAACTATATGCCACAAAGAATTGGCAAATGAAACAATACAAGTATGGAGTTTGGGATTTCATTGAGATGTTTGTTTCATTCAACATTATGCATCATGGTAGGAAGTTCAATGATATGGTAAAAAATGGTTGCTGTATTGGAATCTCGGTTTAATAATTGTGTAATGTCCCCATATTGTGAGTATGATGTTGAAGTGCTAACTAGACCATCTGTACCTGATAATATTAAGCATTGGAAATTTTTTGATGATGATGCTCAGGTCAAAATATTTCTACAGAACAAAGGAGAGTTTGCTGATCAAAATATTGATTGGAAGTCAATGGTTTGCATAGCAGAAGGTAAAGAGACATTGTTTGGTAAAGGAATAATACAACTAAAGACTAATACCATTCCCAGAGGGTTGGTTTCTATTGAGTCAAATTTTGATAATGTTGATCACATTATTAACAGATGCATGATAGTCCTCAAGAGATATTGAGGAGCATGACCTTGGTACGAAGGAGAAACTAAGGAAGATTCAGTTAGGCAACAATATCAGCAAAGAGGAGAAGCAGTCCTACATCCAATTGTTGAAAAGGTATCAAGACTACATGGCTTGGACTTATTTTGAGCTGAAGGCATGCAGAGAGGATCTATTTCAACATGAGATCCCATTGGAATCCAATGTAAAACCATTCAGATAGAAACAAAGGCCAATCAATATGCTCATATCTCTTAAGATGCAAGAGGAACTGAAGAAACTGAGAGATGGAGGGATTATTCAACCCAAAAGGTATTCTTCTTGGGTTGCAAACCTAGTGCCAGTCAGAAAGAAGAATGGTGACATCAAGATGTGTGTCAATTTTAGGAATTTGAATAGAGCATCAATGAAGGATAATTATCCTTTACCAAACATGGAAAAACATGCTGCAGCTAGTGACTAGTTCTGAGCTACTTTCTACCCTAGATGGTTTCTCTGGTTATAACCAAGTTGTGGTGAAGGAATAAGAAATAATTAAAATAGTCTTTACCACTCCTTGGGGGACTTATGTATATGTCAGGATGCCCTTTGGTCTAATGAACACTGAAGAAACTTTTCAAAGAGAAATCGATGTTGCTTTTGTTGGTTACATCAATTATTTTATTGTTGTCTACCAAGATGATATAACTGTGTTCTCTAGAAAGAGAAGTGATCACTTGTTTCACATGGAAAATATGTTGGTAAGATGCTGAGAATATGACATTTCAATCAATCCAAAGAAGTGCCATTTTGGAGTGCAGAAGGCAAAGTTGCTTGGTCACATTATGTCACAATAAGGGGTGATGATTGATCCAGAAAGGGTAGATGCCATCAACAAAGTCCCAATTCCAAGAACCAAGAAAGGAATTCAGTCCTTCTTTGGGAAGATAAACTTCATCAGAAAATTTATATCAAAATTTTCTTAGTTGAACATTCCAATCACTTCCATATTAAAGAAGGACTACGTCATCAAGTGGGAGGAGGATGCCATTCAAGCTTTCAGTGGGATCAAAGAGGCACTAAAGCATGCACCTATTCTAGCAGCTCCATATTATAAGAAGCCCTTTCAACTATTCTCTTTTGCTTCAGATAAGACTATTGCATCTGTCCTACTACAAAAAGATGATGAAGGGGCTGAGAGGCTAATTGCCTTTTCAGTAAGGAATTGCAGGGGGTTGAGCTGAAATACACTATTATGGAGAAACAAGCACTTACCTTGGTAAAAGCAACAAAGTTTTTCAGGCCTTACATTTTGAGTTCTATGATTGTTGATTATGTTCCCCACACCATGGTGAAAGAAATCTTATCAGATATGGAAGTCTCAAGAAAAAAATGCAGATGGGTGAACAAGTTGCAAGAATATGACATCGATATCCAAACCACAAATCTAGTGAGAGGTTTGGGCTTGTTTAAGCTTATGGATAAGAGAAACTTGCAAACTATTGAGGTAAATGATGTAGAAGAAGGTAGGGTAGATGTTTTTGAAAAATTGATGAGTTATGGGTGGTACAAAGATGTAATTTTTTATCTCAGACATCTAAACTTCCCTGAGTATTTGAGTAAGAACCAGAAAAGGACCCTTATGTTGGATTCCCCAGAAATATGTTATTAGTGATTATGGGTTAGCTTGGAAGAACCCTAAGGGAGTCCTCTTAAGGTGCATTGCTGAAGATGAAGCCCCCAAGATAATTGTTGATCTCCATAGAGGATTTTGTGGGGGAAATTTTGTTAGAAGGGTCACAACACACAATATCTTGAGGGTTGGTTATTGGTGGCCAACTCTCTTCAGAGATACAACTCTTTTGGTTAGAAGATGTGAGAGTTTCTAGCACTTCTCTAGAAGACTTAAAGCTGTAGGATCCCTTACTTTGCAGTCTGTATCAATTGAAGCCCCATTCAAGTAATGGGGGATGGATTTCATTGGTGAGATTTCAGACCCTTCAAGTGTTGGCCATAAGTGGATTCTTGTAGCCACTAATTACTTCACCAAGTGGGTAGAGGCAATCCCCACTAAAAGGGAAACACACCAAATCATCATGTATTTTCTGTTGAACCATATTATCTACAGGTTTGGGGTTCCATTCAAGATTGTTTCTGATAATGCCCTGAGATTCAGAGCTAAACCCTTGGTGGCAATGTGAAAGGAATATGGGATCAATTTGACATATGATTCTAATTACAATCCCAAAGGAAATGGAAAATTTGAGTCCAGTAATAAAAATTTACTGAATATTATCAGGATATCCTTGGATTTTAACAAGAGAAAATGGGGTGAGAAGTTGAAGTTTGCTATCTAGGAAGACCTGAATTACTGTTAAAAGAGCCACTGGAAAGAATTCATTTGAGCTGGTATATGGAACTCATGTGTTGTTGACCCTGCATATGCAATTATCCTCATATTAGTTCATGCAAAAACTTGAAGATCAAGAGGTATGCTAATATAATGCCCACATTAACTAGATTGTTGAACTTGATGAAGAAAGGAGGGCATCCCACCAAAGGCATGTAAAGTTTAGCAAGAAGATAAAGAATTTGTTTGACAAAAAGATTACCCCAAGATCTTTCAATGTTGGAGATATCGTGCTGTTATGGGATAGCAGGCATGAAGATAAGGGCAAGCATGGTAAATTTGACGCTTTATGGATGGGCCCTTACTCCATAGATATTCACATTGGTGAGCATACCTTCTTCTTGAAGGATTTGGATGGAGAATTGCTCGAATTTCAGGTTAATGGCACATCATTTGAAGCATTTCTTAGATTGATTCCTCAGAACCAAGGTTAACGTCATCTGTACAGTGTATAGTTCCCTGGGTTTGTTTTTCATTTTTCACATTTTTTGTTTGTTCCAAGCCCACGGTGGCCTGTTTTAGTTTCTCTGTTTGTTTTTGTCTGGATGGTCCTAGTTTTGTACTCTACAGGATGACTCCTTTGCCCAATGGATATTTTGGCACTTGGCTCTACCTTTTTTCTTAGAAATGTCACTCAGAGGGATGTGCCCATCTCTGAGTGCAGAGCCGATGTTGGTGCTCAGATTCGTTTCGCTGAAATTTGCCATTATTTTCCTTTGATCTGTGTGTTGTGAAACTATTCTATCTCTCGATAGTTGATGTTCTGAAGCTTTTACCCTCCATTTGAATGCCTCAAATTTTTTGTAGAATCCATTGTCATGTCCCTCCTTGAAGAATTCTCCAAGCTTGCCCTATTTTTTTGCTAATTTCTTCAGAATTGGAAGGGCTTTGTTATTTTTCCTATTTTTCCCCAAGCATGGAAAGCTTGAAAATGGTTAATTCCATGTTTATATGCCTTTGAAAATCTAAACCCATGGTCAAAAGATGCTCTCGAACGATGATTCACTTAATTTTGTTTCGAAAAAAATTCATCCTTAGCAAAAAATTGGGTTATAGGCGTGAATGGTGATTTTCTGTATTTTACCCGATGGTCTGACGGGTGTCTTTTTCCTATAAAATTTATTCCTTAGTGCATCGGTGGTCATGTGGCTTATTTTGGTTGGTTGCAAATGGGATGGTGAGCAAAATGATTTAACTTATACAAGGCTTTTGATTTTTTGGCAAAAAGGAAAATTTGATCTCATAGCCCTGCTCAAATCTGATTGGTTCTTTTGGTGCTTACAAAATGGCTTCTTCTAACTGGATGGGGTGCAGTGGGTTTGTTTTTTCAACTTGATATTTTTGAAGCTACTTTGGCAAAAAGTTTGAACCCGTCCCGCAGCCCCGCCAAAGCTTTTATTAAAGAATAATTTTTAAGTGGCAGGGAAAAACTCTCACTTTGACCCCACAGGAGGACACGTGGCAAAGCTAATGACAGAGATGCAAGCCTTTAGAGGTAAGTTGGATGTCTTTTTCCTTTTGGAAAAATGGGGTAAAATTCTAAAATGGAAGTGTGCCCCCACCAAATCATTTTGAAGCCTTAGGATTTTTGAAGTTGCACCATAATGACACATGGAGGTCTCCGTTGGGTCTTCTTTCCTTAGAATTTTCAGAAATTTCTTAAACGGCCTAAGAAATGTGGCGATCCCCGCGCTCATTCAAGATCTCAACTTTTGGGGATCATCTCAAGATGTGTCATTGTGACATGTGACAGTTTAAAACATCAAAAGGTGGGGAAGCAGACCATCTGAGGTAAATTTGATTACTTGCCTCTTGTCATGAAAGGGATTAAAACATTGGAAAATGGCCCCATAGGCCCGATAGAAAAAAGTCAAAACTTTCTCCAGTCAGCGACAAAGGTGCGGACCTTCGGAGGAAAATTGGAAAGTTTTCCTTTTGTGGAAAATGGAGTCAAAAGTAAAAAAGGAAGTGTGGTTTCGATGGGACCCACATTGGGACACGTGTTAACCTCATTTCTCAAGGGCAGAATTACAAAACAAAATGTGAAAAAAAATTCATTTTTTCCAAAAGTTGTAAAAGGAAAAGGGGAACCCGCAGGTCTACTCCAAAATTAGATCTCCCACATGGATAGTCCAAATTCAAAGTAGGAATCAATAGAAGTAGTGCATATGTGTCTGATTTTTCCACCATCTTCACTCCAAAGATCCTGGGGATGCGTATTATTTTGGTTTTTTAAATCATTTCTTGGAGTCTCCTATACGCCAAATGAAGAGGAACATTAATCTGGCATCTTGGTTTGGTGGGGAAGGTCTGTAAATGTCTATCATCATTAATATGCAATCTGATTGTCAGATTTGGCCCATTTTTTCTTTCCTTGGCACATGAACGAGTTGTTGATAATCAAGGTTTGGTGAGAAAAATCCGGGGAGGTCTTCTACCATTAAAGTGAGATCTAGTCTTTGGGCTCAGTCTGATCTTCCATTTCTTCTTTCCAGGCACACAAAGAACCAGATTGGACAGAATAGAGACAGAAGTTGTTGGCGAATAGAAGGAAGAATGATTTTCTAGAGGAAGGAGTTGAATGCGGGAGATTTTCGAAGAGATGTGCCCCCCTAGGCACCTGGTGAATTTTTACAGATTTGATTCTAGGAATCACAATCAAGATCATGACAAGCACTGGTGACACTCAACGTCTCTAGTTTTGGGGGAAAAAACTATGTTGTAAAATTTTATAAGTGGCATAATTTTTTCCATGAAAAGGGTTGGGAGTTTGTGAATGTAGAAGTATCAGGAGTCACAAACTGATTTCCTAAGAAAAAAGCTTGATAGAGACCATCTTTCTGAGAAACTATATAAAGAATCCGTTTTATCTATTTTTTGTTTATATTTTATCATGTCAAGGTGGTTACAAGTGTACAACCATTGACAAACTCAAAGATTGTTTGAGAAACTTTCCCTATTGATAAATTTAACCAAACTTGAGTTAATCTGTGTTATTCTTGGGAAAAAAAATTGTTTGCTTCATTCTTGAATGTGTGTGCAAGTAGTTTTTCTTCTTCCTGTTACATTCTTACATTGAAATCTATGTGAATCATATAAGATCTTATCCTTTTGATATTTTGGTGGCATTTGTAATTTCATTTATCAGAAGAGCTTTCATTTGATAGTGAAACTGTGAGCACAGAACCAGATTTAATCACAACAAAAGATATTCTATTTAGCATATTTTGATTCATACATGATATTACATTTATATAGGCTAATGTTTCTCCTATTATCAAGGAAGCTAAACATAACCTCTCACTAACTCTATATGAGATGTTATAACAATACACACCCTAAAAAAGTGTGTTGTTGTAACTCACAACCAACCGCACCAACAATGTAATATTATATTATCCTATATTATATAATTACTCACACTAACATATTAGTGACCACTAATAGTTAGGATATTCCTAACATTCCCCCCCTTAGTGTGAACATGGTAGAAAAACAACCACATGCTCCAACTGCAGTATGCTCACCCCTGTGGCATGTCCAACTCTGTGACTCATGACCTTGATCCAAAAGAAAGGCTCTCTCCTTCCATGGTTTTAACCAAGCTTACCACAAACTTTGACGTGATAGGAACCTCATCAACTGTCCACCTCGTGTGGTTTTCTGGATACTCCCACAAACCCTTCCAAGATCCATGAACTGACTTACTCTAGTGCTACAGTTCATCACTATGCTTACACATCAGAGAATTATGTAGGAAACACATCTCACCAAACATAACAATAAAACACATACTACAAAGATTTCACATTACTTCCTATAAGAATCGTAATGTTCTTAATCATAGTCTCTATCATTGATTGCTGCCACTCGATCTCGAACAACATAGAAAACTACCACTGCCATTGGAAGCTTTCCTTGACTAAGTCATTTCAGGTGCAGAATGGGAATGGAACATTGGTATGTATTCTCCCCCCACAATGTGAAATTTCCACACAAATAGATACTGAGAAGAAAAAATGCATCGAAGAACATACTCTTGAATGGATCTTGCTAGTTAGGTCTTGTTGCACATGGCCACTAATGCTAGTGAACGTATTCTTCTAGTTGACCATCTTCTAATGAAGTACAGAAGTCAGAGGACCAAGTCAGTCAGAGGATCACTGACAGTCATCTGTGCTCCAACACAACTCTCTTTCCAACATCCATCAAATACCACACAAAACAGGAACTCTGAAAAAAGGAACTGAAAAAAACAAAACCACACTGCACACATGTCACCAAATCATCTATGTGGCCCCATCATTGGTAACTGATGAGAGGTCACTGAATGACCTCCATCCTCCTATGCCTCCAGCCTCCAGTGTCATGCTACTAGTTCAGCTGGATGTGATCATGAAGCTCAAAATACCTTCAATAATTTAAACATCGCGTACAAGCGAAAATGCGTCAAAAACTGAAATGCGGGCAATTTTTTTTATTTTTCGGACTTAATACAATGACACAACTTTTACAAAGACACTAAAAAAGAATCAATGAATTATAATTTGTTTTTTAAAAACAAATACAAAGACCATTTACAAAAATATATTAATAGACTTTAACACAAATTGACCCTAACAAAAAGTAATTAAAATATTACTTTTAATACAACACTACTAAATAGGGGGCTTTTCCAATTATTCTAGACAATGAACAAAAATAGACTCTAAACTTCTAATAAACCATACAATAAAACAAACTAAGTTGAGATCCAAACTCATACTAAAGCTTTTAAAATGACACCTCACATTCTGACTCTAGAATAAATAAGACCTTAACATTAAAACATCAATTAGGATATGACTTTGTGGGAAGACTGTAATCTAATCATATACCTAACTCAATGTAATAGATATGATTCATGACACCCTGGTAAAGATAGATGGTATGTGCATAGGTGACATGATGGTAAGAAGGAAATATGCAGCCCGTAGCAAGAGACGTGGAAAAATACATGTACGGAGACCGAATGAAAAACGTGGAAGGTTGGAGGAAATATGATACGTTTCATACTCTTCAGCATCTCCCTTTTTTATTTTTTGTAAATCAGATGATAGCTTGGAGACAAGTGAAACTCAGTGCCATTGTTATTAATCTGATGCTATTTAATCTGCCACATACATAAATAAAATCTTATTCTCTTCAAATCAGGGAGATCAGATATGACTTTTTATATTCACTTTTTCCTTCCACAAAGATGGACTACGTTCTGATTTATAGTTGAAAATACACATAGATCAACAGAATGGCATTCATGAATGGGCCTCTTGTAGAACGCCAATCTTCTCCTCCTTGAGTGCAATGTGTTGATCAATCCTATGAAGTGCTAATAATATGGACCAGGCCGTAAATCCAATACGTTGAACCACAAATGGCAATGAATATTGTTGCTATGTTCAGATAATGAACAATTTTTAACCTTGGAGTCAGGTAAAGGCCATCACCATCACGTTGAGTTGGTTTTAACAAAAAATTAGGCACTGAGTTGTGTAGATCCTGCCAAAAAAAAAAAAACTCCCAATAATATGTGATACGAATTGAGAAAAGAATTGCAATCAGAGTTAACGCAAGTCAAAGAAGAAATCATAAATCCTTAAAAATTGCTAAAACCTGCATCTTTCAGGTATGAACTTTCATTATTGGGGTAGAAGATGACACGCGCTGCCCCTTCACCAATCAACAAACCATATTGCAAGGATTCTGACAACGCTCTATTGAATTGCAATGTGTGGCTCCCTAAGGTCAAAATTATTTACGTTTTAGAAAAAAAAAGGTCATATTTCAATACAAAACTGCTCACATCATCCAAAAATAATTTCAAAAACCATTTTTGGGTTTTGTTCCTCACATCTCTAGCTTTCTAGAACACTTGACGATTCTCAATTTCATTGAGAAATGAGAAAGTTACGAGTGTTTAACTAGAACATGAATTCGTAAGGAATTACACGTCTTAAACCAATTTGATGCCAAATGTGAGCACATAACCAAATTTAATCACAACAAAAGATATTTTATTTAGCATATTTTGATTCATACGGGCTATTACATTTATATAGGCTAATGTTGCTCCTATGATCAAGGAAGCTAAACATAACCTCTCACTAACTCTATACCAGATGTTATAACAATACACACCCCTAAATAAGTGTGTTGTTGTAACTCACAACCAACTGCACCAACAATGCAATATTATATTATCCTATATCATATAATTACTCACACTAACATATTAGTGAGCACTAATAGTTAGGATAATTCCTAATAGAAATAAACAAATTTAAAATCACTGTGACTCCTAGCAATGACTATAAGATTGTTTGTTATCCTTTGAGGGCATCTTAGGTGTGATAAAACAGGGATTGATAATTTTCAGTTAAGTTTTCCAATTTGAGCCTTCATTTTAGATCCTTGAAGTTTGTGTAAAAAGTGTTGATCTGGGACTCCATTGAAGCACATATTCTGGTTAAAGGAACATCCTAGCTACTCTGAAAGTATTATGTTGTTTGAGCCTTCCATTTTTGTAAAAGTTCTCAAAGATTTGGTATAATCAATTTTATCCTGCTTCACCTCCTACCAAAATTCATCCAAAAAAAATTAATAATACCCATACTACCCTTCTTTGTCATGTATGTAAACAAATGCATATTTTTTACTACCAAAACATGTAGAAACAATCAGGATTCCAAATTTCTTTAGTAGCATGAACCCTTGCCTAGAGAATATCTCCACTATCTAGAGTGACAACTCGTGAGAGTTATAATTTATTGCATTGATCATATTTTCTTCAAGGTATCCTTAACAACTTCATTAGGAATGAGATCTCCATCTCCTCCATAAACAAAAGGATACAAAAGGGTTCTCTTACCTTGGTTGAAAGGCACAACCTAAAATAGTGAGGATAGATAAAATCCTCTGAAGGTGCTAACCCACTCCTTTTCAAATCCTGAGTGCTAAAAGGTCAGATAGACTCCTTCCCCCAACTACAAAATGACATACATAACTATCTATCTATCTCTGAGCATCCTATCAAATCCATGATGGTATTTGACCTTTGAAGGAGATTAAATTCGGGTACCAACAGCTAGAATACACCAATTTCTTAAAGTAGGGAAAATGTATGTGGCTAAAGAGCAAGCGATTCAAGTAAGTGAGAAGTCGGTAGCGGAAGAAGACGTTTTGGTGGTCAGAGAGGATCCTAATATTCATATTGAAGAGACTTACAAGGCCAGGAAGGTAAAATGGAAACCTAAGGGTGAATCATCTCCTGTAGCCAAGGGAAACAAGATGAAATATGAATATAAAGGCTATCAAGTGGATCCTTGTATTGTGTCCAAGCTAATTGGGGTCAATGAAAGAGATATGGGTCATGTATCCATCACTAAATTGATTGATATGCCCAAGGACAAAATTATAACATCCCTCATGCAAGCCTTGACTAGGAGTGGCTTAATCCAAGCAACTATTTTCCATAGCACAGGTAAATTGCCTGAATTTGTACTAGAATGTTCCCAACATTATGACTCCTAGACAATGAAAATCAAGGATGCCTTAGGTAATTTTCTTATAAGGCTTGATACTCATTTTTTCTAATTTTTCTTAAAGATTCCTTCCACACCTAGACCACTATATGTTAGTATGGAAAAATCAAAGGAATACTAGAAAAATAATACATATGATGCTATTAGGATCATGAAATTAAATTATTCAAAGGATAAAAAGAAGCCTTCAAAGTTTCCTAGGACTATTGTGAGATCTTAATTTGGTCCAGGAAGAATATGATACAACTCATAGAATGTGTAGGATCAATGGGGAGAAAAATGCAAAACAATTTTCTTCATGGATGTATTATTTTATCATGATGATCGAGAATGGAAAGCCAAGTATTTTGATTAACTAGAATGTGTTTATTAGGCATAAAATTGAGATATAGTTCCAGGATGTTCTTCAAACATTTAATTTCAAGTTGACCTCATATATTGTGTATACTGCAACAACACATGGTGCTTTTCCTAGGTTAAAGACTAAATGTATCATAGATAAAATTCTAGTTCATGAGTATTCTCCATATTTGGCCTTTCCTAGATATTTCAAGGAATAAAAACACATAAATGATATATTTATCTACGAAGTCATTTGCAAGCTTTACCCTGATATGAAGACAAAGAGAGTAATTGATGATGCATGGAATGTGGTTGTACAATATGGATGTATCTTTATTCATTTTTCTCATTTAACATATTTAATATTTTTTGGTTTCACTGGAAATCCACTTAAACTCTCGAGGTATCCCAGTGACAAGTGAATTTTGTTTGAGTTATGCAGATAGCTAGTTTAACTTCATGATTTGCAACAAGGATGTCATAGAGAAGTTGTCCATTTTCCAATTGTTATTGGGTAGTACTATTGTGTAAAAATTCACAAATCTCATAATTTCATTAAGAAAATTTTCCATAAATACACTCAAAGTAATTACAAAGAAAGAATGAAATTTTATTACACAAATATTTCCAAAACAATATGGTCTATATGGAGTATGCACATTTTCTAACACTCAAGGATTTTTATGTTGGATGTAAAGATGAGTTTAAAATTATAAGAAGAGATTATAGCCAAATGACAATGCAAAAAATCCTATGTTTTGGATTGGTAAACATTCCAAAGAATCTCCCAAATGATGGGAAAGTAATATCACATGCTTACTATAAAGAAGGAGTTGATAGTTCCCCATTGCTAGTAGTAAGAAATAAATCCAATAAAATTATGGAGAGAACATCAACAATATTTCCTTATACTTCCAATTGGCTAATTAACCAAGGTTATTGTCTAAAAGAATCAATCATGAATGATATAGATCAGGTGGGCATGAAGAGAAAGGAAGGACTAGGGGAGAGTAGTGGATGGGATACAAAATTGAAACCAATCACGAAGCCCATAACTGAATGAGTTCCTTAAAAGAAACATCTCCAGAGAAAACTCCAATTACAAAATTCACCGTAGGTGATACTTTTTATTTATTGGTATCTTCATTAGTTGTTTCTCTAACAATTAAAGACCCTTTTACATAGGGAGAGATTGTACTACCTCCATTCAAGCCAGCTACATTCTTGTTTCCTTCAATTTTGTTAGAAACTCCATCTCCTCATTCTCCTCTCTATTATCCACTGAACATTCTTCCTCCTCCATATTCAGAAGAACCACCAATTTCTCAACCAGAGGAGATAAAAGAAACTTTTTTTTAAGGATCTACATTCTATTAGGTATCCCAACCATTGGAAAAGGGTAAAAACCATGAGCAGACCATTAAGGTTGAAGAGGGAGAAATTGAGAAAGAAAGTTGAAGAGATATTCATAAATGAAGAATTAAAGTGTCTTCAATTACAAGACCTCTATTACGAAAGTATATTTAGAAAGGAAAATAATATGAAAGTGATATTTATACAAGGACTGAAGAAGGGAAATAAATTAAAGATCAGTTGGTGATTAAGAAGATCGTCGAATTGGAAAATGTTTTGCTATAGGGTCATGCTATTGAAGACCCAAAAAACAACCATAAATAGTTGTACTTTCATCTATGGAAGTGATTGGTCATGAAATGGTTGTTCATTCTAGTTCTTAAGCTTCTTCAACACAAGAATTTGCAACTTGGTCAGTTGTACACACACTTACCAATTCCAAGAAAGTGGTTAACTTTGAAGAAATGGATCTTCAATTACTGAAGAGTATTGAAAATAAAGGAAGAAGATGAAAAGTAGAAAAGGTGACCTCAAATATTATAATTGAACCTTCCAGAAAGAAATTTACTTAAGTGTCTACACCAGCAGTGGGAAAGAATAAAGAAGAATTGACTAGAGAAGGTTTGGTGATAACAAGGGTGTCCCTAGGGGAACTGGTCACTGAAGGCTTTAAGAAAGAAATGAAGACACTAATCAACACACATTTTCTTAAGATGGATGAAGAAAAGGAAAAGAATATTAAGTTTAAATAAAAAACATCTAAGCTTTTCGACACAGTCGTGAAGGTTACAAGGTCTTTAACCCAGCCAGTGCTAATAGGAGAATAAGTGAATCCTCAAGTGATCACAATAATGGAAGAGACTAGAGATAAAGTGAAGGATGTAGATGAAGGGGTGGATAAAATTACAAAAGTAGCCATGGATTATAAGGAAATATTGGTGAAAATAAATTAGTGCAATGAGAAATGGGACAAAGTGAAGAGCTTGAATCAAGATGCTAACAATGAATGTGGAATTATTGACCTACAACTTCATAGTTTATAAGAAACAGAATCATTTCCATATAATGTGTTGATTTAGGAGAAGATTGCATGTTAAGGATCCATGAAGAAAGGAAACCAATGTGATCTTCTTCTCTCATTTAAGAAAATAATTCTTAAGCATATAATGCAAAAGATGCAGCTTCTACAAGAACAAGTCAAGCCAGCTTTGGATGAACTTGATGATGGAATTTATGATGTAATGAAGTATAACACCTCCAAACCTCTGAAGGACATTAGAAAATTCACTCAATTACTCAAGAAATAAATAAATAATGCCATCACTCCCTTCAATCATACATCTCTGGAAAAAATGTCAAAACTTCAAGAAGATGTAAATTATTTAGGATCATGTCTCGGGATGGTGAGGGGATGCTACAACATTTTGGAGATGGAATTATTCATATTCGAAATAGATATATAAGTTACATTAAAGGTAGATAATGATATGATTAAATACATGATAGACCAGTATGTTATCTACTAAAAAAAGAACAAAGATGTTGATGAAGATGCCGCTTAAGATATGGCTAAGGAAAAAAGTTGAGGACAAGGGTGAAGATGGAGCTAAAACTAAAGTCAGACACTTGGAATAACTCTTCTTCTTCTCCTTCTTATACTACTAGTACAACTTCTTCTTCTACCACTACTACTATTTCTCTTTAATCCTCATGTATATTCATTGTAAGACTTAAGTAATTTGGTGCTTAATCACTTTTACTTCAAGTTTTTTGATAAATTCGATTACTTTATGGTAGTTATGAGTCATTTATTCTTGTTTTAATAGTAGAACATTCCAAATTTCTTTGTGGCTTGTAAACACAATTTTGAGGAGGAAAGTTCTCAACTCCTAAAAAAAATTAGTTATTCATTTATTGAAGTATAATGGATATTGTCTCCTTGTAATTTACTTATGATAAGTATAAATTGAAGAAGAGAGCTACGAGGTGAAGAATCTAAGAATTTTTGGCAAACCGTTGCTTTACATTATACACGGTTGTTTTAAACTTTGCGTTGAACAGATTATCTATAAATATTGTAAATGGGTGGAAATTGAAGATGCAAAAAGGAGGATTTTGATTGAACTTTGTTTCTTCTAAAGTATTACTGTACAACTGTGAAGGATAATGGTAAAATATTTCTTATCTTTAAATTTCATATGAGTACACATCTATTCATTTGCTGAAAGTTGTAGAAATCATTAAATATTTATTTATTCCATGTGGTCATAGCTTGCTCTAATATCTAGTTGTTATGAAGCACACTTCCTTTACATAAGCTATTTTTATTTTCTACTTTCCTTTATTACTTTTCCTAGTAATCACTTCAACAAACAACTCCTCACTTTTTCTATCATCCATTGTGTAATATATCAAGCTTTGTTAACTCAAGATGAATAGATTACATGGGAAATCGTTATGAGCTATGGTTTCTCTCATCAAAGATAAATGCACTTAATTGGAAAATTATTATTAGGATTCCTCCTCCTAAAAATGGAGTGGAAAAATCCATTAGGATTTTCTTCCATAAGAATAGAATTCAGTAGACTTTTTCATTCTAGTAACAGGGGTTTGGTTCCTTAATTTTTACTTTAGGGGCTCTACCCCTAAACCCCCAAAAGGATTACTCCATAATATATCACCACCACTTCAAACATCTTGTGATAGTAGTGGGGATTGTCACCCCCCATAATCCCCCTTCATGAAGTGAGCTATAAATTGTGCCATAAAGGATTCCAACATTTAAATTTTTGTCACAAATCTAACATTTTATGTGTTCTGAGTGTACTGAATCTATTATTCAGTTGGTGATGGAAGGGGGTGTTATCCAAATTCACCCCTCGAAGTAAATTTTGATAACATGCATCAAATTCTTGAGTCCCAAGCACGTAGATTGATTCAATGCCCAAAATCATGTTTTTGAGGCCCCTTTGGCTTCTCTTTAACTCTCCCATCCAAGAAAAAATGCCAACGAGTTAGAAAAATTTGAGAAAAATGCAAAAACTTAAGTCACAGGCTTGTTTTAATGCATTGCGGGTCTGAAGGCTGCGGGTCGTACCAAGGTTCGTCGTACCAAGTTTGGGGCCATGATACAAATAAAATCAGCTAAGTTAGACACTTTTATCCCAGGCGGTCCACGAGACAGTTGGGATGTTGGTACGCACGAGATGCAAATCGACCAATTTGCCACAAGTCATTCAATTGCGGGCAGTGCAGAGGTTTTTGTCTAACACAGTCGGGACAAAAGTAGGCGTAGGACGCCCAGGACGCGCAAAGGTGAAAAGGCCGCAAAAGGGGACAAGGAAGCCCGAATCACCCGATGAGGAAGAATGTTTCTAGGACATCTGAGACACGAGGACCCGATTTTGCCACAATATCCACAATTTAAAGGAAAAGTCAACATTTGACTCCTAAACCTTCAAACGGCCATAAATTTTGACTCTGAGCTCTGATTTTCACAAAATTGGACTTTCTGGAATGAGCACAACATCCTCTGCCTCACAAAAACTAGATTTCTTAATTTTAACTAGGATATATATATTTAAATAAAAAAACATATTTGGCCCCAGTCAGTTAATACTCATTCCCGTCAAATGACAAAAAATCCCTGCCAGACCCAAAATAACTGCTCGCACTCAGAAGGTCATAAATTTTGCATTTCTCAATGAAATCACACAAAATTGGTACCGTTGGAATCATGGCTCCAATTTCGACCCATAGCAATCAATAAATTTAGGATTTGATGAGAAATCAATGGTGAGTTTTCATAAAACATGGCCAGGTTCATGACAGTGTTTTATTTGGTGGTTGGGAGTGCAATTAAAAGGGATGGTCATCATTTATTCTTTGTTGTAGCACCTGGGATAGTATGGGTAACCTTTTCCAAGTAACATAAAATCATTTCACTCCATTTAGTGCCTCTTACAAGTGGTTGAAGGATAGATTTTGGGATTTCTATTTTCCCCCTTCTCTCTCTCTTCTCATTTTCCTATAAATTGGAGTGTTGGGCTCATTGTAAAGGGAGGTAGTTTTTGTAGCAAATCTCTACCAATATTTCTTTGTGAAGCCAATGTGCTATAGGACCTTGTTGCGGACTCCTTGCATGGTGATCCAGGCCCTTATCTTGTAACAGATTGAACTGTGCATGTCATGAAGCAATAAAATATAAGTTTGTGGATGCATCTTCCCCTTTTGTGTTTTCTTGCATTCTTCTTGCCCCTTCAACATTGATTACAAATTTATTGTGTCTATCTTTATACTCTTGCAAGGATCCACTATTATTGTGCATGTATGAAACATTGTTGTGAATGCATTTTCAGATTGTGGAGAATTGTTATCACCCCTTCTAGTATGCACTTTACTCCTAGTTTTCACACATTGGAAGACTACTCTCACACCCTCCTTTTCTGGTGTATCACGGCTTTAGTGTAGGTTTTCATTTTATGCATTCTCTCTCCCTGGTCCCTTGGAAAGTTAGATTAGAATACTTAGTTTACCCTGCATTAGAGTAGATTGTGGCAGGTAGTTTAAGAGCAAGAACCAACTTTCTCTGGAGGTCTATCTCAAGTAGCAAGTCCCATAACTTGTAGATAGTACCCATGTTATCCGATCACACCGTGAGTTCAAGTATATGCACTTGTGTAAACATAAGGGTGTTTTGATTCGGTGATAACAAGTGGATACCATAAATGAATAGGAAAATTTTGATTTAGTTGAAATTTACATTAGGTGATGGCCATGTATGTGCCTTGGTGTACTTTAGAGTATATCTAGTGATTTGGCACTTGGTGGTAATTAAGATCATCTATTCACATTGATTCCTAATGCGAGCGGGAGATGAGGATTTTACCTGAAATTTAAATCTTTCTTGGATGTTTTTATGTGATCTTTTAAGAGTAACATCCCTATAGTCAAGCACGTTTATCATCTAAAAACCCCATCATGAGTCCGTTAGGGAATAGGAGATCAAAAGGGAATGATATTTAAAGATAATAGGTATTTTTTGTATACATAATAGTGTTTTTCATTGCATATAATTTTTCCAAGATGTGGATTTCAGAACACTGGTGCCCCCCGTGGAAGGTAACATGGATATATATTCATTTGCAAGAGGTATATTTATTATTCTTTTATTTAATTTGGGATAGGGTTAATAATATTTATAATTTCTATGTATGCTAACATCTTCAATTGCTAATGTAATGCTAATTTCCATCCTTCAATTCAACTATTAAAACCTTTTCTAACAAAATTATTTAGGTTAGGTTGACTAACCTCCCACTGCAATTTCAGGGTGAGGGTTCTTTGTGACCATTGGAAATTCCTTGTATATAATACTTTTCAATAATTCTCACACAAAAAATATTTACCTCTCTACCTTTTCCTACGTATTTATTGATATTGACACCTCAATTGATTTACAAAAGTTGTTTAGATGAAATTGTAGGAAACAACACGATCTCAACACTTAGACTATGAATGCATTCCTTTCAAGTGTTGAAAGTGAATTTCTATAGGGAATGCAACTTTAAATAACTATATTTTGAAACTTATTTATATTTATTTTGTTTAAGGTTATAGGAGCCTTTCAAAACCCTTTTAAACCCATTTACCCAATTAAAAACGATATACTATATTCTACACTACTTTGGTGGACTTCATAACCTATTCAGAAAGGAGGATTATTCAAATGTTAATGGGTCTATTTTACACATTAGAAAAATCATACAAAGTAACCCACAAGTAAAAGGAAAAAAGAATACATTATTATCTCCTTGAGGGAAATCCATACCCTTTTCTCAAGCTTATATTTTTAGCACGTTTCTAGAAGGATAAAAATAGAGGATATATTTGTAGTAATTTCTATTAATCATATTCCCTAGTTTTAAAATAAAATAAAACTCCAAAATGCGTTCATTGCACGATTTAGATTCAATTTTACAATTGTTCATTATCTATAATGAAATCTTCCTGTGAGTGACAAGAAAATTTCTTTCTAGTTAGATTATCCATGTTATATATAATTCATACCTACTCCATGGTGTCATTAACATTTATGCAAGGTGTTATTGTTAGGTATGTTATTACACATGAGAATGTTGATCATTATCTACACATTTATAGGTTGCACAATGTACCTAAACACCTACATGTTTTATGAGAACTCACTAGGGTTCCTAAAGCTAAATTTAACAAAAAAAAAATCCACTTTCAAAGTGCTTGGCCATTCCCATGTCCCTTATCTAAAGCTATAAATTTGGCACAAGTTAAAGCATGTTGGAATATTTAAGTTGGTTGTGTTTAACCTGATGTATGTTGCATTTTTTGATACCATGCCCATGTTTTGTGATGTATCCATGTTGTTCTTCCATCAATTATGGACACAACATTAACCATCTAAATGAATCCAAAAATAAAAATGCAAACCTTATACACTACCTTAACCCTTTGTTTGTTTGTTTTATTAAATTTTACTTTGAATTATATAATTTTTATTTACTTTTCACCCATTATCCATTCTTATATAATAATTCAGTTTTGAAACTTTTATAATGTATCATCATATTTTTGAATTTGTTCGTGGAAGTTAAGTTTTGGAAGTCTTGATGTCCTATTAATAAAACTATTATTTTGGTCTGAGCTTTCTTAAAAACTAGAATACTAAAAAGGAAACTATACACCGAATAATAGAATAATTCAATTTGAATTCATTGGGGATATTTTATTCATCTAGAGATAGCTTATTATACAAATTTTTAATCCTTTAAACTAGGATTCAAGTCTTATCACTTAGTGTTCCTTGTATCTCTCTCTTATCTATAGAATCACTCTAACAAGCATTTATTCTCTCACACAAATTTAGCTACGTGAGTTCTCACAAATCACCAATACAATTAAACTATTACAACATTATATGATTTTTTTATATCACAACTCATATATTAAAAATACACACATAATATTAATGTTCACACTAACATAAAAATTCCTAACAAAAACCACCTCTTTCATTTATAAAGGTGTGTCACATATCAATCAAATCAAACTTCATCATCCTTAATGAAAGAACCAAAATGATAGGTATTTAGAGTAAAAAAATGGAGGAATTTAATATCTAATTAAAACTCATTCAAACACTTAAACGAAAACAAACAACTCATTCTATATTGAATACAAGGAAGAATATTTTAAAATACAAGTGCTCAAAGAATATCATATACCTCAATATCTCAAGTTGTCTCCTATTGCACCATAATCACTTCAATCATAACCGCTTGAGTATTATCATAGAATAACAATTAAAAGGTTAATATAATCATTATTTTCATTCCATTTTGAAAGGTCATATAAAACTATAAGGAATCAATTCTTATATTGTCTAAAGTAATAACTTTGTTATAAGAAATCAAGTATTTTTGTGCTATCATTGTAAAAAAAAAAAATCCATTTAACAATGATATTTAGTAAAATCCAAAATACACACAAAAGAGGAAGTGACACGTGTTCATAATAATAAGAGTTCACATTATCAGTTTCTAAGAGTAAATTTAGGAATCTTGTGGTGTTAGTTTTCTGGAAGTAACAATTCGATGCAAAGATTTGCATGTCACCTATCATTAAAATTATAAAATATTTTACACATATTCGTCATTTAAGATTTATATCACCGTATTCTACCTTTTTACACAAAATAATACAAAATCAATTACAATTAAAGGTTTTCATGAAATTTCCTCTTATAAAGAAAACACATATGATAATCACTAAAAAAATCTAATTATTGATTATACCTAACAGAACTCATACATGGTGAGAATTCAAAAAAAATTACATAATAACTCAAAAATAACATTCATTAAATGAGTACATCATTCCTCTTTTAATAATTCAAAATTGGATTCCAAAATTAGATAGGAATTTCACAAATAAACACACACATTAATGTTTTCATCACAATGCATAATGTAACCAATATCAACACTTAAAAAATAAGAAAAGAGAATAGATATTGAATTGTTTATATAGAAACATCAAAATTGATATATATATATATATATATATATATATATATATATATATATATATCAAAATCCTTTGAAATGTGATAAGAATTGATAAAACTCATATTTCTTTTATGTTCCTAACCATGTTAAGGGATATATTCCATGTGACCATATCACAATCGATGGTAAAAATATATCACATGGAATTAGACACTTTTTTATATAATTCTATTTTAATAATCATAGCATAACACATATTCTTCTATAATATTATTCTAACAATGATGAAAACATAATACCATAAAAGTGTAAGATAATATTACTTGAACTTAACATTGATAAATGACAAGAAAACACTTTATGACATTAATTCTAGAGAATGGTGAATTACAAGGACTATAGGTCAAAAAATCACATAGAAAATTTCACAGTATCATATAATACCTACATAATATATGAAAATTGCATTAGTAAACCTTCCCACATATGCACCAATTATATTTATCGCTCTCAAGACATAATCATTACATACCTCTATAAACTTCAAACCTTGTTCCTTGTTCTTGTATCACTCTAATCCTAGATCAATGTAGAGGTATCAATTCCAAATATCAAGTAACGAACTTAGATCATATAATACTTTTAATCCTTGTATTTGTATTGGTTATGAAATTTGAATCTATATCCATATTTCACTTTTGCATGGACAATTTAGTGTACGTTTATCTCTTGTAGATCTGATTCGATGTATGTATAACAATTGTCATGTCTAAAATAATGTACGTGTATCTCTCCATCCAATCCATTTTAGCCTACCTATATCACCTCTCGAATAAAAATCCTTGTTCTAATGTTTATGTAAATATAACATCAATGAATTTATAATAAAATTTATATCATTCTCTCTAATCAATTATAGTGAGAAGCATGATCCATATGTTAAAATATTGTCATGAAGGTAGTAAATCAAAAAATATGATTGTAATATCATAGGATTATTACAAGGATCTATACGAAATATTGTAGTGATCAACAAATACACAGGAATTAATTCTTTCGATCTTCATAAAACCTAATAAGCATCCCAAAACCTCCACTTAAAAAAACTATCAATTATAAAGGTTACACTACTATGTGGTCTCTTACCTGCAGATCAACACCATAAATTCATCATAAAAAAATCCAAAGGAAATTAGTTGGTATTATGTCACCTTTCTAATTATAGTAACAAAAACCGTGTAACCATATAGATGAAGGCCATATCACCATGTAGTCACAGACTTGTGAGGCGATGTCACATCTTAGTCCCATATCTATGTGGCCAATTTACCGCACAAGGAAAGATGTCAAAAAAAAAACTCTCACACCCACATAAGGATGGCCTAGTGAAATAGATATGTAAATACAAACATGCTAAAACCAATGTATACAAAAATTTAAGAAATGAAAATTTTCAAAATCTACAATAAATGGAAATGTGGAACTGAAATCCAAATCTTTGAGGTAAAAAAACAAGTGAAATCATAGGCACTCAAGGTCTTGGGCTATTAGTGAGTTACAAGTAGTTTGTAATCATCAACCCAAGTTCCATTCCCATGGAGTTCATTAGATTCTTTCAATAAGTGACCATGAGGACATCTTAATGTAGGGGTCAAATTATCCATATGGACCAAGCAGAACATAGCGGGGGTACTCTAAATGCGAATCAATCAGTGGACATTAAGGACCCAAGCCCACCCCAATTTCCCACTTAGAGAAATTTCTCCTCCACCACTCCAGTTCAAAAATATGTTATAATAAAAGTTTTTACCATCCAAAGTTTTACTAGAATATGATGGATGACCTCCCGTGTGCTAAACCTAATATTGCAGGGAGAAATGGTCACGATCACAAACCTAGAGGTGTTGAAGCTCACAATAGGGGCTCCACAATTTAAAATGGTGCGGCCACTAACCTTGCCAGCATGAACATGGGACCCATTTCAGGTGGTGGTAAGTGAAGATATGGAAATAGAGACCTCATAGAAGATAAAGGTGCCTCTCCTCTTCCCGCCAAATAGGAAAAAAACATTGGAAGTCGTGACTTGAATCATAATAGGGTTAGAACTTGGTAGAGATGCTTTGAATAGTGGTGGTAGAGATCACACAGACATTGGACATGTTCAGAATGAAAATGGCATTCGACATCATGATAATCATGCATCCCCTATTCAGTGTGAGGTTAATGGATTGGGGATTGGATGATATGCAAAGTATTTTACTACTGAGGTTTACAAATAGACAAATGATAGTGCCAAAAACATAGGAAAAATTTTATAACCCTCGTCGAAGACTCTGGTGTTGAAGATAGAGGAGGATTTTCTACAAAAGGTTTTCAATGAGGAGGCGAATCTCAACCATTATGGCTCATCTACAGATTCCTCAAGTTCTGGCCTAAGATATCTTAGTTCCATGAATAGATTTCACAAAGACGGATAGAAATTATTAAGGGTAAAATCGAGCTTTATCTCTGTGCTAAATCTTATTTCATTGTTTTTTATGAAATCCCAAAAGAAAGGGATTTAATTTATGGCCATTATTTTTTTTATGGTGAACATGAGCTCATGTTCAAGCCCTCTTATCTTCCTTTTGATCCTCTAAAATATTTCTTTGATATAATAGCTCATGCCTTGCTGCTATAGGTGATACTTCTAGGTTATATTTTGAAAAATCAGAAGATAAAACCTCTGAGCATATTCAAACAAATTATGCTAGATTCTTGGTGGATATTGAAACCTCTCAAGACCTTCCAATAGAAATTAGTCTCAAAATCGGTGAAATCCATTGGTTGTAGAAGATCAACTACGAGGGTTTAGCCTTCAGATGTCAGTAATTATTTCAAACGAGGCATCTTTTGAATGACTACGAGTACTTCAGACGAGAGCAAAGTGAAAAACCAACGTGGTTGAAGGACTCTCTTCCTAAACATATCATTATCATTTCCCATTCAGATTTAGTTGAGGTGAGCCCATTAAGAGTGTCCACTCACCCTACTAATGAAGATATCCCGAACCATCCAGAGAAAGATCCACAAAACCCACGTTCTAATCCTCTCAACTTTTATGGGATATCACAGGATGCATCTAACCAAAAGGTCATTGTTTATTCTATGATGGATTGTGTGTCATTGCTTCTAGGTCACATTCCTATCAATACTCTTGAATTTTTTCTTCCGGTCTTCGTGAAATAATATAATGAAGAGTGGAAGGTGGTGGATAGGAGAAAGAAAAGACACACCAAACTAAAACCTCCCATTGGTTCACATAAGGAATTATTCTTTTAATATAATTGTTTCTCCTCTATATTTTTTTGTTGGTTTCATGCGGTTTTGGAGCTATAATGGTGTTGAATGGTTGTTGTTTCCATGCTTCCTTTTGGCATGATGTTCCCTACTTTTTTTCATAACTTCTTTATTTGGCTTTTAGTCCCTTTTTCTTTGGGGTGTGGTCCCCAGTTATCAAAAAAATTACTAATTTTTCTTTATAAATAGATTTTTTGAACATTATTGCTATTATGGTATGGTCCACCTCCCAAAAAAAATCATTTTCCAATAATAAAAAACAAGTGAAATCAAAGAAACCTCCAAGACCCAGTAAAAGTGGTTGATTAAAATCATTCAATATGATTCAAAAGTAAAGATGACAGTGAAAAAAATAGAAGTTTGAATAAGAAGCTAAATAAATCATGATGGTTTTGAGTCAATTTAGTTCACATAAAAAAAATAAGGTGAAATAATGAGCTACACTTAAAATTTATGTCCTTTGATGTCAACCCAATAGAATTAGTCTTGCACTAAAGTCATCAAGTTCCTCTCTCAACATCCACATGGATGTTAGAAATTTTTCATTATCAAGCACAACTCATAAATAAAATAGCTAAAATTGATTGGACCCACATCCTCATCGACCATAGCTCTAAATAAAATAGAAAAATGATTATTAGATCTTTGCGTCATAAATCTGAGCTTTGAAAAAACAAAAAATAACATCATGACCTTTCTTAACAAACTCAATCACCCACCACTTAACAAACCTTGATCTTTCACACACTCACCACGTAACTCAATACACTAGGGAAAGATAACCATAAAATTCACAAATTGATTTTCATTGTAGTATAATATAAAGTCTCTTTATCAAGTTATCACAATTTATTTTAATCTCCCATACATGGAGAATGGGAAACTAGAAAATACCCATTATATAATTCAAAGAGGTGATTTATTAGTCTAAGTGAGTCAAGAATGGTGGTAATATAAAATAAACTGTTATGGCAGATAAATGTTTTCTCAACAATATGTTATCCACGGTATAAAGCACCCCATATAATAGATAATTGTGCCATGAGGCATCTACAGTTGTATATATGGAGTGAAAGACTCTATATTGCGCCCGTGAAATTAAATTAATCTTTTTCCCATGAATTAAAAAATTGAGGGCCACTCAAAATTTTGAAAAAAAAAAAAAAAATACAAATATAATGAATTTTGTTTTATACCCATAAATAAAAACTGGGGTGAATTTTATTTTTGTACCCATTAATAGAAAAATACTTTCTACACTTTAATAATTACACAACAAAAAACACGTATGTGTGACTTTTTTTATAAGGCCCACTTGCCATTTCAAAATTAAAAAAAAATAAAAATAAAAATTCATGTTGCACTTCATTAATTATATAAAAAAAAAATATACTAGGTCTATAGTCCTATATATGGAGTGAAAAAGTCTGATGTCATGCCCGTGAAATTGCACTTCATTAATTACATAAGAAAAAATATACTATACCTCTACATTTGTATAAATGGAGTGAAAGCCTTTGATATCGTGCCCGTGAAATTAAATTAACTTTTCCCCCTAAAATGAAAATTGGGGCCCACACACTCTTTTGAAAATAAAAACAAATACAAAAGTAATGAATTTTATTTTCTACCCTTAAATAAAAACTGAGGTAAATTTTATTTTGTACCCCAAAATAGGGGTGCATTTTATTTTGTATCCATAAATTAAAAATAATAATTTCTGCACTTTAATAATTACATAACAAAAAACATGAACATGTGACTTTGTTTTGATAAGGCTCACTCACCTTTTCAAAAAAGAAAAAAAATATACAAATAATTTGTCTTGTTGAACTTCATTAATTATATAAGAAAAATACACTATACCTCTCAGCATATTTTACATAGATTTCTATAATATAGGTATACTAGTTCATATTTATGAAATTAATTTTAAGCCAACTTATATAAAATCTAACAATCTATTCTTCTCATTAAGCCTCGCACAATCAAGATAAAAACTCACTTATATATAGTATCACAATCAAGGCGAAATAAACCTATTTTGACACAATAATTTAATTTCAATTTTGTAAAGAAGGGAGTCAACAAGAACCATAATTCATTTCAAATAGTATATTTCACATTAACTTATACTAACACACATATTATATTAGTAAAATAAAGGGATAACCACATGGAAACCATAGTTTATGAAGCTAATCAACATGCTAAAAATAGATAATTCTAAGATACCTAATAAGCATTCTAGCGAGATACTCCATGCCTTTAAATAAATCCACCACCAAAAAAATGGAATAAACTAAATGTGTATACAAAAGGTATGGCCAGCAATAAAAAATTTTAAATAGGTTAAATGATTCCTTGTTTTAAAATCTTATTTTTTTTTCATATAGAAACAATAAAAATTAGAAGTTATTTGATCACAAAAGGATAATGCCAAAATTATTTATGTAGATGTGAGGTGTTTCAATGATGTTATGATACCAAATGTGATACCCATATTTTAGAAGCTAACACACAATAATAGTTTATTTCCATGACATTACAAAAAATAATGTTAATTAAAAATATACAAAAATAATAGTAACATAAAATACTAACTACAAAGTTCAAGGTTTATTTTATATATTCAGTTTAATTTTGAAGATTTGTTTAATCTTTTTAAGAAGAATTCTTATAAAGCTCCAATCATCCTAATATTTATAACATGTGTTCATTGTGAGATATTCTCTCTCCCATTATAGAAACTAAGATATTACTAAAACTTAAGTACACCAAACATGATACAAATTTAAGGCAACCTATTATCCTTCCAATTAACTTCCATACATGAGATACATGGAAGGCTACATAGATAGGTCGATGATTATAATCTACCATTCACAGTGAGTTTACGCATGTTGAAAAACATAATTTTAATAAAAGGAAATTACGTAAGAGCCTCATTTGTATAAATAATAACTAGGAATCGTACGTGAAGTGTACGATGGAAACGCCGAAGGGGATGGAGTGAAGAATGAAAAAATGAGGAAGAGAGAAAGATGGAAAGGATGAGGGGTTATTAAGAAAGGGTTTGATGGAGGGGGAGGACATTGTGATCTAGTGTATTGTCTATATCTTTCAGGATTTTTCACAACGTTGCAATATGCGTTCTGAAGAGAACAAACTAAAAAATGAGGAAATTTGAAAAGGTTTCATGTTTGAGACCCAACGGGAATTCATATATCTCACATTTTCCATAGGTAAAATTGTAAGACCCTAATAATATCTCTTATCTGTGTTCATTTTTCTTGTGAGTGCAATTTATAATTATAAGAGGGAAAATAAATACAGGGAAAAAAGCCAAAAGGTTTCAAGTTTGACACCTAATTGAAATGGTTATTTCTTGGAGAGATTTATGCACCCTTTATAATTATAAGTTCACATAAGGGTAGCAAAAAATATCAACTGTGAAAAATCATTAATAATTGAGTTTACATTATGCACGTGAGTGTAATTTGCAATTAGAGGTCACACGATAAGAAATGGAAAATATATATGCATTCGATGGTCGAAACCCAATTGAACAATATTTATTTGAAAAGGTTCAATAGTCACCTTTTAAAATATCCATCCCTTTAAATTGAGAAATTATGTAGAATGACCAACTAATATTTCACTACATGCATTCATGCATCAATGATTAGGATTCTTAATGTTTTGACCACTTTAAAAAAAATTCTCCACATCTTGAGAGGATGAGTTAGCATTCAAGTCAAGATTTTAATCTTAGAGGTTCTCTTAAGAAAAATATTATCTATAGATTTAATGAAAAACAACCTAATTTGCTATCTTTTGTGGTTATTTATAGTAATCAACTACATCGGGTTTATATGGGATGTTGATTCCTCCTCACATGTCCCTTTCTCTACAAGTTCATGCCGTAAGCATACACGAATTGGCCTTAGGATACCATGAGAGAGAGTTGTAATAAAGAGTCATTTTCTATGATAAAACCATGGGAGAGTTATAAAAAAGAACAGTGAAGCCAAAATAATAATAATAATAAAGAATACAGAAGACTTTAAAATAATAATTAAAAACAAGACTCTAAAACTAAACCATGAGAGAGAGTTATAAACAAATAGCCATTTTCTAGGATTCATGTGCCGAAGATATGGGTGTAAAACCATGGGGCTTATATAATTCCACCAAACACCCCATCGGTGCCACCCTTCCACGTATCATTTTCAAATCCTCTCCTCTTCTATTGTTGACAATTGTTTTCCTAAATTTTGGAACCTCTCATTGACATGGAAATACAACTCCACATTAAAGGGTTCAAGCTTTAGTATCTAATTTGATTCCATTGTATAAATTCCAAAGTATTCCACGTGGCTTAATTTAATTTAATTTAATTTAAGTTGATAAGACAGTAAATATTATATGTTAAATATTAAAGACGTGAGAATAGAATTGATTTGTACAGGACAAATTTAAGCTTAAGTTGAGATCTTAACTGCAACAAAGAGTAAAGAAATTAAGGCAATGATGGAGCCATTACATGAGTTACCGATGGATTCCCATGCATTCCATCTTCTTGAAACTTCAAGAGCGAATTTTCCTTGGCCGAAATTTTGGACACAAATCAAAGTAGCAACAAGTCATTCTTACCATGTGTGCGCATTCAGGAGAACTCTTTGAAATTTGTGGTTATTATAATAAGCAACTACATCGGGTTGATATGGGATGTTGAGTCCTCCTGACATGTCCCTTTCTCTACAAGTTCATGTCATAAGCATAAGTGAATCGACCTTATGATACCATGAGAGAGATTTGTAACAAAGATTCGTTTTCTAGGATTAAACCATGAGAGATTCGTAACAAAGAACCGTGAAGCAAATACGGTATAAAATAATAATAAAAAATAAGACTTTAAAATTAAACCATGAAAGAGAGTTGTAACAAAGATCCATTTTCTAGGATTCATGTGCTGAAACAATAGGTGTAAAACAATGGGGGCTTATATAATTCCACTAAACGCCCTGTCGGCACCACCCTTCCACGTACTATTTTCATATCCTCTTCTCTTCTTTCACCGACAATTGTTTTCCTAAAGTTGGGGACCTTTCATAGATGTGGCAATCTGACTCCAAATAGAATGGATTCCAACTTTGGTATCTAGTTTGATTTCGTCGTATAAAGTCCAAAGCCTTCCACGTGGCTTAATTTAATTTAAGTTGATAAGACCGTAAATATTATATATTAAATATTAAATACATGAGAACAGAACGGATTTGTACAGGAAAAATTTAATCTTAAGTTTAGATCTTGACTGCAATAAACACTAAAGAAATGAAGGCAATGATGGATCCATTACACAAGTTACCGACAGTTTCTCATGCATGCCATCTTTTTGCAACTTCAAGGGAAATTTTTCCTCGGCCAAAATTTTAGACATACAGCAAAGTAGCAACAAGTCATTCTTCCAAGTCTGCCCATTCGGGAGAACTCTCTAACCTGCCCTATTTGTCCTGCATGAAGGATGGTTTTCTAGCAAGGATACAAGATTCACAAGATGCGTATCTCCTACATCCTGGCGGATAGCTTTCTGTACCACCTGAAAGTACTAAGATACATATGTTTCATAGCTTATAGGAATTCCATACAAACCATCAGGTAGAGTAGATGCAACATTTGTAAGGACTAATATGGCATTGAACCATATTGCAAGTCTAAAGGCATCTTTTATAGTACGTACTAAATGGACATCTCCATTACCTTTGCTCAGCATATCTAATAAGTCAATGTAAACAAAAATATCTGGGGTTGCCTTATTAATGAAACACTTTATTGATGTCAATATCTTCCGATTTAGAGATTTATCGGCTGAGGAAACAAGAAGCCCAGGTGTGTTGATCACTCTCACCCTGATCTTATTAATTTTCCCCACAATCTCTTGTACCCATTTATTCCCTGGTCTAAATGCATAAGTTTTAGTGTAGTACATGGTAGGGTGCTGAAACCACAGCTCCAAGGTTCAATTTTGGTTGACCCCATGACAAATGGCTGATCAGTCAGGGTGTTGGAAATAACAACAATTGGAATTGTAGATTATTAAGAGTTATGCTACCCTGTTGGGTAGCTCACTTTCAATGTGTTTGTAAAAATAATTTAAACTCGATCTCAAGCCTCTTTTATACACATAAATAATAACATTGACAAGGTTCAATTCCTATGGGCATTCAAATATTAACAGTAATAAATTCATGAGGGACATTAGAGAGTCAAGAACCACCGAAAGTTGTAGGAATGGTATGTAGTCATTCCGTCTACCACGTTTTTGTTCCCTGTAACAATGGTGGACTCCATGTCTTTGCCAACTAACATTAGATTATTCTTCTTGTTTCCAATCTCGACATTCTCGTAATACACATCAGACTTCATATGGATGAAGTACCTTTGTTCGATCTTTACAGGGGCATCATTCTCAATGTCGGTGATTTTTGTGTAATCTTCGGTCTTCTCCTGGGCCACCATGGTGTCCACTTCCACATCGCTCGGAGAGCTCTATAGAAGCCTGTGATCTGCTACAGAGAACCGTGTCAGAAACTCATTGTTACTTCGATCTTGTTCCGACAGTAAACGGTGACTGTGTGAAGGATACTTGGCATGCCCAAGATCTGGAATCATCTAAAAAATGGCATGTGTGGAACCGATTGAATGCAAAATCAATTGTATGATGCTCTGTAACTGGGATTTGACGGGCGAAAGCTATCCTCCCAAAATAATGCACCTATGTATGTGTAAAAACCTATAAGATGCCTCATCATGGTCATCATGTCCTCCCCTACCACGTGTCAAGAATTTTTTTTTTTTTGTTTTTTTGTTTAAAAACACAGTGTGTATTTCAACAGTGTCTAAAAAAAGTGTTTTTTAATTAACTGATTAAAAAAACATGTGTTTTTCAACATCCCACAGAAAAACCCAGTTGGGATCAAACCAGTGACATCTCAGTTTCAAGAGCACATTCCTAACCAGCCTACCTACCACCTGCCACATGTTGCTTTATGATTTCATTCTACTTTTTTCAATGTTGCCAACAACATTGACATGATCAGTGGCACGTGGGTCCCACCAAAGCATGTGGATGCATTTGCATGGTTTATTTTAATGGGTCGCGGGCATGCATGCAGTGAATTATTTGGGGAGATTAACTTTCGGTGATTTGACAACCCTTGTTCGTATTTCTCATGCCATCATTACAGGTTTCCTGATTTGCAAGTCCTGTGCTGAGAAATTTTAGGACACTGCTTGCCTCAAAATTATGTTGTTCATTAGAATAGAAGTAATATAAAGCATTCCGTCAGAGCATAAGTAATAAGAAGTGGATAGCCATTATATTTCAAAGCATAATCTGAAATTTCAATCCCTCTCATCTTCCTTTTGCATGTTTCAGAATCAGTAGGTCGCACTTCACTATGTAATGCCTTCAGCGTGAAAATTTATATAATATAGTATATATATATATGACCCATTCCACACATGTTTACTAAAAGTTATATGTTTAGTCTATATGTCAACTACTACGGATGTTTTAGTGTTGTAAGTTTATTGAGAGAGTTTGGTATAATGTTTTATTTCATTTTCTTTACATACATTAATTTATCTATTATATAAAATCATGGAGAATTTACTTGTTATATATTTAAATTAGTGTAACTATTTGTCTACATTAATGATTAACACATGTGTACTAAATGTTATATGTTTAGTCTATATATCAACTACTATGGATGTTTTAGTGTTGTAAGTTTATTAAGAGAGTTTGGTGTAATGTTTATTTCATTTTCTTTACATACATTAATTTATCTATTATATAAAATCATGGAGAATTTACTTCTTACATATTTAAATTAGTGTAACTATTTGTCTACATTAATGATTAAATTGACTCAGCGAAGTGCATCACTTAGAGAAAAATAAGAAAGGATTATTATATAATATTCAAAACAAGGGGAAATGAACAACAATCTAATGTTGCATTATATTATCTTAATATTGCACGAAATTATTAAATAGGTAGGAGCCAAATATGCAATGAAACAAATTGGTATATGTTTATTTCATTTCATATTCTCAATTGCATTCAAATCTACTATCCTCTAGTATGTAACTCTTGATTTTCAAGAATAGAACTAGACATCTATAAAATGTATTTAAGAACTATACATCTCTGATACCAATATTGAGTGAGTTATTTTATATTATAATTAATCTCGTACTAGTATTTTGATCAAATCATACTTAACGGACAAGATAGTTTACAATAAATATGAAACTAAATACAACATGAACCTATGATAAAATGTATTTGTGTGTGTATCTATATATGTTTATATCTAGGTATGTATATGTGCTAGAATACATGTTAGAAAAATGGATAGCATGCCACAATGTATACAACTAAAAATAGGAATGAAAGCAATAGGTGCTTGGAATGATAGAACTTTAATATAGAGAGATATGAAAAGGTAGATGCCCCCAAAAGCCTTAGCGGGCCTAGTAGGGTATAGTACCAAGCATAATGCATCATGTAAGAGTGTGTAAATAATTTGTATTCACCTCATGAGTACTAATATGAACATGCATGTGTGTATGTAAACATAAGGTAAACAACATGTAATAGAGTAGGATAAGAAAGAAAGAGTACATCCAATCAAGATTTCAAGCTGGTATTTTTACTCTTTTGTAAATCTATGAACACATAATAGAACATATATGAGAGGGCAGAAGAGGTGCCCCGTGTAGACACAAAATCACGCACTTGGGTACACAATGCGCCAAAATTGGTAAGAACTTGACAAGGTCATAACTTGAGTTCCAGGAGTCCGTTTAAGTCTGTTTTTTTTTAAACCACATGTTTCGATGAGACGAATGCACTAGGAACTGACCCTACTAGTTGGAGAATTTTTCATCACATTTTCGGGCCCTAAATCTGCCATCTTGAGGAAAATTAAGATTTAAATTGTAGTTCGGTTTTTTTCCAATTTTTGGGCATTAGTTAATTTTAGTCTATTAGTTTCATTATGAGTTAGAAAGTTGGAAATTCCTCTAATTTAGGAATGTAGAAGATACGTCAAAATTTCTTTGCCCATACGAATAAGCATGCGAGCTGACTAAGAATAGCAGGTTCTAGTAAACTGCTAAAAATAGTAAATTCCGCCACCTAGAGTAGATTTAGTCAAAGTTGGTTAGGGTTTGCTTGGAAACTCGAGTTAGGAGTTGTTTTCCTATTTGGGAAACATTATAATTGATTATTCAATAATGAAGAAGGAGATATATTTTCTTTTGGAGTTCATATTATTTGTAGTATATCAAGTTTGTTTAGAATTTGGCTACATTATCTGGTATCAGAGATGGTTTGAGTCTTTTTAAAAAATGGCAGGAAGAGGAAGAGGAAGAGGAAGAGGAAGAGGAAGAGGAGGCAGTATTGCTCATATGAATATAAATATGCAAGATATGCAAAGGAAAGTTGTTGCGCTTGCTGCAATGATAACCTAGAGAGGAAATCAAGGTGGAGATGATACAGATGAAGAAGTTTGTGAAGAGGAGGAAACACAAGCGCCACCATCATCTTTTGAAGAAAGGATGCTTCGAGCATTAGAAAGAAAGAATGATAGGATAAGAGTTGATGTTTCAGAGTATGGTGGTAGTCTAAAACCAAAGGAGCTTATAGACTAGTTAACTAGCACGGCGAAATGTTTTGAGTGGAAGCCTATGTCAAAAGAAAAGAAGGTAAAAATTTGCATGCATGAAATTGAAAGGTCATGCTATGTTATGGTGGGATCATCTATAGAAAGAGCAGTCAAGAAAGGGGAAAGAAAGAATTAGGACGTGGAGTAAGATGGAGAAGAAGCTAAAAGATAAATTTATCCCTGTGGATTATGCACAAACCCTTTACATGAGGTTTTAGAATCTCAGACAGAACTTACAAATAGTGCAAGAATACACATATGAGTTCTACAAGTTGTCCATTCGTGTAGAGCATGAAGAAACTGAGAAACAAATGGCTGTAAGGTATGTAAATGGATTAAAATGTTCTATTCAAGATGAGATAAGTATGCATAGGATTAAGAGCACGGAGAATGCCTATCAATTAGCCTTAAAGGTCAAGGAAAAACAAAATCGTCAAAGTTTTAAGAGATTTCCTGGAATGAATAGGGGGCCTCATCTTCCTTTTAGGGACGAGCTGGTTTCAGCCAAGGTAGGGGAGAATCATCTTGTGGATTGGAAAAGAAAGAAGATACAAGACAATATTTCCATAATCAACAAAGAGGTAGAGGATATTCTAAGGGCAAAGGATATGTTGGTGATAGAGGATGGGAGGATCCACAAAGGCCATTTGTTTGTTACAGATGTGGATAAGAGGGGCATCGGGATTTTGAATGCCCACATTCTTATACACATGACAAGAGGCAAGGAGATGCTCCAAGAGTAAATATTGTTGAAGTTGAACAAGTAGAAGATGAACACAACATAGAAATTCCAGCATATGTTAGAGATAACCTGATGATCAAGAGGACAATGATTTTCTCCAAAGAAAGGGAATCAAGGGGGATGCATGGCTATGTACAAATATTTTCAGAACAAGATTCACTTCACGAGGAAAGGTATGTAGTGTTATTATTGATGGTGGTAGTTGTGATAACATGTTTTCAAATGAGATGGTCAAGAAAATGGGTTTTCATTGTGAGAAGAATCCTAACCCTTACCGTATTGCATGGTTTAAGAAGGGTAATGAAGTTAAGGTTGATAAGATATGTTTAATAATTTTTTCTATTGGGAACAGTCACAAGGATGAGATTTGGTGTGATGTTATTCCTATGGATTCATGTCATATGCTGCTAGGAAGACCATGGCAATTTGATAGAAAATTTATTCATGACGGGGGAAAGAATACTTATACTTTCTGGAAGGATGGCACAAAATAGTTTTTGCTACCTATTAAGGAAGAGGGGAAGGCTGAAAATATTCTTTCTGCAAAAGAATTTTTGAAGGAGGAAAAGGCAACTTGTTTTTGTTATGCACTAGTCACAAATAAGGATGAACCTCCAAGTGCAAAAAATACCAGTAGAAAATAGCAGAATCAATAGAAGGAATTTTCTGATGTTATTCCTGATGAGCTACTAGACGGATTACCTCCAAAAAGATATATTCAACACCATATTGATTTGATTCCAGGGTATTCACTCCCAAATCAAGCGGCTTATAGGATGAGCCCGACATTGCATGTAGAGTTGAATAGGAAAGTGACAGAGCTCGTGAGAAAGGGGATTGTAAGGGAGAGCATGAGTCTGTGTACAACCCCAGCTTTATTAATACCAAAGAAGGATGGAACATGGATAATCTACACAGATAGTAGAGAAATCAACAAAATTACAATAGAGTATAGGTTCCCAATACCTCACCTTGATGATATGATGGATGTGCTTGCTGGATCTAGGTATTTCACCAATATTGATCTTCGAAGTGGTTACCATCAGATTCTTATTAGAGAAGGAGATGAGTGGAAAAAAAAATTCAAGACAGGAAATGGATTATATGAGTGGTTGGTGATGCCATTCGAGTTATCCAATGCACCTAGTACTTTTATGAGACTGATGAACACTGTGCTGCTGGAGTATAATGGTAAGTTTGTTGTGGTTTATTTTGATGATATCTTGATCTTTAGTAAAACTAAAGAAAAAAATTTGAGGCATCTAAGGGTGATATTTGAAGTGTTAAGGAAAGAGAAACTCTTTGCAAATATGAAGAAGTGCACATTTATGCAAGAGAGTTCAGTATTCATAGGATTTATTATTTCATCAGATGGGGTACAGATGGACTCAGAAAAGATAAAGGAAATTATTGAATGGCCTACTCCACATGGAGTATGACAGAGGTAAGAAGCCTTAATGGTCTAGCAACATTTTACATAAAGTTTATTAAAAAAATTTAGCATTATTGTAGCACCTATAACAGATTGCACAAAAGGAAGTGATTTTTTGTTGACAAAGGTAGCTGAGGATAGTTTTCAGTTCTTTAAGAAGAAGCTGATAGAGGCACCCATTTTGGCACTACCAAGATTTTTTATAAAGTGTTTGAGGTTGATTGTGACACCTCGCATTTGTGGGTATCGAGTGCTATTCTAAGTCAAGGTGGAAAGCTAGTAGCTTTCTTCAGTGAGAATTTGAATGAGGTAAGAAAGAACTATGCTCTACTTATGATGTGGAATTTTATGCAATTGTACAAGCATTAAGGCATTGGAAGAATTACTTAGTGCCTAAGGAGTTTGTGTTATTTACAGACCGCATAGCCTTGAAGTATGTGAATACCCAAAATAAGTTGAATAATAGGCATGCAAAGTGGGTATCATTTTTGTAAAGTTATACTTTTTCTCTAAAACATAAATCAAGAAAATAGAATCAAGTTGCAAATGCATTGAGTAGGCATGTGACTTTGTTTACCACTATGGAAAATGAGGTGGTGGGTTTTGAAGCAATAAAGGGTTTGTATTCTTCTGATTATGATTTCAAGGATATTGTTGAAAGGTTAATTCATCCATTGTCATAAAATGTAGGAGATGTTCAGGATGAGTACATTTTACAGGATGGCTACCTATTCAAGGGACGCCAACAATGTATTATAGTTAGGTCTATGTGAGAGAACATAGTGAAAGAGTTACATAGTGGATGATTGGCTAGGCATTTTGGTAAAGATAAGATGATAGCCTTGGTAGCAGAGAAATATTATTTTCCAAATCTAAAAAAAGATGTGGTAAGATATGTGGAGAGGTGTCGAATTTTTAAAGTCTCGAAAGGCCATGCACATAATACAGGGTTGTACATGCCGTTACTTGTTCCTAAAGGGTCATGGAAAAATATGAGTATGGATTTTGTTTTGGGATTACCAAAAACACAACAAGGTAATGAATCAATTTTTGAGGTTGTTGATAGGTTTTCTAAGATGGTTCATTTTATTTCCTGTAAGAAAACAAGTGATGCAACAAGCATAGCAGATTTTTTTTTCAAAGAAGTTGTTCCTTTGCATGGTGTTCCAAAAAACCATTACTTCAGATAGGGGCACAATGTTCTTAAGTCACTTCTGGAGGACTTTATGGAAGAAATTTGGAACTCAACTATAATTTAGCAGTGCCTATCATCCTCAGATTGATAGGAAAACAAAGGTGGTCAATCGAAGTTTAGGAAACCTGTTAAGGTGCATCATTGGGGAAAAGACGAAATAATGGGACTTGGCATTACCAAAAGATGAGTTTGCATAAACACAGTTCCATAAATAGATCCACAGGAAAGTCTCCATTTTCAATTATGTATGGGAGTAATCAAAATGGGGTGTTAGATTTGGTACAACTGCCAGTTGATGGCAGAGTCAGTGATGATGCAGAACGCATTTGTCCGAACATATCCAACAACTTGCAGGAAGAAGTATGAAAGAAGATGCAGAATAGTAATGATAAGTATAAGGAAATAGCAGATGTGACATAGACAGAGAAAGGTATTTATAGTTGGTGAGTTGGTTATGGTATATCTGCGGAAGGAAAGGTTTCCAAAAGGAACCTATAACAAGCTGAAGTACAAGAAGATTGGTCCCTACAAAATCCTGAAAAAAATAAATGATAATGCTTATGAGGTAGAATTGCTAGGGAATTTTGATATTTCTCCAATGTTTAATGTTTCATATTTCTATTCTTCTCATGGGGATGGTGTAGAAGGGGATGTTATTGATGAAGTAGTAGATTTGAGGCAGCAAGTTCTGGTGAAGAAGAAAGAAGAAGTGGATACTTGGGTCACAGAGTGGGAGATTAAGAAGTTGGATGTAGATAAATGGAATCAGTTTGAAGAATAAAACTTACGGGAGCTACATTTTTTTTCTAGTAGGGGAGAATGTTTTTTTTCTAGCAAGGGAGAATGATTTGGCAAGAACTTGACAAGGTCATAACTTGAGCTCTCGGGTGTCCCGTTTGAGTTCTTTTTTTTTTTAAAACCACATATTTTGATGAGACGAACGCACCCTCAACCATCCCTACTGGTTGGGGAAAGTTTTTGGCACATTTTTTGGGCCCTAAATCTGCACAATCTTGAGGCCGAAAAATTAGGATTTAAGTTGTAGTTTGGTTGTTCTCCTATTTTTGGGCATCAGTTAATTTTAGTTTATTAGTTGCATTATGAGTTAAAAAGTTGGCAATTCCTCTAATTTAGGAATTTATAAGATGCGTGGCAATTTCTGTTCCTGTAAGAATAAGAATGCGAACTTACTAAGAATAGTAAGTTCTAGTAAACTACTAAAAATAGTAAATTTTGCTACCTAGAGTAGATTTAGTCAAATGTTGGTTAGGGTATGCTTGTGAAACTCAAGTTGGGATTTTTTTGAATCCTATTTAGGAAACATTGTAATTGATTATTCAATAAGGAATGAAGGAGATATATTTTCTTTTGGAGTTTCATATTATTTATAGTATATCAAGTTTGTTTAGAATTTGGCTACATTAGTACATTTCTATGTCCTAAACACATACTAGAATTCATATAATTCCTAGGCAAGAAAACTCACAATTTCTAACTGTCTTTGGCCTCTTTGCTTTCTTTATGGTTTTCAATTTTTTTCTTACACACCTTACATCCCATTCGGTATTTTACTTATTTATCTTTTATGACTTTAAACACCAGTGCCCAACCAAGATAGGAGAACCCATGCACCCATGTCCCCCTCCAGGCGCCGGTGCACCTTTTCCACCTTACTCACTCTTTATGGGCCTATTTTATCTTTTGGGAATATTCATCACTTATGGATCGCCCTTTTAATTTTCAATTACAATATTCAAACAAGGGAATCATATAAATACATAACTATGTGCTCTAAATAAAGGACCAAGCACTAAGCATATAATATCATCACCTAAGATTACATCCAAAGGCACGTAAAGAACTCTAAAGCATCCATCTAGCATTAATTCAATGGATAAGGGATTGAATTTTCTACATACATGGCATAGGAAGGGGAAGTTATTTATACCATCCACACATTTTACTATTTTGTTACATTCTAGCTACAACCCGTTATCAAGTGCACTTTCATAAGGGCATCCCAGGGAATGATTCTTACACAAATTGCACTAGAAGTACATGGATTCTGAAATGTAGTTTTACACGTAATTTCACTCTTGGGGTGACCATTGGGGTCAGTATGAATCCCCATCACTGCATGTTTTCCTTTTAAGGTTTGATGCGTTTTGTGGGCTTGTGTAGGTGAACTTCTCGTTTACAAGTTATAGGTACCTTCTATGATCTAGGAGCGACCACCAAGAGATCAACCAGGATTAATTGTAACACCCTTGCGACACAACAGAAGTAAGATCTATAGCTTTTATGTACTCATAAATACCCAGATCCATTGATCAGTGCCCAAGCACCCATGTCCTACTGTGACGCTCCTACCCAACCTTGTTTGTGAGATCTAAAATTTTAAGAGGTTAGATACGAAGTTGCATACATCCTATTCAACACTCTTCAATTCTTGAAAATCACTTTTGTATTACACATATATAAGCTAATTCTTATTATCTCGTCATCTTTCTTACGGTTGCAATACTTTACATGCTTTTTTGATTTTGTCATTATTGTAATTTAACATTTTTACATTATTTACCATATCAGTTACATTTTAATATAGATTTAATTTAAATAAAATTAAATCACCCCTAGTATATGTGTAAAAAGTGAGGTCCATGTAGGTAAGTGCACCCTCAATAGTCATGTATAAGCTTATAACAAGAGTTCCGAAGTGGGTAGTGAGGGGGAAGTAATATACCCCCAATGCATGAATTTTGCAGTGATCTATCTAATGAGGGTATGGGGAAATGGAACACTATTTTCTAGTGTGATGGAAGTACGCATGTGGATCATGAATCAAATACTCCCATGGCCTTGTAGGAGTACATGTGGAGAAGGAGACCACAAAATGATCCTATGTGTGTCATGGGTAGTGTGTTTCATTGGCTGAGACCTATGCCTATGAGGTGGACTATGAGACTTATGTATCTATCATGAGTGAGAAGTAGAAGATAGAAGTAGAGAATATATAGGTGTATTTGTAAAAATACCACTAGGATTATTATATTCCAAAGCCGTGAGGCCATCATGAGGATATGTAGGATTATGTGTACTAGTGATAGAAGTTACTGAAGGTGTAATATTAAATGGGGCCAATGATAGAGGAGTCTATGGTGGGATGTCTTGAATAGAGATAATTTGACGCTCATGTAAACCTTTTAAGACACAAGTGAACTATGAACGGTAAATATTTGGTATCCCTAATCCAAGGGGGTCCTAAGGCCATGTCACAATGTGTAACTATAGATCTAAAAGTGAATGGTATAAAAGATAGTGAGACGCCTAGTAGTGATAGGAAGAGTGACATACCCATGAGAATTAGGAGACCTACGAGTCATATGAGATAATAGAAAACTGATAGATTACAAAAAAATATAGAGATCATGTATTGCACATGTAATTAGGATGTACCACAACATTGTTAACAACATGATGAGCAATAGAATAATCAATGTGTAATCCTTGTGAATACAAAGATTCATGAAAATAAACACCATAAAAGTAATATCAGGTGAAGGAAGATAATTTTTTCCATCAAAAAATCTAAGAGGGAACTATTTAAAGATGGAGAAGGAGGAACAACATGATAAGAATTATTTGGAAAGGATTCAATATTTTTTTTTATCTTTAGAAAAGGATAATTGAAGATTATAGCTTCCCATTGTCATTAGTAGATTTAGGAATAGAATTAGTAGATTCAGGGAACTCAATGTCATGATTCGAAATTAGATATTGGATAAGATATCTAAGATTGAAATTATTTTTAATAGAATGTTCATTACATCTATGGTAATCACAATGTACATTTTCATCAAATTTATTACCATGAAGTCTATTAGGATCATACTCAAGAGGAGTTAGAAGATAAATTATATTATTTTCTAGGAGTTAAGACAACAACATATGTGTTAGATATGACAATATAGTAAATATCTAGCCTATAGGTTGCAATTGAAGCTTCAAAGGTTGGTATATATTGTTGACCATGGGCTTAGGTTCACTAGTTTATCCTTTGAAGGTATATTTCTTGGGAAATTTATTAGTAGATGAATCAACAAGATTAGCATCATATTTAAGCTTTCTTAATGAAAGTAACTTGATTTCATGATATTTGAAAGTGTGACATGGATGATCAAAAGAGTAAAAATAATTAAAGAGCACACATTCTTGTAAACGAGGTAATATACTTTGGATAAAAAAATCTTTCAATTTATTTTCAACAACTACATTTTAAATTTTAGAAATATCCGTCCTGTAACACAAAACATAGTAACTAATATGTTCATTAGTTCCTTTCCTAAAATTTTCCAATTGAGCATGTGATATCTTCATTTCAATATTCATAGAAAAGTTATTAAAAAATAAATTTGCTAAAGGAGGAAAAGATATAATAAATTGTAAAGGAAAGTCATAAAACCATCACAGTGCATAGTTTTGTAAGCTCCTAGGAAACAACTTGGTCAAGAGTGTGCCATCACAAGTATCTTCCCAACATGTGACATGAAATGATAAAATATCTTTTTGGGGATCTCCATGGCCATCAAAGGGAGTACATTTCGGTGAGGTGAAATTGGGAGAGAGTGGATAAGAATAAACCTCTTGTGTAAGAGGAATATGAAGAGGTGAAGAATCATGAGATTGGGAGGAAGAGGATTGTAGACACAAAATCATGACTTGGGTACATTTATAGGTCATAAAAACATACAAACATTCATATGATTCCTAAGAAAGAAAACTAATAATTGGAAACTATCTTTAGCCTCTTTCCTTTTCTTCTTTTTTTCTATTTGGTCTTTTATACCCTACAACCCAGTTGGTATTTTACTTATTTATATTTTATGGCTCCATACACCAGTGCCTAGAAAGAATAGGAGCACCCAGGTGCCCCTGTCCCCTTTAGGTTCCCCTAACCCTTTTTTATCTTACTCGCTCCTTTTGGGTATCTTTTAAATTTTTGAAATCTTTTTCACTTATGGGTTGACATTCCAGGTGTTATTTATGAAATTTAAAAAATGGAATCATATAAATACGTAGTTATGTGTTCAAAATCAAGGGACCAAGAACTTAGAATTACGATCATCACCTAAGCTTACATCCAAAAGGAACCTAAATCACTCCAAATAAATCCATCTAGAAAATCACTCCAGGGGCAAGGGTTACAACTTTGCATACAACGCATAGGAAGGGGGAGTTAATTATTTCATCCACACATTCTATTAGATTACTACATTTAGTTACAACCTTCTATCAATTGCATTTTCACAAGGGAATCCTATGGTACAATTCTTACACACACTCACCAGAACTACATGGAGTCTAAGGTGTAGTCTACCACTCAGTCGTAGGTTTACTCTCATGGTGACTGTCATGGTCAGTCTAACTCCCCATTTTGCATCTTTATTTTTTTGTATTTGATGTGGTTTGTGAGATTTTTCAAGTTACAAGTACCCTTGGTGATAAAATAGTGACACACACGTGACCAAAAAATAATAATTACGACACCCTTATTACCTATAAAAATTTAGAATCTGAGCACCTGTCAAAACACTAGAGCCTAGAGTTGTTCACTAGTGCTCGGATGCTCTTATCCTTCTGTGGACACTCCTGTCCTATCTTTTTTGTGAGATCTAGAATTTACAGAGGTCGGATACAAAACCTCACACATCATATTCAACACTTCTCCTTTCTCATATCACTTCCAAACTTTTTATATATCATTAAGTCATCTTTTCTCTATCTATTGTTTATGGTTTCATATTTTACATACTTATTTTTTGTGTCATTTATGTATTTTAGAATTCATTCAATAACTAACTCTGTAATATTTATATTTAATTCAAAATAAATTAAATAAAGGATGAGGCCTATTGTCAATTGATGAATTTGAGATTGTAAATAATGATACATTGATTGTATAGAATGGGTTCCTGAATAAGTTCTAGTTTGGGTATGGGAAATAAGAGGAGAAGAAATATGAGTGTTAGATGTAGAAATAAGAACATTTCTAGTGGATTCCCCCACATTGGTGGGAGAAGAGGAGACTTGAATAGAATATTAGGGGGTCATAATGGGAATAATAGTGGTGTATAGAGGATTAGAGGAAGAGAACCATTCAGACTCTTCGTGAGAAAAAAATAGAAAGAGATCAAGGTTTTCAGGATGATCAACAAGGTATGGATTTAGGTCATTAATATTTTCAGAGGTAAACTCACGAGAAGTTCTATCCATGATAAAATAAAATAATATTTGATGAAACTGGTGCAAGGAATGGGTTCACAACATGATTTAAAGAACATTAAATATTTACCAAAAGACTAAGATCAATTTAATATAAAACTAACAAGAATTATTTGGCATGCAAATTACAAAAAATTACAATATAGTAGATATGAATGAATTATCTTGTATAAGGAGATATCAAATTATTATGGGATGCAAAACAGGCTAAGAAGGATGGATTTGGACTATGCAGGATTTGTTTGAGAAACTGGAGTCTAGAACTTCTTCAGATAGAACCACCGAAATGGAGATAGGTCTGCCCCATGTGATAGTGTCTGATCTGGGTGCTAGTGTCTTGGAAAATGTTCTACTTTTGGTCTTTAAAGGGTATAAAATTATCTTTTTCCTTTCAATGTTTTTTACTTCCACTTCTTGATAGGGTTTCTTTCTCACACCTAAACCTACAAAACAAACCTTATCTAGATGTAAAAAGTGAAATAAAATATTATATGGAATAAACAATACATATGTTTGATTCAAAATGTAATCAAGTCACCTAAATGTGATTTTCATTGAGCGCTACACTACATTTTAGACTCTATGTAGTTATATTGTGTTTTTTATTGAATTATGTACCTTAAAGCTAGGATGGCCTTGTTCTTCTCATACTAAGATAACAGGATACACCTCCTTTGGTAAAATATGAATGTGTGAAATGAAATTTAGAATGTATCCCCTCCTATCAAGTGAATAATTTATCCCAAATTATATCCTTTACTATTGCTCTTTTACAAGGAAGTAGATAGTAAATATTAGCCTCAATTATCCAACCCCTAATAATGGTGATTAATTCATGTATGTATATGATTTCCTTATTTTAATTTCATCATTAACAACCAGAAAGGAAAACCGAAAGGGATGAAAGAGATTGTAGAAAATTTAACAAATGATGTGGCATTTCAAACCTTGAGAAAAGAGAGAGAAAAGGACTGAAGTGCCTAAACAGGAAAGTAGTGCCTATGCACTCCTTTCCCCTAATGGGAATTAGTGTCCGGATTGATCAGATGATAAAAGATGAAATGCAAATTTGGGTCATCTATTCTCTAATGTACAAAATTAAAGTGATCAATCTAGAAAGGAAAATAAGAAGAGTATAAAAGATAAAATAATATAGTGGGAGTAATACAATTGTTCTTAATGTCTAGTTTTATTAATTAGGGTTCATGCATATAATGACATTCTTAGAGGTGTGATGTATATTTAGTATATGATATGACTATGCCTAGGATTATAAGGTTTTTTCCTTGATAATGTATCTTGTTGCGTTTATGGAAGTTTGAGGGAACAATATGCATTGAATGAATTATGGGTGTTGATGAGAATAATCCATTAGAGTTCTAAGTCAATTGGAATAAGGTACCTTACGTTAAAGTTCAAAGTTACAAATGTTAAGTGATTATTCATGTTTATTTCCACTTAGGATTTTCATAAGGTTGATACTTGACATTTGGTTAAAGCTCAACATTAATGATTGTTTAGAGTGTAGATGTTTAGACTAGAATTTTGGACCCTCTGAATCTCTTCTAGGGAATATAATTCAATGTCATAAGGTAGGTTATCCATGTAATATTATTATGGAATCTCATTTTTTTTGAAAAATAGTTTCCTAATAATGATTGAATTACACTTCCAAATATTTGAAGTGTGAAGGGTCAATGTTCCTTGGAAATATTGACTCCTTAAGAGTATTATAAATCATGTCTTTATGAATGTGTATATTTCAAGAAGGTTGAAGATTGAGATTTTGGATGAAAATTTTTCAATCTTCTCTAAGAGATCGTAATGACCATTTAAAGGAGTGGAAAAATATGGTCCTAAAAGAGTGATACATATGCATATATTATAATGGTGTAATATTGATATTTTTTATATAGTTGTGATATAAAAAATTAGCCAATTAGAGAATCAAAATGATAACAGTCCTAAAAAACAACATGATTGGTGTTATCACCTTTTAAAGATTGATGTAAATTTGGTTTTTCTTTGTAATCTTTCTGCCAATTCTTTTAGCCTTGTTTTTCATATCCTACGCTTGGGGATTTTGATTCAGAGCTCTCCATTGATTCTATTGCAAATCGACTTGTCTGCCAGCTGCAATTAAATTTGATCCTCGCACCAATATGGTGCCATAGATTTTTTCTTTAATCCATAATCGTGGTTTTTGGGCATATGCAATATCAGGAGCATATTGATCAAAGTAGAAGTTATTGAGATACATCATCATAGCTTTCCGAATCAAGATGATGTAATATATGTGATTTCAAAGACTCACCCAATGGTTTCTATTATCATCATGGTTCTTCTCTTGTTTGTATGGCCCATGAGTGATTGTTAATTTCCAGAGGTAATAAAGGATCGAAATGGACTGTGTTCAAAAGTATTTGAATTTTTCACCCTAAATATTTTTGTTTTCATTCCAAATAATTTAAAGTTTTTTATCATAGTATTTTAGGAATTGTTTTGCTGAAACACTTCTCTAAAATACCCAATTTAATTTAACTACCCTTATCAATTACCTCCTTTACTTACACATTGCATTTTTCAGGTAGAAATAAATTTTAGGATGTAGAGTTGGGAAAAAATATGACCAATTGAAATTGAAGAACTTAAATATGGGAAGAGGATAATTAGGATCCTTAAGTCTTGCCTTCAGTTTTCACGTAAATTCTTCCTTGCAAAGTTTTCATTTTTAAGACATTATTCTTCCATTATAAAGGTCGAGAATTATGATATCACTTCTCCATACATTGAAATAGAAGTGTCAAACCTATATCTTTGTTATATTAGTGAATGTGGAGATTGGTTCTTTAGGGAGGAGGAGGATAAATTTTCATTCCTAATTTAATATGGAAGAATCAAATGATATAATTATCACTATGAGATACTTCCTAGAAGTCCATAAATTGCAATTCCTTCATTTGATATCAAGGGTGCTTTCCCTCATTTTTCTCAATTTTGGGAAATGCCTCAAATCCCAAACAAAAGGGAGTTTGAAGAATTTCTATGTAAAAGGGGGAGGGCAATAGTCTTCTCAAAGTGGTACCAAATGGTATGTACACTATTTTTCTCTTATAGCCAACAAAGGGAATCTTGCATAGATTTCCATTCTTATTTTCCTGAATTTCTAAGTCATGTGGGTAGTTGATGGTATGTCTACACATGCTTTTATTTAGAGACTTGAAACACATAATTATTTGTTTGAAATGATTCATGCATCCATTTTGATTTGCTCAATATGTATGGGAGAGGCTATATTTGCAAATTTGTGACTTAAAGTCTATATTTGGTCTTCAGCCATCAGTTCTTCCTTATCAGGTGTATGATGTTATTTTCTCAACCTCCAGCTCTCCTAATTGGGATTCTTATTGATAAGAACTATTTGATTCCTAGTTTTCAGATGAGTTTTGAGGTATATTATAATTGGAATCCTCCTTATTTGTCTTAGCTTTCTATATTATATACACGATTTGGTTTTAAGATGTCATCAACATTGTTTAGAGAGACAACCGGCATTGTTTTTGTCTTCCCACATTATCAAGATTATTAGGAAAGTGAAGATTAAAGTTAAGAGGATGTTTTGTACCTAATTCCTATAAGAAAAGAATGGAACATGTATTTCCGATTTTTAGAAGCAATTTTTTTACCTAGTGTCGACTATGTTTAAACTATATAATGATTTTTGTCCTCCTCAACACTATCAAAAATCCTAATCTCTTCTTTTAATATATAATCGAGAAGTCCATGTGGGAAGGGGGTTATGTTTGTGTCATTTAATGACCTAAAGTATTTTTTAGGTTCCAGGGCACCATTTTATTTGAAAATTTACCTAAGGACTTTGTAATTAAACTCATTTCTGGATGAAGGGAATCTAGGATGAATTTGGGTAGCGTAAAACCTGTGAAATGCAAAGATTTATCCTATGTTTATAATTATGTTGCATGTTTATATTATTCTACACAAAATGATTTTATGATCTATTGGGTTATGAGATGTGTCATTTATGATTAGTGACCATAAAGGTTCCATCATTTTACTTGAAAACATTACCTAAGTTTTTTAATTAAACTATTTTGGATTAAAGGGAGATCTAGGATAATTTGGGTAGCGTAAAACCTCAAAAATTAAATATTTATCCTATTTGGACAAAGTATGTTTCATGTCTATATCCTATTCTACACAAAATGAGGCTATGGGGTTACTGTTTGTATCATTTAGTGACCTACAAGAATTTTATAGGTTTCATCATTTTATTTGAAAACATTACCTAATTTTTTTAATTAAACTATTTTGGATTGAAGGGAGATCTAGGAAAAAGCGTAAAACCTAAAAAAGCTGAAATAGTTGTATCCTAGTTTTTAAGTATGTTTCATGTTTATATTATTATACACAAAATGAGGCAGCATAGTAGCTGAAATTTGAATCTTTTTTTGGGTAGATTATTAGTTTCTTAAGGATTTATAAGTATATTTTTTCATGATCAATGGATTAAAATGGATGTTTTCACCTATATTTTGGATTTGGTAAATAAAAGTAGGGATTATAAATAACATTTGAACTCCTAATGGTGTACTTGAGTCTATAAATCATATTGGAAAGTTTAACGTTATATGTCAAAAGGGTTGATCAATTTCGAAAGAGTTTTGGATGTTGACAGGTTATGTTTGAAATTGATTGTGGATTTCTACATAGTTTTATCAATTAGAGTTTGTTACAGAATATTTCACCTTGATGTAGTTTCTGTTGGTGCTCAAATTAGTCTCGCCCCATTTTGTCATTGAAATTCCTCAGTTTGCGGCCTCTGTCATGTTTTCTATCTCCCCATGTTGGTGCTTGAAAAGACCCTGTCCTCCATTTGGTTACCGTGATCAGTCCCTTCCTGGGTCGAGGATCACTTAAAGGTCCAGAATTTGTTTTTCGTTTCTCTATCCATCTGAAGGAGACTATCTCGGACCTTAGACACATGGCGCCTTCCGCTGAACCTTCAACTTTTTGACAAACTCTTCCATACTGAAACACGTGTTGAGCCCTGGCTTGTTTTGGGTCTCTACTATTTGGAGACCATCTCAAAATGCGCCATTGAGACACGTAGAAGGTGGGGAAATGGAGAAATGGAGCTTCGGGGTCATTTAAGGTTTTTTACCTTTTGTAAAAAAGGGATAAAATTGTAAATTGAAGCGCAGCCCCGACAGAAAAGTAATGCCAGTGTTGAATAGTCAAAAATGGAGGTGCGGGCCCGCATGGAAAATGTGGAACTTTTTCCTTTCTGGAAAATAAGTATAAAGTGAAAAAATGAAGCACAGGTCCACTGGGACCCACATCAGAAGATAAAGGTAGAAGGGTAGAGCTGCGGGAAAAATTTGGAAAATTTTTCCTATTTCCAAAAGTTATAAAATGTCAAAAAGTGCTCCCAGGCCCGTTTCCAATCACATTTTTCCATGTGGAGGGCTCAGATTAAAATTTGAAAGGAAAGATCAATGGTAGCTGTGCATTTCATTTGATTTTTCCGCCATTGAAGCTCCAGGATGTTTGGAGATGCATTTTTTGCATCATTCTTCATCAAAGTTTTGGCAAATTTGTGTCATTTTGGTCTGCAAAGTTCAATTGAATCAATTTGGGAGCTCAATTTGTAAATATGAAGTACTTTTGATGTGGATTTTTGCTCGGGCTCGTGCAAAAACGTAAAATTCTAGATCCAGAAGTTGCTGAGTAAAATTTTAGAGGAAAAGGAGGGAAAAAGGATGAAATGATGAAAGTGCAGGCCAAAAGGTGAAAAAGGCGTTGCCTCGAGAGCAAAAAGGGATGACCTGTCAAGTCCAGCTATGCAGAGGCTCTCGAAAAATGATTAAAAAGGGGATTTCTCACATGACAGAATCAGAATGATTAAAGGGAGTCCCGAAAAGTTGTGGCATGGCATCCTAGTCATTAGTCGAGGTCCCAAGAAATGTGATCAGTTCACAATTGGTCCACCTAGGAGATTTCGGATCTGAATTTGTTAAATGTCGTTGTCTAAAACAAATTGGTAACAAGCATTGGTCCCTCGAATATTCTTCCCTTTTGGGGGGAAAATTGAGTGAGAAAAAATGTATAAATGCAATGAGAATACTCTTGCAAATGGTCGGAGTATGAATTCTTGAGAAAAATTTGAGAAAGTCGTCTTCCCGAGAGACCAAAGCCAAGATTACCTGTTATTTTCTTCTGTGTTATATTTTTTGTCATGTCAAGTTGGTTGCAAATGTATAGCCATTGACAAGCTCTGAGATTGCTCTGGAAGCTTTCCCCTGCTGATGAATCTAAGCAATTTTGGAATTAATTTGTGTCTAATCTCTAGAAATTTTGTGTCTGCTTTATTTTCATAATGTCTGCAAATAGTTTATTTCGTTCCTATTGCAATCTTACACTGAAATTTTTGTGAACTCACACAGGATCTCATCCCTATGACAGTATAATGGTATTTGCAATTTCATTTCAAGAAGATCCCTCATCTTGGATGAGATAAAAAAATTTAAAATCAATTTACTGTCATTTGTTGATAAATATTGTCTGTAAGTCTTTGGGTGTACCTTAGGCATGATTAATCATAAACTTTAGTCTTTAATTGAGTCTTCCAATTCGAGCCTTCATGTTAGAGTCTCAAAGATTATGTGAAAACGTGCTGATCTGGGCCTCCATTGAAGCACACCTTCTGGTTGAAGGAACGTCTTGACTGTTTTGAAGCTTTTATTGTGAAGTTGTTCATTATTGTGAATTCCCTCCAAAGATCTAGTATAATCAACTTTATCCTACTTCATCTCCCACCAAAATCATTTAAAAACCATTGATCCACCCTAAACTACCCCTGTTTTCCCTGTGTATCAACAAAGGAACAAAATCTACTTGCAAAAATATGCAGAACAATCAGGATCTCTTAATGTCTTTAGTAACCTTTGCCTTGAATTGAAAATATCTCCATAATCTGGAAGTGACAACTCGTGAGAGTCAGATTTGGTGTGTTGATCATATTTTCCCAAGGTTTTCTTTATAAAATTTGTGAAAAAGAAAGGTATTTACCAGTCATTCTTCAATAACAGAGGTTACAAAATAGGTTCTCTTACCTTGGTTGAAAGGCACAACCTAAAATAGTTAGGATAAGATCACATCCTTTTAAGGTGCTACTCGCTTCTTCAAAACCTGAGTGCTAAAAAGTTAGATAGATTACTTCTCTGGCTACAAAATGACATACATAATCATCTATCTGCCTCTGAGTGTCTTGTCAAATCCATGATGCTTGCTCTGACCTTGTGAAGAAGATTAAATCTGGGTACCAACACGCTTTTAGCGCCATTGCTCGGGTCTTGTTGAAAATATTTGAAATATTTGGATACATATCAAAACCCTAATAATGTTTCTTACAAATTTTGTGTGCAAATACATTGTTAAGAATTTATTTTATATACAAATTGTGATATTTTTTTGAAGTTATATTCTTTGTCTTTAATTTATCTAGTTTCCAGCAGTTATTGCACTTTGCTTGCATTGTGATTGATAAATTTGGGTAAAAGAAGATCAGATCTGATAAGTTTTGTAAGATTCCAGTACTGATAGACATTTGAAAACTTATCTTTTAGTGCATTTTCTCACATCTGAGGTGAAAATCCTTAGTGGTGACTCCATGTTGATTTATTTTGGACAAATGCCAATGTCTTAACCTCTATCAATGTAGATTTTTCATTAATCTTTGCAAAGCTAGAAGGAAGAAGATATTTATTTGCCACAGAACCTAGTAGAACGTTATTTCTAGAGTTTGGACATTTGAATTCAGGAGGAAGAATTTGGAAGGTTGTTAGAGATCAAACATCAAGAAAAGAGATCTCCATTGGTGAAACTAATCAACATGTGATTGAAGATTGCAATACTTCCTCAACTGCTTCTGAATCAGGTAGTCTCTTTGTAAATCTAAATTGTTCATTTGGAGATGGGCCTTCTTTTGTATTTGAAAGATTTGCATCTCATTCTACCCCTATATTTTCCAAATCTAATAGTGTCTTCCGTGAAAAAGAGTCATTAGCGGATAGTCATTCAAAAATTGTATCCATGTACCACACAGACCCCTCACTCCTCATCACTTTGTTTCTCCTGTAAGATCACCTCCTTAGAATGATATGGCTCAGCCTCCACTCAGACCTCCATTTGTCATTAATAATTTTGGTCCCATCAGTTTTAGAGGTATGGCTAGCTATCTAAATGTTGTGTCATAGGATGTAAGAACCATATCGCCTAAGTTTCAAGGATATAATGCAATAACTAGTGATCAACACTTGAAACTCTTTGTCAATATGATGGAGGATTTCAAAATAGAGTTTGAAGATGTATACATTAAATTATTTATTCATACTCTAGAAGAGGATGCAAGGGACTGGTATAAAGATCTTCCTAATAACTCTATTGATTCTTGGAATGAAATGAAGAATGCATTTAGATTGCAGTATGGTGACAAAATAGACCCTAGGTTTCTTTTATTAGAATTTTAGAATATTAAAAATAATCCTAATGAGTCAGTGCATGATTTTAATATGAGATTCAATAAGACGTTGAGAATATATCATGTGAATTTGAGGCCATGTGATGAATCTTGTCTTATAAAGTATGCTGGTGCATTTGATAAGAAGGATGCATACTATTTGAGGGATAAAAAAACCTGGCACTTTGCGGCAGGCCTTTACTATGGCTCTGCAAATTAAGAACAACATAAAAGCAGTTGGAAAACCTCCTAAGAGGGAGGGTGTTAAACTGATAAACCCAGAAAAACCTCAAGCAAATAAGAGTGTGGATTTGGAGAAGGCTGTTAAAAATTTGGCAGGGGTTGTCGAAGAAATCTCTTACAAACTAGCCCAGGAAGAGAAAGGAATTTGGTAGAGTTCACAAGGTTAGCAAAGGGGAAAAAAATCATGACAGATTTGGAAATCATCCTAGGGGTGATCAGAGGTTATATGACAGAGGTAAAAGACCCTTGGGATCTGCAAATATACATCCCCAACCATGTGAAAGTAGAATGGTGCCTGATCCTCTAACTACCGAGGTTTCCATTATTGATGAAGCCAGTCAAATGGATTTGTGTGGTTGATGCTTTCTTCCCCATCCTCCATGTGAAGTAAATCAATAAGAAGAAGAAGCTACTAATGATGATGGTACTGATGATGATGCATGCATAGTGGATTCCTCTACGAGTTCACAACAGGGAGCAACCTCAACTAAGCTGATGGGTGCCAGAACTACTAAAGATTTCTAGGATTGCATTCACCAGGTATTACCTCTTCCTCCCACTCATACTTTTGAGATTGATATGGTGCAAGATTTTGAACTTCCTAATAATGATTTTGAGTACCTAAGAGCTCTAATGATTGAGAATTATGATGGATGGATACCTTCTGAGGAGGATAGGAAATTGTTAATGAATGTTATGGTTGGCCATGAAAAAGAATAAAATACCAGGAGTAGGGTTGCTAAAGGGGCAAGGCCTTAGGCCAAACCAAAAATTCTAGTGCTTACCAATATCCCAAAAGAGACTCCAGAGAAAGATACATCTGGCAAAGGCCTTGTTGTCTCTAGTAGAACTTGTGTCCCTCCCTCTGCTCAGACTGTAAAAAATCATGTGCCATCAGATGAATTTGTAAACCTCCCTCCTAACACTGCATTACCCAAATATGTTCCTTCTGATATAGCCCAAATCTTGAGTCAAATCAAGATTTTTGTTCCTATTGTTGAATTTCTTAGAATCCCTAAGCATAGGAACAGAGCGTTCGAATATTTGGGTTTTAGAGAATAAAAAAGTCACCCAAGGTAGAAATTTTGAGAATCCTCCTACCATTTCAGATTTGAAAAAACCCCAAGAACTAGAGGAACCAAGTGAACCACCTAAATTTTACTTGGTAAAATCTTTGGTTGAGTCTCAATTAAATGTTGATCCTTTTTTACAACAATGATTATTAAAGACAGACTGCTGCAACAATTGTATGTTTGATTCCAGAGAATCATGCAATGTTATGTCTTTGGAAGTCATGAATGAATTAAACATTAAAGTGACAGTAGCTTATGGAAATTTTACTACAATGGATTCTAGATAGGTGCCTGTTGTATGATGTGTAAAAGGTTTGGTGGTACAACTTGCAGCTTATCCGGGTAAGAACCTAAAACTTGATGTTGTCATTGTTGATTGCCCCTGCCAAATGGGGCATGTTGTTATCAAGAAAGTGGGCTGCAAGTGTTGGTGGAAATGTTCATATGGACATGTCTTATGCCACCATACCAATTAAGGAAACCTTGTGAAGTTACTTGGAGAAAAGAAGATGTATATCTTATTGAGGACCCCAACAATACTTATTATGAAGTATTACATGCAAATATTGATATTGATAACTGCGTGAGTTATGTTACTTTAAAAGAATATGAAATTGATCAATGTAGGTATCATGAGTAGGATGATTTTCCTGAGACTTTGATGTTTGATGCAGCCTCGAAAGATGTTAGAAAACTTGACCCAGGCACAAAAGATAAGCCTGCAGAAATGTGTTTAGATAGTGACTTGGATGGAAAAGAGATGAAATCATATGACCAGCTGTTAAAACATATCAGAACTGCTTAGCATGGTCATATCCAGAATGATAGGAACTTGAAGTTTTTCCTTGATTTTTTTCTTTGAATCGGGATGCTCTCTATTTGTACAGTGTATAGTTCTTTATTCTCGTCTGCTTTTGTGTTTTGTTTGTTCTAGTCCTAGGTGACCTGGTTTTGCTGGTTTCTTGGTTCATTTTTTGGAGGATGGTTATGGTTGTTCTACCCTACAAGATTATTCTTTGAATATGTTGCCCAATGGTCTTTTTTTGGCACTTGGTATGCTATTTGTTCTTGTGACACTCACAGGGAGTACCCATCTCTGACTCGGAGCCGATGTTGGTGCTCAAATTAGTCTCACCCCCATTTGTCATTAAATTCCTCAGTTTTTCATCCTCTGTCATGTTTTCTATCTCCCCATGTTAGTTCTTGAAAAGACCTTGTCCTCCATTTGGTTGTCGTGATTAGTCCCTTACTGGGTCGAGGATCACTTAAAGGTCCAGAATTTTTTTTCGTTTCCCTTTCCATTTTAAGGAGATTATCTCGAACCTAAAACACATGGCACCTTCTACTGAACCTTCAACTTTTTGATAGACTCTATTGGACTGACACACGTGTTGAGCCCGCACTGGTTTGGGGTCTCTACTTATTGGGACCATCTCAAAATGTGACATTGAGACACGTGGCAAGTGGGTAAATGGAGAAACGAAGCTTTAGGTTCATTTAAGATTGTTTACCTTTTATAAAAAAGGATAAAATTGTAAGTTGAAGCGTGGCCCCGACAAGAAAGTAATGCCAACGTTGAATAGTCAAAAATGGAGGTGTGGGCCTGCAAGGAAAATGTGAAACTTTTTCCTTTCTGGAAAATAAGTATAAAGTGAAAAAATGAAGCGCAGGTCTGCTAGGACCCACATCAGAAGCTAAAGGCGGAAGGGCGGAGTTGCAGGAAAAATTTGGAAAATTTTCCTTTTTCCAAAAGTTATAAAATGTCAAAAAGTTCTCCCAAGCCAATTTCAATCACATTTTTCCATGTGGAGGGATCAGATTAAAATTTTAAAGGAAAGATCAATGGTAGCTATACATTTCAATTCATTTTTCCACCATTGAAGCTCTATGATGTTTGGAGATGCATTTTTTTACATCATTCTTCATCAAATTTTTGGAAAATTTGTGTCATTTTGGTCTGTAAAGATCAATTGAATCAATTTGGGAGCTCAATTTTTAAATCAGAAGTACTTTTGATGTAGATTTTTTTCTTGGGCTCATGAAAAATGCAAAATGCCAGATCCAAAAGTTACAGAGTAAAATTTTAGAGGAAAAGGAGGGGAAAAGGATGAAATGATGAAAGTGCAGGTGCAAAAGGTGAAAAAGGCGTTGCCTCGAGAGAAAAAAGGGGTGACCTGTCAAGTCCATCTATGCAGAGGCTCCGAAAAATGATTAAAAAGGGGATTTCTCACATGAAAGAATCAAAATTATTAATGGGAGTCCCAAAAAGTTGTGGCATGGCATCCTAGTCATTAGTCAAGGGCCCAAGAAACATGATCAATTCACAATTGGTTCACCTGGAAAATTTCAGATCTAAATTTATTAAACATCATTGTCTAAAACAAATTGCTAACAAGAAAAGGTCCCTCGAATATTCTTCTCTTTTGGGGGGAAAATTGAGTGAGAAAAAATGTATAAATGCAATGTGAATACTCTTGCAAATGGTTGGAGTATGAATTCTTGAGAAAAAAATTGAGAAAGTCGTCTTCCCAAAAGACCAAAGCCGAGATTACCTATTATTTTCTTCTGTGTTATATTTTCTATAGTGTCAAGTTGGTTACAGATGTATATCCATTAACAAGATCTGAGATTTCTCTAGAAGCTTTCCCCTGTTGATGAATCTAAGCAATTTTGGAATTAATTTGTGTTTAATCTCTTGCAAATTTGTGTCTGCCTTATTTTCAGAATGTCTACGAATAGTTTCTTTCGTTCCTATTGCAATCTTACACTGAAAGTTTTGTGAAATCAAATAGAATCTTTTCCTTGTGATAGTCTAATGGTATTTGTAATTTCATTTCAAGAAGAGCAATCATCTTGGATGAGATAAACAAATTTAAAATCAATTTACTATAATTTGTTGATAAATATTGTCTGTAAGTCTTCAGGTGTACCTTACTCGTGATTAATCAGAAACTTTAGTGTTGAATTGAGTCTTCTAATTTGAGCCTTCATTTTGGAGTCTCAAATATTATGTGAAAACGTGTTGATCTGGGCCTCTATTGAAGCACACCTTCTGGTTGAAGGAACGTCTTGACTATTCTGAAGCTTTCTGTTGTGAAGTTGTTCATTATTGTGAAGTCCCTCCAAAGATCTGGTATAATCAATTTTATCTTGCTTCATCTCCCACCAAAATCATTTAAAAACCATTGATCTACCCTGAACTACCCCTGTTTTCCATGTGTCTGCAAAAATATGTAGAAAAATTAGGATCTCTTAATGTATTTAGTAACCTTTGTCTTGTATTGAAAATATCTCCATAATTTGGAAGTGAAAACTCATGAGAGTCAGATTTGGTGTGTTGATCATATTTTCTCAATGTTTTCTTTATAAAATTTGTGCAAAAGAAAGGTATCTACGTCTCCTTCAATAACAGAGGTTACAAAATAGGTTCTCTTACCTTGGTTGAAAGGAACAACCTAAAATAGGTAGAATAAGATCAAATCCTTTTAAGGTGCTACCCACTTCTTGAAGGCCTGAGTGCTAAAAATTCAGATAAATTGCTTCCCTAGCTACAAAACAACATACATAATCATTCATCTACTTTTGAGTGTCCTGTCAAATCCATAATTCTTCTCAGTTTTTTCAAGAAGAGTAAATCTGGGTACCAATAGTTTCTCCTCATGGGTTTATAAAATCAATTTTTTACTTGAATAAAATAGCATGATTTATTTTTTTCAAACAAGATGTGAGGGATATTAAAATAAGTGTAACCTAATGTAGTTTTTATAACCTAACTAATATATTAAAGCTTGTGAGGGGCTTACTAAATATACCTTTTAGTAATTGAGACACAAGTCCATGAATCTAGGTTGTGTTACCTAATGGCTAGGATTGAGCATTAAATTCATTCTAACCATTTCAGTGGAGTTATTAAAACAATGAAAATCAATTTATGGGTCCATTCTAGGACTTTTTTATTAGATGCATGTTGGAACATAATGATTAAGTGGTCTAGAAAACCCTTAATTAATATGGGTCCATCACTATTATATAGGTTAAATATTTAATAATATGAAATACTTTTCTATTTTTAAATATTCATACCTAGGTAATATAAATTAGGTAAGTATTTAATAATGTGAATCATTTATGTTTCTATTTATTAAATACACTCACCTAGGGAGATGTGTCAACCATTTTAGGTTGAAAAGGGCGAGACATACTCGATCACCTTATATAAAAACATGACTTTAGGTCCTCATTTGATATAGTCAGGAAATATATCAAAGGTTTGCAAGTCAAGTGATTTGGTTTTACCCTTGGTAAATAGGGTTTCAAGGAGGATGTGATCTTAATGAATGTAAAATAAGTTCTCTGAAGTAAATGTTGACCAACATAAGCTCACACTTATTTTTTGTCAACTAACACCATTTTTCCCCTTTTTGTGCTTCAATCTAAATTTTTTGTATATTTTATGCACTTAAGGTCCCCTGAAATCATTTCCATCAGATAGTAAATTTCTTCCCCTTTCCAGAAAAATAAAGAAGTCCTTCTAACTCCTCATATTTTGCAAATAGCGTGCCAGTGGGCTTGGGAAGGATTTTTTGGCAAATGCGGGTAAGACGGGCCTGGGGAAGACTTTTCACCAAATGGGAAGATTGCGGACCGGCAGGGCAGCGGGAGATATTTTGGAATTTTTGAACTTTTCACAAAAGGCAAGTTATAATTGTAGGCCCAAGGGCACAAGGGATGATTTCTTTTTCTAAGTTAATATGTTGGGCCATAGAGGAAATTTTTCCCAAGTGTATATTTGGGTCGGCGGGTCTACGGGGCATTTTGGAAATTTTGCACTTTTTTACTAAATGGTACGGTTTTCAAGTGCAGGCCCACGGGCCATGTGGATGTCTTTTCAACAAATGTAAAGTTGTGAAGCAACGGAGGGTGCCACATGCCTCATCGGTACAAACTCCAAGGATATAATCCAAAAACGGAGACCCCAAACAAGTGTAGGCCCTTCACGTGTCCAAAAGTCAAAAAGGTGACAGAGCCATCCATTTAATCAACTAAGTATGGAAGGGCCAGAGGAAGCTTTCACATGTCTCAATGGCATTAATCCAAAGGTTAAATCTAGGGGTAGTCTCCAAATAAGTGTGGACTCGCCACATGATCAGAGTAAAAAAGAAGACAAAGTCGGTCGTTGAAGAGTCCAAGACCGGTGGAAGCCTCCACACGTCATCTTGGCACAACTTCAAGGTTAAAATCTGGGGCTGGTTCCCAAATGTGCATAGAGCTTGTTCCCAAATGTGCACAGAGCTTCCACATGTCCCAGGTTTGAAAAAGGGATAGAGTCGGTCATTTAATTTACTAAGTATAAGACGGTTGGCAGAAGCCTCCATGTGCCTCATCAATGCAACTTTAGAAGTGAGACCCAAGATAGAGTCCCTGAATGAGCGCCAACTCTCCATGTGTCTAGGGTCCAACAGAAGTCAAATGGGCAGCATGCCCAAATCAGCTAAGTATAGATGAGCCAGCGGATGGCAACCACGTGTCTCATTAGCAAAAATTCAAAGGCACGGCCCAAAAGGTAGTCCCCAAATGAGCACCAACCTACGCATGTGGTCAAACTCCGAAAAGGTAAGGTCGGTCGTTGAAAATTCAAAAATCCTACAATGGCCTCCACATGTCTTATTTGTGCAACTTCAAAAGAAAAATCTGGGGACAGTTTCCAAATGAGCGCGAAGGCTCCACGTGTCTCGGGTTGGGCACAGTGTCTCCACCAATAGGAGGGCTCAGGTAAAGAACAAAGGAAATAGAGAGGCTTGTGGAAAACACCACGTGTTTCTTCAGCACAATTTCATGAGAGAAAAGAGGGGGTTGAATCTTCATGATGCGTGAGGTTACCACATGGGTTTTGCATGGATGGAATCTTTTAATTTTTGTGAGCTCCCAACCTTGATCATCAGACAACCATATCTTTCAACTAGGAGGTCAGATTCAAGTGGGAAAGGACATTTTCGAAATCTCTAGGCGCCAGCTTCTCACCCACCACCATTATGCTTTAGTCCACCATTTCGAGGCCATCAAGTCTCCCACCTACCACCATGATGAAGAATGGGCCTCTTTCTTAACCAGCAAGGAATAACACATGGGAGCATGGATTTTGTAGTAAAGACCATATTGTTGCATGTGGATTCAATGCTCTTCCAAGGGTGGTTGAAACATGATTCAAATTATTCCCTCTCTCCTGATCTCATTCTTCTATATATTGTAAAGGAGGGGCATTTTTCAAAAGGTTTGGTCATTGTTTCTCTCGTGCCCCCCCTCTCTCTTTCTTCCTTAGGGTAGAATGTGGATTCTAAGCCTCCTCTCGTGGCTCTGTAATGGCATTTCCTTACCTCTTGCCCACTGATGATGTACTATGTGAACTCATGGAGCAATAAAATCTATTTTGTGATGCATCTTGTCCATCCTTTTCTTATTTTATTGTCTCTTCGTGCCTCTCATCTTTGCACAGTATACTGTGCATACTCTGATGTTTATTGTTAGGTTCAGGGAGATTTACGTTTAATGGGTTTTGAAGTGGTGTTCTATGTGAAATTCATCTCTGGTCTATGATGCATCTTTCCATCCTCTCCAACACTCACCTCTCTCCATTTCAGGTAGTTGGATTTGTGATTAGCCACTTCCTTTTCTGGTGTATCACCACTTAGTGTAGGCTATGTTTCCATGCATTTCTCTCTCTCCTTGTCTCCTTGGAAGGTTAGATTAGGATTAGATAGTTTTCCCATGCACTAGAGTAGCTTGTGACAAGTAGTTTAGGAAGAAGAAGTCAACTTTCTCCAGAGGGCCATCTCAAGTCCGCAAGTCCCACAGCTTGAGAGATGGTCCCCATGATTTGCAATCACACCAAATGCCCCACTCAAATTCATAGGCCATTTGAGGGTGCTATGATTTTGCAACAACCATTTTGGCATGCCCAGTAGGGCACTGGGGTTAAATTTTCTCATCTTTCTAAGGTGTCTCATTATCAAACAACAAATCTTAAGCCACCGACCACATTGAACAGTGTGACACACATCTTTCCAAGGTGTCATCATTTTGTGCAACACACTCAATATTTTTGGCACGCTTGGTGGGAGAGGTCTGAAGCACCTTACCACTTCATTTCATCAAGTTGATGTGTTCTTGGTGAGATTCATCATTTTGAGGCACATGCAAAGCACATCTGGTGACTCCATCTAGTCAACAACCCATTCTTTGAGTTGCAAACCTTCCTTCCATCCATTTCCACCCATTCTATTCTTTCCACATCTTTCATTTCCTTCCATTCCATGAAGTTGTGCAATCATGACTTCATTTCCATCTTGGAATTCACACTTGTAGCAGCAACAATAGTGCAGCCCACCTCCAATGTATTTCATGACTCCTCCAGATCAGCATTATGAGCAAATCCAAAATCACTATGGCTACCCCTATGAGTAGTACCAAGACCAGTTTAGCTATGGAACCTACCAAGAAGGGATATGCATATAATGATAACAACTACATGAAGAATGTTGATTTTAGGAGAAGATTCAAGGGATTGGAGGACTACATGGTACAATCAAGGGCCAAAACTCAAATGAAAGCATTCAAAATTGGCTATAGGGCACCTTGTCCATGGGTCGACCCTATGCCAAGACATTACAACCCACAGGAGAAGCTTTAATTCATGGTTGAAATGTTTCCCCAACTCACGTGCAATGGATTGAGGAGATTGAGTCTTATGAAGTTGGACATAAGAAAACCTTGTCAATGGGTGAGTCTGTCATCTCATATTTTTCATTTTCCTCTTTCTCGATCATTATCATCTACAACAGTGCCATGAGTCTAGTTTCCCATCTACTGCCCCTAGTGTTGAATTAACTTCTCCATCCCCTAGCCTTCCATCTCACCTCAATTATTCTTCCCTTTTCCCTTCCGGATTCAAGTCCCCTCTACCTAGTTGTACCATAAATGAATAGCCCCCTACCAACGTGCCTTCCCCATCCTAACATCATCATGTTTGATGACTGCAGGATAGTTGAAGAATGGTGTGACTCATGATGAATTTGAATGGGAAGAGGAAATCATACCACAAGGGTGCCTGTTCCAGAGAAAAAATCAGTTAGCTCCTAACCTAGGTGCACAGTTCTGGAGGAAAACCATACCATTTCAGAGGCTCCAAGTGCGGAGTAGGCCACAGAAGAACCTTCAGTTCTTCCTCCCACTTCATCCCCTTCAAGCTATAATGTCAAAGAAGAGTTTGAGCTTTCAAACTTCATGTTTGAAGATGAGGGGAACCATGGTGAGAAAATTGCAGATCTGAAGGACACCATGGAGGAGGTCGAACACACGCAGCAAGGACAACAAGGAGGAAGATTATCTGTCTGACTTGGAGGATTGCCTTGATGGAGAGGAGCCCAAGGAGATCACATCATTTTCTCCTCCATCATCCACCTTCCAAGAACATGAATCCACTGCCACATGGAGGAGAACATCCAAGGACAACAACTGCATCTCATAACAGCCCTCTGGAACCAAGGTTGGAGGATCTTAATCTTCCATGTTCTTCTCAGGAGGAGGAAGGAAACAACGAGGATTCCATCTCTCCCACATCACTCACCCAGGAAGGTCCACAAGAAGACTCCATCCTTGGAGTTGAAGTTCAGAGCAATGGGCACATCCAAAGGACCATAGACCATGCCCAATTAGGTACTTTTCTTCATTGGAGCCAAGGGAGAAGCCAAAACTAGTCATGCCCACTTCAGGGCATGAGGATGAGTATCAAAGCACCAAGGGTCACCATCAACACCTCTAGGATTCCAATGCCAATCAAATTGAGGAGGTATTTTTGATTGATGTTGATACCTTGATGATATGGGTGGAAGATCAGCTTATGTCATTTTTAACTCATTGACAAGCAGCCATATTTAGTGTCAAATCATTTACATGGCTACCTTTTTTGAGAAAGGGAAGGTACTTCTCCCTTCTAGTTACAGGATTTGTTTAAGCTCCCTTTTGCTAGGGTTAGTGTAGGAATAGGTATATTTTTTATTTCAGTAGAACAAGTGCTTTGCACACTCTACATGTTCCACTTGGAGAATGTATGATTTCTAGTTTTGTTACATAGTGTGTTGTGGTATTTTTTTCTCATGACATAGTGCATTGGAAATGGCATTTGTGAGACCAACTCCAGTTTCAGTGGTGTTCCAAGTGGCTCAGGGATCAAATTTTAGAGTTAAAGATCAGTATCAGGCTATCATTCATAACTCCATGCCCAATGGATGCTTCAAGGCAACTGATCATTTCACCTAGTAGGCAGGTGATCCCCATGAGTCGCCAAATTGTTGACCAAAATAAGCTCACACTTATTTTTGGTCAACTAACACCATTTTTCCCTTTTTTGTGCTTCAATCTAAATTTTATATATATTTTAAGCACTTAAGGTCCCCTGAAAGCATTTCCATCAGATAGGAAATTTCTTCCCCTTTCCATAAATATAAAGAAGTCCTTCTAACTCCTCATATTTTGTAAATGGCGGGCCGGCAAGCCTGGGAAGGATTTTTTGCCAAAAGTGGCCCGTCGGCGGGCCTAGGAAGGATATTTTTCCAAATGTGGGCCGGCAGGCCTGTGGAAGACTTTTCACCAAATGGGAAGATTGTAGACCGATGGGGCAGGTGGGAAGATATTTTTTGGCATTTTTTCACCTTTTCGCAAAAGGCAAGTTATAATTATGGGCCCCACGGGCCTGGGGATGATTTATTTTACTAAGTGAATATGCGGGGCCGCGGAGGAAATTTTTCCCAAGTGAAAATACAGGTCAATGCAGGTCTACGGGGAATTTTGGAACTTTTGCACTTTTTGCAAAATGGCACAGTTTTCAAGTGTGGGCTTGCTAGAGCTTGCGGGAAGTCTTTTCACCAAATGTAAAGTTGTAAAGCCGCGGAGGTATGCCACGTGCCTCAAACGGCAACTCCAAAGGATAGAATCCAAAATGGAGTACCCCAAACAAGTATGGGCAAGTCTCATAAAAAAAAAGATTCACGTGTTGAAACGTTAAAATGGGGAGGAGCTAGCCGTGTCAATTCGACACAACTTCAAAGGAAAAATGGAAGGGTTCCCAAATGCAGAAGCTTCCACGTGTATCAGGTTAGAAAAAGGGACAAAGTCGTTTGTTTAATCGACTAAGTATAAATAACCAGTGGAATTCTCCACGTGTCTCATCAACACAAATTCAAAGGTGTAGAGCAGAGATTCAAACAAGCACGGGCCTCCACATGTCCAGAGCAAAGGCATATTGGCCATTGAAAAGTCTAAATAGAGACTGGTGGAAGGAGCCACATGTCAGCTTGACGCAACTTCAAAAGTAAAATCCAAAGTGGGTCCCAAATGTGCTATGTGAGCTTCCACGTGTCCCTAGGTCCGAAAAAGGGACAGAGTCAACCGTTGAAAACTAAAATGGGGCAAAGCTAAGTATAAGAGGTTTGACTCAGTGAAAATTGCCTCCACGTGCCTCAAAATAGTCCAGCCCTCAACTTCAGAAGTGAGAAATCCCAAGGGATAAGTCCCTACAATGAGCCCTCCACGTGCTCTCCACGTGTCTAAGGTCTGGAACAGAAATGCATGCTAAGCTTCCATGGGGTAGTAGGCCCCCGAATCGGGACTAAGTATAAGAAGAAAAGCCAGCAGAAGGTGCCACGTGTCTCATCAATGTGAAATTCAAAGGCATGTGGCCCAAAAGGTAGTCCCCAAATGAGCGCCAATCCACCATGTGGTCAAAGTCCAAAAAGGTAAGGTCGGCCATTGAAAATTCCAAAAGTTTACGCGAACCCTCAACGTGTCTTATCCACGTAAACTTCAAAAGAAAAATCTAGGGCAATTTCCAAATGAGCATGAAGCCTCCACGTGTCTCAGGTTGGGTACAGTGTCTCCAATGACAAGAGGGGCGGTTTCCAAACTCAGGTAGAATAAAAGGAAATAGAGTAGGCCCACAGAAGTTGCCATATGTCAGTCTTGAGCAAATTCCAAGAGCGAGAGGAAGGGGCTGAATCTTCAAGATGCATGGGGCTACCACGTGGGTCTTGCATGGATGGACTCTTTTAAATATTGTGAGCCCACGACCCTAATCTTCAGACAGCCATATATTTTGATTGGAAGCTTGAATTTGAGCAGGAGAGGAATGTTTTGGAAAGCTCTCGGTGTTGGCTTCTCACCTGCCACCATTAATGTTTTTGGTCCCACCATTTTTGAGGCTATCAAGTCTCCCACCTTCCGCCATGATGAATTATGGGCCTCCTTTCTTTCCCAGTAAGGGACAATGACATGGGGGGCATGGGTGTTGCAGTGAGAATCCCATCATTGTGGTAGGTGGATTCAATGCTCTTCTAGGGGTGGTTGGAGGAGGGTTCAAATTCTTCCCTCTCTCCTTCTCTCAATTCTTCTATATATTGTAAAGGAGGGGCATTTTTCAAGGGGTTGGTCATTATTTCCTCTCCTGACCCCCCCTCTCTCTTTCTTCCTTAGGGTAGAATGTGGAGTCTAAGCCTCCTCTCATGGCTCTATAATGGAATTTCCTTGCCTCTTGCCCACTGATGATGTACTGTGTGAACTCTTGGAGCAATAAAATATGTTTTGTGATGCATCTTGTCCATCCTTTGCTTATTTTATTGTCTCTTCTTGCCTCTCATCATTACAGGGTATACTGTGCATACTTGTGATGTTTATTGTAGGTTCTGGGAGCTGTGTTTAATGGGTTTTGAAGTGGTGTTCTATGTGAACTTCATCTCCAGTTATGTGATGCATCTTGTCCACCCTCTCCATCCACTCACCTCTCTCCATTTCAGGAAGTTTGGATTTGTGATCAACCACTTCCTTTTCTGGTGTATCACCACTTAGTGTAGACTTCTATTTCTTCATGGTATTTTTCTCTCTCTCTCCCCTGTCTCCTTGGAAGGTTAGATTAGGATTAGATAGTTTTTCTTGCACTAGAGTAGCTTGTGGCTCAGGTAGTTTAGGAAGCAGAAGCCAACTTTCTTTGGAGGGCCATCTCAAGTCCGCAAGTCCCACAGCTTGAGAGATGGTCCAATGTTATGCAATCACACCAAATATCCCCACTTAGAATCGTGGCCATTCGAGGGTTGCTGTGATTTTTCAATAAGAGTACAAGGTTATTTTCAAAGTTTTTTTTACCCTATTGGGGTTTCCCACTATAAATATTGTGTCACCTGTGTTATTTATTTCATATAATTATTTCTTTATTTATTTATGTTATGATGTAATGTTTATTTAAATATTTATTGTAACATTATATAATATGTAAGTTGATTAAATCTGTATTTATTAGAATCCTCAAATTATAACATGGTAACAGAGTGAGGTAAATTAAATAAATTAAAATCAAATGTTTTGTATTTTAATTATTTAATTTGTACGGGTTTTTCAACCAACCCAGAAGGGTATCTAAAATAACCGGGCCCTTCTTTCCATTGTGCAACCTATAGTTTTTTCTTTGTGAAGAATCAAGGTGAGTTCACAGGTGGAAAATTTGGAAATTTCTAACCTTTTGTGAAAAGTTTTGGACATGTAAGGGTAAAATATTTGAAATATTTTTTCCATAGTTTTAATATGTGTAGGTTGAATTTTGTCAATGGTAAATGAAGGAGGAGACAAAGCTCCATCAAATTAGGATTTTAATTTTTTTCATTGGAAGCGTGAAAAATGGTGTCTCCTCTGTAAATTCTAAGGTTTATGTAGAATTTAAAATTACATGTCCTGGTAAATGTTTTAAATATATTTTTCATGAGGGGCCCTCATAATAAGGGTTATATGTGTTTTTTTTTAAAGTATATATACACTAGAGTTTATCATTTTTTATAGACTATATGTTGTTTTTTATTTACATTATATAAACTATATAACTCTTTTTTAAAAGTGAATATATTTTTACATTAAAAATTATAATAGGCTAATATAATGTATTAAAATATAACCTCCCTAATATTATACAGAAGAAGAAATTCTGGAATTTCACATTCTGAAAATACACTGCAAGTTTTGACTCTAATAAATTTGAGGGTCAAATGACTGTCACAAAAGACTAAACATAAGGTAGTATGACGTTCATTTAGATGTCAAATTTAAGCTCGTAGGTTCCATGAAACATTCACTGTGTTAAAATTTTCCGTCAAATAACCGTCACAACAGACCAAAAATAAGTCATAATGATGGTCATTTTGACATCAAATTTAAGTTGGCCGGATCATTTTCTACATTATTTTTTCCAAAAATTTGAATTTGTTTTGCATTCTTGGGGGTTTCTTCTTCAGTTCTGTATGGTCAGAATTTTTTTAATATAAGTTTGGGGTATAATGCAAATCCCTTTATATTTTAGGTTATTATTTTGATCATGGGAGATTAATTAATATGCATTGTAATGACAAAATTAGTTATGATTAAATAGATTATGTAGATCTATAAAATTTAGATCTGATTCTATTAAAAGTGTTTCTTGTTTTGATAAATATGTATCTAACTCTGTGGTACATTGTATATTATAATGGGGTGTGTTTTACAGGTTCAAGTAAATAATTACGTCTAGCTATTTCTGTCTTGACAAAACCCAGATCCTGAATGGAACCAACTACAACATTTGGAAGATCAAGGTCAAATTAAAACTTATTGCGAGGAAACTCTGGATATGAGGTTTCTCCCACCAGTTGTCAAGCAACTGTAGAAAACATGAATGCATTCTCGTGACGAATACAGGAGGCTCTTTCCATGATTCTGCGCAATGTGAATGATGAATACATTCTACACATTGGTAACATCGAACATCCGAAAGAGGCATGGATGTAAATAGAATCCATTTTTAAAGGTACATGTTTATCTACAATTATTAAATTACTTTTAGAATTGCTTACAAATCCTATGAAATGAGAAGAAAAAGTAATTAATTTCTTAGCCAAAATTAAAAATATTATTTATCACAATTAGATGGATGTAATTGTGATTTAATTATTGAAAAATTAATCTTCTTTATTGTTTATTTAAATATGCATGAAAGATTTAGGAATTCTATTTCTATCTTGAACTCTAAATATCAGAACAAAAATGATATGCCTGATTTACATACCTTGATATCACTTATGATATAGAAATAGCAAGTGATGATGAACTTTGAATCTAAGGAGAATGTCTCTAAGGAACTTCTTGCTCATAATTCAAACTTCAAACCTCGCAAACCCTTCTGAGATCAGAAATTTAGATCTAAATATTCTTTTGTTGATAAGAATTTTTTTCTTTTGATCAATTGCATGTTAGATTTAATGGTAAATGTCACAAATTAGGTAAATTTGGACATAAAACGGAACCTTTACAAAATAAGAAACCTATCCATAAAAATAACAAACAAACTATTTCTTCTAAATATAATTTAAGGAAAAATGATAGTTCTAATGACATTCCTAAAACTGTTGCATTATATGTTGCGTTGTATTCTTCCTCTAATTTTGAATGGATTCTAGATTCAGATGCATCGAATCATATGATTGTTGTTTTAAATTCTTTATTTGATGTTGTGAAAATCAATGAACACGTGTATCTTAGAGATAACTCATCTTTAGAAGCAATAGATAAAGCAAAACTAAAATTTGCTAATGGTGTGTTAAATAATGTTTTATTTATTCCCAAACTCAAAAAGAACCTTTTATCATGTTCTCAATTAACTCATGCTAGTTTGGTTATTAAAATTTTGAAAGATAGTTGGTATATCAAGGATAGTAATGATAGTATAATAGCTGGTAGAATTCAAAGATATGGTCTGTATATTTTTGATGATTTTTATTCTAAATCTTGTTTTTTTCTCAAAGTTTGAATAAGTCAAAACTATGGCATGAAAGATTAGGACATGTTAATTATCGAAGTTTATATGAAATGGATAGATATAATCTTATGAAAGTTTTTCTTATGTTGTCTTCTTCTCATGATGTGTGTGAAGGGTGTTTACACACAAAACAAAGTGCTAAACCATTTCACTCACATCTTGAAGAGAGTTCATCTTCCCCACTAGAACTTATTCATAGTAATGTTAGAGGACATCTTGAAGTAGCTTCATTGAATGGTTATTTATATGTTGTGACTTTCATTAATGATTTCACTGGGATGATTTATGTTGATGCAGAATCACAGCACCCCTGAATGTATGTAATTTGGTGGGTTGAGACTCTCAGTGTGATTGCATAACATGGAGCTTCTCCCAAAGTGTGGGACTTTGTGAATCAGGAAAGCTCTCCGGATGAAGTCTGATTCCTATTCCTCTATCTAGGTGCACACATTCATATTACAGAGGATCTACTCTAAAACCTATTCTAAATTTTCAAGGAGACAGGCTTAAGGAGATGCAAGAAATAAAACCTAAAATAATAAGGGTGATGCACCAAAGGAATGTTGAACACCTGCTTTCCCATTAAACACAAACCATTAAAAATGAAATACAAACACCATGCACAAATAACCAGCATTGTAATGAGAGATCAGGAAGGATGACAATAACAAAAGAGAGGGTTGAAAATCATCCACAGACTTTTTATTGTTTCTCCAAAGATTTGATATAGTGCATTACAATGGCCAAGAGGTAAATATTGCATTTACAATTTAGATGGGAGGTTTGAACTCCAAAAGTTCACTTATAGATAAGGGAAGAAGGGAGGGTGCAAAGCAGAAATGTCCAACCTTTAGAAAATTGCCCTTCCTTACAATATATAGGAAGAATAAGAGAGAAAGGAGGGAAGAATTCTGAAAACCTACTCCAACCACCCAAAAAATGCATTGAATTCACCTACTCCAGCCACCCCAAAAATGCATTGAACTCATAGAAAATTGATGGGTTCCATGACACAACCCATGCCTTCATTAATGTTCCTTGTTGGGAAAGAAAGGAAGACCAAACCTCATTATGGTGGTAGGTGAGAAGTATGACAGCCTAAAAAATGGCAGACTGAATTTATCATTTTTCATTAATGGTGGCGGGTGAGTAGAAGACATTGAGAGCCTTCCAAAAAGTCCTCCCTTGCTCAAATCTGAGTTCCAGTCAATTGAAATATATGGTTTTAAGTTCTAAAGGTCACAGGTCGGGATATTTAAGATTTGGGCTCACAATATTTAAAATATTCTATCCATGCAAGATCCACTTGGTGCCCCATGTCATCTTAATATTTCACCCCCCGTGGAGGGCTTCATGCACACGTTTGGAGCACTCATTTTACTTGACTTACATGTGTTTCCGTGGCTCTTCCCATGCTTTAAACTTTTCAACGATTTCTCGAACTTGGACCACATGGAGGGGCCTAGCTCATTTGGGGACTACCTCCGGATTTTACCTTTGAAGTTACACCGAGCTAACATGTGGCGGCTTCCACCTCTTCACTTGACATCATCTACACGTGGAGGCGTCCTGCACTATTTTATACTTCATTTTTTGGCTAAGTCCCTTCCTACTTCCTTTTTGGAGAAGAAAGTGCTACGTTTGGACCCTACCTTTGACACAATGGAGTGGATGCTTCCTGGACTCTTCCCATACATTGGGCCAGATTTCCAAGAACTTTGACCACCCTGCATTTTTGGGTACTGCCTTTTGAAGTTGCATGAGACGAGCTACGACATGTGGAGGATTTCCGCTGTGGGGGTAAAGCTCATTTGTTTATACTTAAAAGTTCAATGATTTGGGCCTCGAGTGAACACTTCCTTTCTCCATTTTTCTCCTGTTGAGCTCTGATCTCCTTTAACATTGTTTGGCCTCATTTTTTGACCTTTCTTCTCCATTTCCGAGACCACCCACAACTTGATTTTTGGGATCGAATGTGAGCTCGTATGACTGAACCAACCCTTCAATTTCTCCTTTGTAAGGTCTTGTTCGATCAATTTTTCCTAAGGGGAAAAATTGGTCAACAATTTGGTGACTCATGGGATCACCTACCTGCTAGGTGAAAAGCTCAGTTTCCTTGAAGTATCCATTGGGTGTAGAGTCATGAATGATAGCCTGGTACTGATCCTGTTCCTGAAACCTCGAGCCGGCTGCTTGCAACCTGTTGGCCCTTAACCTGATCCACTACTTGCACTCTCAATTTTCATAAGGAAATCTTGAAGGTGAGAATTTTGAGAGTAGAAAATTGTCTTGACCTGGAGCATTCACCTACTTCTAGAAATGGACTGTAGGCACACATTCACTTGGAGGCACACTAAATGCACAATGATACAACCTTGGAGTAACAAAACATGTGCCAAAGCACTTAGTGGAAATTGAAACCTACACTACAGAAAGACAATGTGCATACAGCACTTAGAGGAATTAAAATCCTAGGCTAATATTTACAAGGGTGAAACTTCCCTTTTAGTAGCAATGTTTGAGATAGATTCCGTTAACTCGAATCAGAAGCTCCTCTCCATCCAATGTAGACAATTGGAAGGCATTGCTACTTTTACATCCTGTGACCATGTAGGGGCCACTCCAAATAGCATCAAATTTAGAATGATTTCCTAGCTTTTCCTGATCTACATCCCACTTCAGAACTAGGTCCCCTTCTTGAAAGGTCCTTGCTCTTGCTTTCTTATCAAACCATCTTTTGACTAAGGCTTTGATCTTTCTCTATCATTTGAATTAAATGTTCTCTAATTTCTTCCAATTCCATCAGCTCTACAAACCTAGCCTCCATTGGTTCAAACTCAGATAACTCCAGCTACTTCATGAATTCCAATGTGGGAAGCTTCTAATGATATAGGCAACACTACCTCTTTCCCATAGACTAGCTTGTAGGGAGAATTACCTGTTGACCTCTTTGGTGTGATCCTGTCAGCCCATAATTCTGATTTTAGCTTGGTATGCCATGTCATTTGATTTTCATCTAGAGTCCTTCTGATGATTCTTAGCAAATTCTTGTTTGTGGACTCTGCCTGCCCATTACCCTGTGGGTAATAATTTGAAGAGGTGCTCAAGTAGATTCCATTCTTGACAGACCATTATGTGATCTTGGAACCTAGGAACACAAATACATTTTCTGATATGATAGTGGTTGGTACTCCGAACCTAGTCACCTTCCCTTCATAAAATTCTAGTATGCTACACTTGTTTACTTCTTTGAGTGCTTCCGCCTTCTTCCACTTGGTGAAATAGTCTGTTGCTATGAGAATCCACTTGTGGCCTTGGCTTGAGTTTTGGATTGATGACCCCAATGAAGTCCAATCCCCAATGCATGAATGGTTGGTTAACTGAAATTGGGTGCAATGGAAGTGCTGCTAATCTTTCATTTCCCTGTCAAGAATGCACATTTCTTACATTTTTTGATCCATGTGTAGCAGTCACTGAACACCGTGGGCCAATAATATCCCACCTTCATTATCTTGAGAGATGTTACCCATGGAGAAAAATTACCTCCGGCTTCTCCATCATGAACCTCCTGTAACACCTTCTTGATTTGACCTGTTCCAATGCATCTCAGTAGAACACTATTGATGTCCTTTTTGAACAAAACACCATCAACAAGCACATATGGAAGGCTTGTAATATGAAGTATCTCCTCTTTTCTTTTCTCATTTCTGGGGGGAATAGGACTGTTTTTAGGAAATGTATCATGTTTTGAGTCTAACAAGGGATAGGCACATTATCATTTTCTCATTCTTGACCATCTTGTACTACCAAAACAACCCCATTTTCATTACCTGCTTCAGCTTGTTGACTTGATGCCAGCTATTCACATAACCCCTTTCCACGGACCCTCTTAGTGACTTTAATCTAAATGTCATATTCCATGAAAAATAGTGATCCATCCTGCATGTTTCTCATTTAGATCTTTGTTCAAAAGGAAGTCCTTGACTCCCACATGAGAGACCAACAATTGAATTTTGTTTTTTGACACAAGGTGCTTGAACTTATTCAAGCTCCTGATCACTGCAAGGACATGATTCTCAATGAAGGATTATCTCACTTCATAGTCCTCCAAAATTTGGCTAAAGAAGGCAACTAGTTATTCAGATCCCTCTTTGTTTTGTTGCACTAGGATTGTAGAAATTGTGTCCCCACCACCAAAGGCATAAAGCATGAAGTCCTTGGAGAAGTCTGGGTTGAAAAGAGTTGGAGCTTGGGATATGGCTTCTTTGATGGCTTCAAAACTTTCTTTTCCCTTAGCTATCCACCTAAATTCCATGCTCTTCTTCAACATCAGTGTTATTGGCTTCACAAGAGTAGCAAAATTTGGCACAAACCTGTGGATGAAATTGATTCTTCCTAGAAAACTCTTGAAGAGCCTTCTTATGACTTGGCAAGGGAAATGCTCAAATTTCTTCAACTCTTTCTGGGTTGATCGTCAATCCTTCCTTTGACACAATATGGCCTAGGAGCTTGCCTTCGTGAGCTAGGAATATGCATTTTTTAGGATTTAATGATACCCCAAATCTCCTACATCTTTGAAATACCTGTCTCAGATGGAAAAGGTGATCCGCTATGTTTTTGGAGAACACAGTGATATCATCAAGATATATTAGCACTATTTTATTGATCAACCCCTTTAATTCCATGTCCATCTCCCTTTGAAAAGTGGCTCCAGCATTATACAATCTGAATGGAATCTTCCTGTAGGCATAGGTGCCCCACTTAGTGGTGAAAGCCATTTTGAACCAGTCATCTTCTTTTACCATTATCTGATTATACCCCAAGTAGTCGTCGAGGAGGGAAAATATTTCTGAGCCGGATACCACTTGTAAGATTTGTTCCATTGAAGGAAGTGGGTAATGGTCCTTGAGAGATGCTCTATTCAAGTCTCAAAATTCCATGCACAACCTGATTTCTTTGTTCTTCTTCTTGACTGGTACCAAGTTTACAACCCATCTTGAATGTTTGATTGGAAATATAATGTTTTCCTCTATTAGTTTTTTCAGCTCTTTCTTCATAAGAGGCTCAATGTGTGGGTTGACTGGTCTTTACTTCTTCCTAATGGGCTTAGTATCTGGATCCATCCCTATATATGTTGTGCCAAATTTGGATTGAATCCTCACAAGTCCTCATAGCTCCAATTGAAGATGTCTAGAAACTCTTGGAAAAGTTTTTCAAACTCATATCTCTCTTATTCAGTGGCCACCTTACCAATTTGGAGTGTCTTTCCTTCCCCAACAAAAATAGGTTCTGAATCATCTCCCTTGACCTTAATGTTTTGTTTCTCTTTACAAAACTAGTCATTAGGATTGAATATTGACTCCAATGTCACCAAACCTCTGGGAAGCTTATTGGTCCGTAGCTGCACTACTTGATCCCCATACTGTTACTCCCAATTTATCTTGATTCCTAGCTGAGAATTCAACCTCTTCTTGTAAGAAATTGACAATATGTTGATCATTCTCAAACACCTGTCATCTTGTGTTATTGTCTAGAACTGCTGGCCTTATAATCACATGGATATGTGGTTGTGTTTTGTCTCTTTTGATACTGTCAACCACATCAAATATTTCTCTAACTTCCACCAGCCTATCTATAGCTTCATTCTTCTTCCTTAGTATGGATACAACGTTGAAAGCTTCAAAGTCTTCAATTAGGTCCCATACCCTATTTTTGTAGCTCTTGAGTAGGTCATTCTTTACAGCATGTTGCCCCCTGAATTGATTGATGATTATCTCACAATCACCAAATACTCACAAATTATTTATGCCTCTTTTCCTATCCCAATGAAGCCCATGAATTAAATCCTTGTATTCAGCTGTGTTGTTTGAATAGGAAAACTAGAAACGAAATGTTGAATAATACTTGGTGTTCTGTGGTGAAACTAACAATGCACCTCCTCCAGCACCTTGTTTTCTTCTTGAACCATCGAAATATAGTTTCCATACTTCATTTTCATCTTCATCTTCTTGCTTGGTGATGTTAGGAATGGGTGAATTTTCTTCATGTACACAATATACACCCAATTCAGATTCTTCAATTTCCTTATATGGGTTGAATGCATGCCCTTTGTTTTCCCATTCATCCAGAGTCAAATCTAGGATACCCTCAACCTTAGTACCTGTTTCTAAATCATTTGAACACTCTTCTTGGTCAAAGGCTGAGCAATTAGCATTGATAGGACTTGGCACATGAGGCTCAATGTGAAAGTTTAAAATCAGCTCTGACCTGATTATAGCCTTAGCTCCATACTTCGTCCTAAAAATCATGTGTGACCAATCTGTAGATAGATATCCACCAATTTTGGCAGTGAAGTCTCTTAACAAACACAATGCAAAGAGTGGTGGAGGTCAATTACAAACACATCTTGCAAGACTGTGACATTTGGACAGGCATGTAGTGTTAGGCTTAAACCCTTGATGACCCCAACCATTCCTACTATTGTCCCATCTAGTTGCACTACTCCTTTCAGCACTTGGCTCATACTTTAGACCCAATTGATCAACTATTTGTTTCGGCATTACTAAGCTACTTGCACCCGAATCGATCATGCAGTTATGTACCAAGTGGTTCCCGAAAATTAATGACACATAGAACGGTGGAGGCTTAGAAAAATTTCTTGGTTGACCACCACCCTATTGCACTGCATTAGTGAGAACTTTCTCCTGACCTTGGTTTGATCCATTCGAGGTAGACCAATTGGCCATTAGAGCTTGTAACAAATCTCGTTGTCCTGGGATTTCCAGTGACTCCCACATGGAAATTTTCACATGTGTTTTCTTCATTTGATCAATAATGTTGAAGGGGGATGAATTATCCTTTTTTCCCCCTTACTTGGAAAAACCTTCTTAGGAGCTTTAACAAGCACATGTGCTGCTGCGGAGGGTGTCTTGGGCTGATTTTGCAAATTTGGGGCTGAATTTAGTCTACTAACTCCTTGTTGTGTAGGAGTGGTCTGAGAAACAGCTAGATTAGATGGTTGTCCCTCCTCAATGTTTCTCTTCTTTGACCATGTGTTGGCAGCTACACCCTGAAAAGGGGGTTGATTAACTCCACATAAGTCTTCTGTGTGTCAATTGACCAATGTGGTTTCTGTTGGAGGTGCCTCTTGTTGAGTTTCATGTTGTTGATTTCCCTCTTGACTTGGTTCTTGGGATACACCAATGATCTGTACCATCAAGGCTTGGTTCAGTGCACCGTTGAAACACATTGATTGATTGTGAGGTAGATTGTAGGGGTAACACCAGTCGTACTCTTGTGCCATGTTGTTTTTTGTTAGAACCAAGGCCCTCAATGTTGAAGCTACGTTTGGATCATATGGTCAGAATGGCCTGGCTGCTTGAGGTTATCCTTGGTTCTAGTTTTGATTTACATCCTGAGCTGGTGGTCTATTTTGTTGATATGGGGGTCTTGCTTGATACTGATTTTGAGGCTGATACGGCCTAGAACTTTGAGCTTGTTGTCTCTTGATAGTCACTAGCTCATTTCCTAGGTTTTGTAGTTGTTTCATAACCTCTTGTAGCTCTTTTGAAGTGCTTGAAGAAGTATAAGCCTCACTATTGTTTTGATTCCTAGGGGCTAGAATGGGATTCAATTCTAGCATTTGACTAGTTGTAGGGGCTCCTAGTTCTAGATATAGAGGCATAGGTGGCCTAGGTGTGAGTTTACCAGCTTGGATCAAGCAATTTTCAGCTCTAATAGCAATGTTATAGGATGCGGGTAAAGTTATACCTCCCATGGATTGAATCATCATAGAAATATCATAATTTAAAGCTTTAAGGAAGTATAGGAAAGCACCTTCAGTTGTTGGTCTCACGGCCAATGGAATCCTATCCCATGTTCACTGGAATCTGAAGTTAAAGTCAGTCAACTATTCATTAGGAGCCCTCTTGATTGTTGTCAATTGTTCCAATAAAGACAGATTATCCCCCTTTTCTCCAAATTGATTATGGAGAGTTGTGCATAAATGGTCCCAATTCTAGATGGATCCTGTGGTTAGACTTATGAACCACTGCAAAGATTTACCCTTAAAGGAGGATGCCAACAACTTGACAGCAATATCCATTTCATAAATTTCATGGATTGCACAGACATTTGCAATGTCTTGGATATGATCAATTGGAGTTTTCTGGTTCTCTCCAGTAAAATATGGAATGTTCTTCAGTGCTGTAACTGGAACTAGATTTTGTGCATTGAGAGCCAGTGGGCTTTTGCCAGTGAAGTTGACGTAGGGGTTGGTTGTGCCATCCTGATTGGTTGAAGAACTCTAGTTGATTGAATGAAAGGCCTTCTAGGTGGAGGTGTTGACAATGTCCTATTTGGTTGAGATGGAGACCTTTGAGCTCTTCTTCCCCTTCTTGCTCTGTCTGGGGATAAATGTAGATAGAAAAATAGCCCCTCTTCTCTAGTTCTTGACCTTGTTTGTATTCTTCTCATGAACTTGATAAACTTGGGCTACTGAAACCACTGGATTTGAGTGATGGAGTCACCAAATGTTGTTGCTCCAAAGCCTCCAAAGGTTGGAAGCTTACTAAGACACACACCCAATCTTGATAACACTGAAATATTGACCTCTTATCCCACCGTGCATGCCAAAACTAATGATGTAGAATCACAACACCCCTGAATGTCTACAACTCAATGGGTTGAGACTCTCAGTGTGATTTCATAACATGGAGCTTCTCCCAAAGTGTGGGACTTTACGAATCAGGAGATCTCTCAAGATAAATGTCGGTTCCTATTCCTCTTTCTAGGTGCACATATTCATATTGCAGAGGATCTACTCTAAAAACTACTCTAACTTGCCAAGGAGACAGGGTTAAGGAGATGCAAGAAATAAAACCTAAACTAATAAGGGTGATGCACCAAAGGAATGTTGAACACCTAGTTTTCCATTTAACACAAACCATTAAAAATGAAATACAAACACCATGCACAGATAACCAGGATTGCAATGAGAGATCAGGAAGATGCAATAACAAAAGAGAGGGTTGAAAATCATCCACAGAATTTTTATTGTTGCTTCAAAGATTTGATACAGTGCATTACAATGGCTAAGAGGCAATATTGCATTTACAGTTTAGATGGGAGGTTTGAACTCCACAAATTCACTTGTAGATAAGGGAAGAAGGGAGGGTGCAAAGCAGAAATGTCCAACCTTTAGAAAATTGCCCTTCCTTACAATATATAGGAAGAATAAGAGAGAAAGGAGGGAAGAATTTGGAAACCTACTCCAACCACCCAGGAAAATGCATTGAATTCACCTACTCTAACCAACCCAAAAATACATTGAACTCATCTACAAAATTGATGGGTTCCATGACACAACGCGTGCCTTCATTAATGTTCCTTGTTGGGAAAGAAAGGAAGAACAAACCTCATTATGGTGTTAGGTGATAAGTCTAATAGCCTAAAAAATGGTGGACTGAATTTATCATTTTCCATTAATGGCAGCGGGTGAGTACCAGATGTTGAGATTCTTCCAAAAAGTCCTCCCTTGCTCAAATCCGAGTTCCCAGTTGAAAGATATGGTTGTCTAAAGGTCATTGTCAGGAATTTAGTGTGGGTTCACAATATTTAAAAGATTCTATCCATGCAAGATCCACGTGGCATCCCTGCACATCTTAAGATTTCACCCCCCTCCTTTCACTCTTGAAGTTGCGCCGATTAGATACTTGGCATCGTCTGCAGGCCTGCTCTATTTTCTTTGTTTTTTGGCTAAGTCCCTCCTATTTGGCAGAGAAACTACGTTGGAGCCTATATGCATGGAGGCTTCGCATTTGTTTGGGGACTTCCTTTGTATTTACCTTTGACGTTGCACCGAGTTGACACGTGGAGGCTTCCACTGGTTCTTTTATGCTTAACCAATTCGGGGCTTGAGTGAACATTGCCTTTCTCCATTTTTCTCCTGTTGAGCTCTGATCTCCTTTAACATTTTTTGACTTCATTTTTTGACCTTGCTTCTCCATTTCTGATCCCACCCGTAAATTGATTTTTGGGATTGAATGTGATCTCGCACGTCTCAACCAACCCTTCAATTTCTCATGTGCAAGGTCTTGTTCGCTCAATTTTTCCTAAGGGGAAAAATTGGTCAACAATTTGGTCATATTTTCTTAAAAATAAATCTAATGTACTTGGTAAATTTAAGGAATTTAAAGCATCTATTGAAAACTCTTCAACTTATAAAATTAAGATACTTAGAATAGATAACGGGGGTGAATATGTTAGCAAAGCATTTGAATTTTTTTTATTGATTGTGTTATTAAAAGGGAATTAATGTCTCCTCATTCTCCCCAATCTAATGGTGTTGCAGAATGTAAGAATAGGACTATTTTAGATATGGCTCGCACTATGCTTCATTTTTTGTTATTCCCAAATTTATGTGGGCAGAAGTAATGAACACATCAATATACATTATAAATAGGGTTCCCACAAAATTTATTCATCTTTCAACTCCTTTAGAAAAATGGTCAAATCAAAAACTTGATATTTCTCATATAATTTTTTTTGGTAGTCCTAATTCTTTATACATTCCTAAAAATAAAAGAAAGAAACTTGATATGACTTATTTTTCTTTTGTTTTCATTGGATATGGTATTAACACTACAAGTCTAAGGATTTACGACCCTACAAAAAGAAAAGTAACTGAAAACAGCAATGTGGTGGTTTTAGAAAAATGATTTTGCTCATCTGATAATTGTAAACATTTTCCTAACTCTGTCAATATTTCTAATGATGGTTATAATTCTGATAATAATAATATAGTAAATGGTCGTGATGATGTTTCTTGTGTTAATACTATAATTTCTTTTTAATCACCTACCTCCCTAGTTAAGAAACCAAAATGAGCTCAATCTATGTTAGCAAGTTCAAATCCTATTGATCTTAGGAAAATGACCATAATCCATCATATGTACCATGCTTTAATGACCTTGTATGAACCTGAGTTGGAAATATTTGAAGAAGTTTATTATGATGAGAATTGGATCAATGCAATGCAAGCTGAATATAATTCCCTAATTTAAAATCAAACCTGGGAGTTGGTTCTACCTCCTGAGAAAAGAAGTATTATATGGTCTAGGTGGTTATATAAAGTAAAATATAATGCAGATGGTAGTATTGACAAACATAAAGCTAGACTTGTTGCTAGAGATTTCACTCAGAAACCTGGTATTGATTATGTTGAGACATTTTCTCCTATAGCTAAAATAAGTACTGTTATGACCTTATTTTCAATTGTCACTCAATTTGGGTGGGAAATCCACCAAATGGATGTGAAAAATTCCTTTTTTAATGGCAATTTAAAATAAGAACTTTACACGTCTCAACCTAAAGGATTTGAAGAAACTGGTAAAGAAAACTATGTTTGTAAATTGAAAAAATCCTTGTATGGTTTAAAGAAATCTTCTAGAGCTTAAAGTACGAAAATTAATTCTTTCTTTAAACAGTTATGATTTTTTAATTGTCCTTCTGAAAATGATCTATTCATTAAGAAAGAAGGATCACATATTATCATTTTTTGTATATATGTTGATGTTTTGTTTATGATTGGTGATAATCCTTTTTAATTTGTAGAATTAAAGAAAATTTGAAACAATACTTTGAGATGATTGATTTAGGTCTCTTATATCATTTTCTTAGCATGACTGTATTTCAAGATAAAGATTCTATTGTTGTTTCTCAAGCACAGTATGCAAATAATGTACTGAAAAAGTTTAACATGATTGATTGTAAACCAATTTCTACTCCTATGGAAGTTGGACTAAAAATTAATCCTAAACCTACATGTGAAAAATTTGATCCTACTTTATATAGGCAGTTAGTTGGTAGTTTGATTTATCTAACTATCACCAGACCAACTATTTCCTATATAGTAAGAATTTCTTCTAGGTAAATAGACAGGAACCTTATAGAGATCATTAGAATCATGCAAAAAGGATTTTTAGATATATTAAAGGCATAATCAATTATGGGTTGCATTATACTAAGAATGAAAATGCTAACTTATATGGATTTTTTTATTCTGATCATGTTGGTGATGTATTGGATAGAAAATCTACTTTTGGTTATGTTTAAATTTGGTGTAGGTACCATTACTTGGTGCAGTAAAAATAGCCAAGTATTTTTATCTCTTCAACAGAAGCTGAGTATAGAAGTGCGATGGAAGCTGAAAAAGAGGCTCTATGGCTAATGAGGTTGCTCGATGTGATAAAGATGAAGGATCCGTGTATAATTCCTTTGTTTTACAACAACCAAATCACCATAGATATTAAACATAATCCAGCACAACATTACAGGATGAAGCACATTAAGATACATATATAGTTCGTCTGTGAGAAGGTGCTAAGTGGTGAGATAGATCTCAAGTTGGTGTCGAATGAAGAGCAGGTTGTTGATATCTTCACAAAGCCCTTGAGTGCTACAAAGTTTTGTCACTTTCATGAAAATATTTTATTTTCAGAGTTTCCGTTGAGGGGGAGTGTCCATGACAATTTCACCTCCAAATGGAACTTGGTATTTATAAAAATCCCTTTGGGAATTTGTAAAAGACCTTTGGGAAAGTCTAAAAACATCTTCAGGCATGTATACCTTGTCGGCTTATTTTTTAGAAAGAAGTGTAGAAAGATCTTAAAGGAGGTCTTCAATAAACTATTTACTGCTATTGAGTTTACTGGTAAACATTCAGTACAAGCATATTATTAAGGAGGTCATTGGTTATAAAAGGCTTTTATATATTTGGGTTCAATAACATTTTATGAGAACCTGTGAGAATATGTAAAACTCACAAATCATACATAGCCACTGATCATGGGATGATCTTTGGGATTCCAAATCCTTTTTTACCAAAAGGTAACTTGAGTATGATGGTGTTATAATTCTTTCACCTGATATCCTAGCCTAAAACCTTTATGGTTTAAGGATTGTAAATCTTGTAGTGTACCACAGGCAGATAATCTATTGTCAAATGTTATCCCACTTAACATTAAGGGGGAGTGTTGGAACATAATGATTAAGGGGTCTAGCCAACCTTTAATTAATATGGGTCCATCACTATTATATAGGTTAAATATTTAATAATATAAAATACTTTTCTATTATTAAATATTCATACCTAGGTAATATACATTAGGTAAGTATTTAATAATGTGAATCATCTATGTTTCTATTTATTAAATACATACGTATATGTGTCAACCATTTTAGGTTTAAAAGGTGGGTCAGGAGACATACCTAATCACCTTATATAAAAATGACTTTAGGTCCTCATTTGATATATTTGGGAAACATATCAAAGTTATGCATATCAAGTGATTTTGTTTTACCCTTAGTAAATAAGGTTTCCAAGGAGGAGGTGATCTTACTGAATATAAAATAAGTTATCTAAAGTAAAAGGTTATTTTCAAAGTGGTTTTTACCCTATTTTGGTTTTCCACTATAAATATTGTGTCACCTGTGTTATTTATTTCCTATAAGTATTTCTTTATTTTTTATTAATGTAGTCAAATTCTAAACAAACTTGATATACTACAAATAATATGAACTCCAAAAGAAAGTAGATCTCCTTCTTCATTATAGAATAATCAATTACAATGTTTCCTAAATAGGAAAAAATCTCCTAACTCAAGTTGCCAAGAAAACCCTAACTAACTTTGACTAAATCTACTCTAGGTGGCGGAATTCACTATTTTTAGCAGTTTACTAGAACTTGCTATTCTTAGTAAGTTTGCATGCTTATTCATACGGGCACAGAAACTTCCATGTATATTATACATTCCTAAATTAGAGGAATTTCTAATTATAAATTTCTAATTCTTAATGAAAATAATAGACTAAAATTAACTAATGCCCAAAAACAGGAAAAAACCAAACTATAACTTAAATCCTAATTTTTTGCCTCAAGATGGCAGATTTAGGGCCCAAAAATGTGCCAAAATCTTCCCGAACCAGTAGGGCTGGTTACCGGTGCATTTTTCTCATTGAAACATGTGGTTTTAAAAAGTAAACAGAATCAAATGAACACCTGGAGTTCAAGTTATGACTTTCTCAAGCTCCTGCTAATTTTGGCGCATCATGCTCCACGACTTGAAAAAAATGCAACTCCTACAAGTTGTCTTCTTCAAACTACTTCCATTTATCTGCATCTAACTTCTTAATCTCCCACTCTGTGACCCAAGTATTTCCTCTTGTTCAAGTCCTTTCCAATGTACCAAATATTTTTTGTATTTCCCATGTTGCATGTCCATTGTTTTCTTATCTAGAATCTGATCCACTTCTTTATTCTTCACCAAAACCTGCTACCTCCAATCTACTAATTCATTAATAGCATCCCCTTCTACACCATCCCCATGAAAAGAATAAAAATTTGAAACATTAAACAGTGGAGAAATATCAAAATTCCCTAGAAAATATACCTCATAAGCATTATCATTTTTTTTTTCACAATTTTACAGGGACCAATCTTCTTGTACTTCATCTTGTTATAGGCTCCTTTTCGAAATATTTCCTTCCGCAGATATACCATAACCAACTTGCTAACTATAAATACCTTTCTTCATCTATGCAAATTTTCTATTTCCTTATACTTATCATTACTATTCTACAACTTCTTTTGTACTTCTTCTTGCAATTGTTGGATATGTTCGGAAAATACTTCTGCATCATCATTTACTCTGCCCTTAATTGGTAGTTGTATCAAATATGACACCCCATTTAGATTACTCCCATACACAATTGAAAATGGATACTTTCCTATGGATCTATTTATGGAACTGTTATATGCAAACTCATCTTTTGGTAATGCTAAGTCCCAATTGTTTCATCTTTTTCCCAACGATGCATCTTAGCAAGTTTTCCAAACTTTGATTGACCACCTCTATTTTCCCCTCAATCTAAGGATGATACGAACTGTTGAACTGTATTTGATTTCCCAATTTCTTCCATAAAGTTCTCCAGAAGTGACTTAAGAACCTTGTGTTCCTATCTGAAGTAATGGTGATTGGAACACCGTGCTAATGAACAACTTCTCTAAAAAACAAATTTGTCACACCTGTCGCATCACTTGTTTTCTTACAGCAAATAAAATGAACCATCTTAGAAAACCTATCAACAAACACAAAAATTGATTCATTACCTCATTGTGTTTTTGGTAATCCTAAAACAAAATCCATACTCAGATCTGTCCATGACCCTTTAGGAATAGGCAATGGCATATACAACCCTGCATTCTATGCATTACCTTTTGAGGATTGGAAAATTCAACACCTCTCCACATATCTTACCACATATCTTTTTATCTTTAGCCAATAGAATTTCTCTACTACCAAGGCTATCATCTTATCTTTACCAAAATGCCCAGCCAAACCTCCACTACACAACTCTTTCACTATATTCTCTCTCATAGACCCAACTGGAATACATAGTTGGCATCCCTTGAATAGGTCGCCATCCTATAAAATGTATTCATCGTAGACATCTCCTGAATTGTATGAAAATGGACGAATTAATCTTTCAACAATATCCTTGAAATCAGAATCAGAATAATAAAAACCATTTATTGCTTCAAAACCCACCACCTCATTTTCCATAGTGGTAAACAAAGTCACACGCCTACTCAATGCATTTGTAACTTGATTGTGTTCTCTTGGTTTATGTTTTAGAGAAAAATTATAACCCTACAAAAATGATACCTACTTTGCATGCCTACTATTTAACTTATTTTTTGTTTTCAAATACTTCAGGGTTATGTGGTTTCTAGATAACATAAACTCCTTAGGCACTAAGTAATGCCTCCAATGCCTTAATTCTTGTACAATTGCATAAAATTCCACATCATAAGTAGAGTAGTTCTTTCTTACCTCAATAAGTTTCTCACTAAATAAAGCTATTGGCTTTCCACCTTGACTTAGAACAACACTAATACCCACATGTTAGGCATCACAATCAACCTCAAAAACTTTATCAAAATCAAGTAGTGCCAAAATGGGTGCCTTCTGTAACTTTCTTCTTCAAGAACTGAAAACTATCCTCAGCTTCCTTTGTCCACAAAAACTCCTTTTCATTTGTGAAATCTATTATAAGTGCTACAATACTACTAAATTTTTTAATAAACTTTCTATAAAATGGTTTTATACCATGAAAGCTTCTTACCTCTGTTATACTCTGTGGAGTAGGCCATTCAATAATTTCCTTTATCTTTTCTGAGTCCATCTATACCCCATCTACTGGAATAATAAAGCCCAAGAATACCAAAATCTCTTGCATAAATGTGCACTTCTTCATATTTACATAGACTTTCTCTTTCCTTAACACTTTAAATATCACCCTTAGATGCATTAAATGTTCTTCTTTAGTTTTACTAAAGATCAAGATATCATCAAAATAAACCACAACAAACTTACCATTATACTCCCGTAGCACGGTGTTCATCAATCTCATTAAAGTAATACATGCATTAGATAACTTGAATGGCATCACCAACCACTCATATAATCCATTTCCTATCGTGAATGATGTTTTCCACTTGTCTCCTTCTTTGATCCGAATCTGATGGTAACCACTTCAAAGATAAACCTTGGTGAAATACCTAGATCCAACAAGCACATCCATCATATCATCAGGGCGAGGTATTGTGAACCTATACTTGATTTTAATTTTATTGATTTCTCTGTTATCTGTGCACATTCTCCATGTTCTATCCTTCTTTGGTGTTAATAAATATGGGTTTACACACGGACTCATGCTCTCCCTTACGAACCCCTTTCTCACGATCCCTGTCACTTACCTATTCAACTCTGCATGCAATGTCGGGCTCGTCCTATAAGCTGCTTGATTTGGGAGTGAAGACCCTGGGATCAAATCAATATGGTGTTGAATATCTCTTTTGGGAAGTAATCCTTTCTAGTAGCTCATCAGGAATAACATCAAAAAATAATTCTATTAATTATGTTGTTTCTACTGGTATTTTTGTACTTATAGGTTCATCCTTATTTGTGACTAGTTGATAACAAAAACTAGTTGCTTTTCCTCTCTCACAAATTCCTTTGCAAAAAAAAGCATATTTTCAGCCTTCCCCTCTTCCTTAAGAGGTAGAAAAACTATTTTTGTGTCATCCTTCCAGAAATTATAAGTATTCTTTCCCCCATCATGAATAACTTTTCTATCAAATTGCCATGGTCTTCCTAGAAGCATATGACATGCATCCATAGGAATAAAATCACACAAAATTTCATCCTTGTAACTGTTCCCAATAGAAAAACTTATTAAACATATATTATCAACAGTAACTTCAATACCCTTATTAAACCATGCAATACGCTAAGGGTTAGGATTCTTCTAACAATAAAGACCCAATTTCTCAACCATCTCATTTGAAACCATGTTATCACAACTACCACCATCAATAATAACATTACATACCTTTCAGACTGAAGTGCATCTTGTTCTAAAAATATTTTTACACAGCCATGCATCACCCTTGATTCCCTTTCTTGGATTAATCATCTTCCTCTTGATCATCAGATTTTCTCCAACATATGGTGCAATTTCTAGGTCATGTTCATCTTCTACTTGTTCAGCTTCAACAAGATTTACTCTTAGAGCATATCCTTGCCTCTTTGTCATGTGTATAAGATATGTGGGAATTCGAAATCCCGATGCCCTTCTTCACAACATTTGTAACAAACAAATGGTCTTCATGGAGCCTCCTATCCTCCATCACCAGCATATCCTCTACCCCTAGAAAATCCTCTGCCTATTTGTTGATTCTAGAAATCTTGTCTCGTATATTCTTTCTTTTCTAATCCACATGAGATGATTCTCCCCTACCTTGGCTGAAACTAGCTTGTCCCCAAAAGGAAGATGATGCCCCCTTATTCATTCCAGGTGATCTCCTAAAAAATTGATGATTTTTTTTTCATCGGCATTTTATGGCTAATTGATAGGCATCCTTCGTGCTTTTAATCCTATGCATACTTATCTCATCTTGAATAGAAAATTTGAATCCATTTACATACCTTGCAGCCATTTGTTCCTCAGTTTCTTCATGATCTACACGAATGGAAAACTTGTAGAACTCATATGTGTATTCTTGCACTATTTCTAAGTTCTGTCTAAGATTCTGAAAACTCCTGTAAAGGGTTTGTGCATAATCCATAGGGAGAAATTTATCTTTCAGACTTCTTCTCCATCTTACTCCACGTCCTAATTCTTTCTTTCCCCTTTCTTGACCGCTCTTTCTGTAGGTGATGCCACCATAACATAGCATGACCTTTCAATTTCGTGCATGTAAATTTTACCTTCTTTTCTTCTAACATATCCTTCCACTAACAAAAAATTCTCCATGCTAATCAACCTAGTCTATCAGCTCCTCTGGTTTTAGACTACCACCATACTCTAAAACATCAACTCTTATCCCATCATTCTTTCCTTCTAATGCTCGAAAGCATCCTTTATTCAAAATCTAATGGTGGCAATTGTACATTTCCTCCTCTTTACAAAATTCTTGTTCATTTGTGTCATCTCCACCTTGATTTCCTGTCTAGGTTATCATTGTAGCAAGAGCAAAAAACTTGTCTCTATAGATCTTGCATATTTCTATTCATTTGGGCAATACCACCTCCTCTCCCTCTCCTCTTCCTACCATTTAAAAAAAATACTTCGAACCAACTCTAATACCAGATAATGTAGCCAAATTCTAAACAAACTTGATATACTGTAGGGTTCATTTTAAGAGACCTCTTAGAAATTAGAGGTGGAAAATACCTGGCAAATATCCTCGGAACCGATTTTATGGTATGGAAAATTTTTTGGGGGTCCAACAACAAATTTTTTTCCTGATTTTTAATTGGTGTGACAGAAGGCTACAAACGCACCATAGGAGATTTAATGTCACACATCAACAAGGTGGTTGATGCACATCAACGAACCTCACTGATACACATTAACGACCTTGTTGACGCACGTCAATGAGCCTCACTGATGTGTGTCAACCACCTTGTTGATGTGCATCAACAAGGTGGTTGACACACGTCTATGAGGCTCATTGATGCATGTCAACAAGGTCGTTGATGCATGTTAGTGAGGTTAGTTGATGTGCGTCAACCATCTTGTTGACACACGATAGCAAATATTCTGTCACGCGTCTATAGCCTCTACCCTATGGTCGTGCAACAACAAAATCTCTGTGTCACACGTCTAATTCATCCACACTCCTGTTGTATGTCAATAAAATCTCCATGTCATGCATCAACAAACTCTCTATGTTGCAAGTCAACAAACTCTATGTCACTCATCTATAGCCTCTGCCCTCCTGTCGTGCATTTATTATACTTGATAATACATATGCCCCCAAGTGGTATGGATGATCTAGTAGTGTTCTACCTGGTGAAGAAATTAGGATTATATAGGGGATAGTTTCAATGTTAGGTGAAGATGACCTTTAAAAAAAATTAAACTGTAATTTTTAGGTGAACAGGTCACTGATCCGTGCTAGAAAATTCACCTTTTCAAAATTTTCAAAAATGGAATATTCACCATATTACGAATATTCGCCACTAAAATTATCCCTGATATACTTCAAATAATATGAACTCCAAAATAAAATAGATCTCCTTCTTCATTATTGAATAATAAATTACAATGTTTCCTAAATAGGAAAAAAACTCTCAACTCAAGTTTCCAAGCAAACCCTAACTAACTTTGACTAAATCTACTCTAGGTGGTGGAATTTACTATTTTTAGAAGTTTACTAGAACATACTATTCTTAGTAATTTTGCATGCTTATTCGTACGGGAATAGAAATTGCCACGCATCTTCTACATTCATAAATTAGAGGAATTTCCAACTTTCTAACTCTTAATGCAACTAATAGACTAAAATTAACTAATGCCCAAAAATAGGAAACAACCAAACTACAACTTAAATCCTAATTTTCATCCTCAAGATGGTAGATTTAGGGCTAAAAAATGTGCCGAAAATTTCCCCAACCGGTAGGGCTGGTTAATGGTGCATTCGTCTCATCGAAACATATGGTTTAAAAAAGGACTCAAATGGATACCCGGAGCTCAAGTTATGACCTTGTCAAGTTCCTACTAATTTTGGCGCATCATGTATGTTATGATGTAATGTTTATTTAAATATTTATTGTAACATTATATAATATCTAAGTTGATCAAATCCATATTTATTAGAATCCTCAAATTATAACAATGCACCCATATCTTTCTAGAACTTACGTAAAATTAAATTCTTTCTTATTCAAAAATCACTGATCCTCCAATGAAATAAAATAGCTAGACACTACATGGGCTTTATCTAAATTACTAAGTTATTAGATCCTAACCTCAAAACCCTACTAAATTGAGAAAGAGAATAATTTTTAATGATTTCCCATATCACCTTAAGACAAGAGGAAGGATCATATGAAGTTGAGAAGGGGTTAAAAACATTAGTAAAAGATAAGGAATGAAAAAATAAATTCCAGTAAAATTTGTTTTAAAAAAAGTTAATTGAAGATAAAACAATTTCACAAGCAAGTACAAGAAAGAAATCTATATGTTATAAACCAAATGATTCATATAATATACTAATGATATGAAATTTCTCACTCAAATAAACATGATAAACTAAATTTCAAAGTAATTAATCCAAAATGAAAGTATACAAGCTTGGCTTGTATTTAATTTTTTTGTTGTTTACAAATAATTGTCTTCGACTAGTGAATCTGACAACCTGTGCATGAATTACTAATAGTTTTAAAAAAAAATCAACCAGAAACATAGAAAGAAGTGATAAAATGTGAGACAGTGGAACACCAAAGTTCTCTATAACACGTTTATTGATACACATGGTGAGTTTACTATTTAACAGAGTGAATTTTTTTTTTACGAGGGTGTGTTCAGTGAAAAATAAATTTTGTTATACAATGTCTCAAGGATGATAATGGTTTCATGATTCCACCACAAATTGCAATGAGACTGTTAGCATAATTTAGCATAGGCATATTTATTGCATTTTATTGCATTTTCTTTTATTTAATAATGTGCAACATATGCACTCTAGTCTAGTGACTTGCATTCAATATTGCTATGTTGGATAACATTCAATATTGGTATTAGTAGTAATTACATGTGCATGTGAGATGGGTCTTATCATCTCGTAGTTAGTGCCTAATAGGGTGTCATGTCTATCCATATGAGGCTATCTAATATCTATAAATATTATAGCTCTTGCATTGTTATGTAATCTGATTTCATGATCAATAATATTTTTGAGGCTTCCGTCCCTCTTTGGTCATTGCAATCTTATTCTATTCTATCATTTGGTATCTAAGCTATACCATTATTATCATTTGGTATTAGAGTAGGTTCTATCTAAGCAAGGTTGAAGATGAGCACTATTGTAGAGGATCCATTGGAGAAAAAGATGTGCATCAAAGGAGAACCATTGAAGCATCCCGCAGCCTTCATTCCTTCTAAGCATCCCTCAACTAAAATTTGACCTATTCACTTATTTGGAAGGTAAATTTTTTTTTATTAGTCATTTGCATAGCCAATTGATCCAACATATTGGCAGAATATTTCAGATTTGGAGATCTTTAAAATAAATAAAAAAAGAAAGATCTTAAAAAAAATTGTAGATCTAAAAAATAAAAAAAAAGATTTGTGAAAAAAAAAAATATCTTAAAAAAAGGAGAGAGATCTTAAAAAAAAAAAGATCAGATCTAAAAAAAAAATCAGATCTGAAAGTGGTGGTGTGAAGAATTCGAGAGCAAAGGTTGAAGTAGTCCCGTCAACAAAATTCTAGCAGATAGCTCTTAGAAAAAATGACATAAATTTTTCATAAAATGCCAGATTGATGTGCCATTTTTTTGCTGGAAAGATAAAAAGGAGGCACACAACTTTTAAATTTACATAATCTTCAGATTTGGCATCTACATGTGACGAAAAATCTGTACAAGTTGGATCATTTTTTCTGAAAAAAAAATCAGATCTAGCTGGTAAATTGGTAAGATCTCAAAAACTAAGATTCTGATTCTTCTGAAATTTTGTGGGTTTCAAGAAAAATATTTTATGATGCTGATGTAAAAAATTTAGAAAAACCTAGATCATGGTTTGTGAGAAAAGGTGAAAACAATATTCAGATTGTTTGTTTGGATCTTGGGAACAAACAGGTCAGCAGTTCAATTCCCACTCTCTCCATATTTTTTATTAAATTATTTTTTTTAGAAAATTTGGAAAAATTACTAAATTTTGGGAGATTTCCAAATATAGAATCTCACCAAACATATTTAGAGCCACCGCTAAATTTAGCGGAAAAACACATATTAGGGGTAAAAAATATTTTTGGCCTAAATTGTGTATTTTGTGATTCTAGACCCTTTTTTTTAAAGAGTGGGGACACAAAAACTTCATTTTGATGTAATTTTAGAGCATGTTGTACTAATCTTAGTGCATAAAGTGAAAAAAAAAAGGTGTAAATTTTTTATTTTATGTTTGGTTCTATCACACGAGATTATTGATCTCATAGTAGCGTTCAGTATATACGGTGCCTCTAGGAAGTGCTTACGGGTGATGCCGTCGTGACTACTACTACACTTAATGCCTGACACAGCTACCTAAATTTCATCTGGTTATCAACCCTGTAAAATTGACGGGGAGTAATAAGGACACAATACACACACATTTGAGCCCTTCCATCTGTTTGTGCTTGCACAAACCCCTCTCCGTACTGTCTAAGTACCACATACTAAATTATTTCACATGCATTAACACCTCTTTCCATACTGACGGGTATATTGAAAGGGTGATCTTCTTCCACGTACCGAAAGGTATATCGGAAGGAAGAGTATATAGAAAGGTTTGGTATATCGTCCTGACGGTATATTGAGAGGGAGACCATAAACCTGGAGTGATAAGAGCCTTACCCTTTGTTAGAAATTTAGAGTTTCAGAAATTTAGATTGCATAAATGGGTGCAAAAACACCAAAGTTCTTCTTACCAGATTCACAACTACTTAGAGGAGACAACTATGCTACATGGAAACCGAAGATCAAGATGTTACTTGAGTTTGAAGACCTATGGATAGTTGTAGATGGAAAAACAACAAGATCACTTGATGATGGAAAACAACAAGTTCAATTTGATAGGGTCAATCAAAAGACCAAGTTGATCATCTTCTTTAGCATAATAGATGATGTGCAACCACACATTAGAGATGCCACATCGGCCAAGGATGCATGGGATAAGTTGAGCACAGTCTATGAGGCAAAGAACAAGAATGCCATCCTCAACCTACTATCACAACTACATACTCTCAAGTTCAAGCATAATGAGAAGGTTGAAGTTTTTTTGAGATGAGTTGCTACTTTGAGGGCATCTCTATTGGCATTGGGAAAAGAGATAAGTGATGAAGACCTCATACCAATTGTGTTGTGAGCACTTCCTCCTTCCTACAGAATCTTTGTGACAACTATCAATATGAGTGAACACATAGTCACCTTTGAGAAGTTGGTCAATCTACTCCAATAAGAAGAGGCAATGAACAACAAAGATCATGAAGATGAGCAAGCACTATCTTCCAATTATAAAGGAAACAAGAAATTTCAGTCCAATAACAAGAAGTCCCAACAAAATCAGTCAACAAAAGGACCAAAGTCAACGAGACAACACCAAGAAGTGTCCCATTTGCAATAGAGGGGGACATGACATCAAATATTGCTGGTACAATTTCTATAAAAAGGGTTCATCAAGCAATTCAAAACCTAATAACCAACAGGGTAACAATAATTCAAATAAAGGGAAGTCCAACAACAACAATCAAGGGAAGAAAAATGGTAATTGGCAAAGAAAACCCAAACAACAAGGGTACATTGCCGAACATGAGGATGATTTAGATGAAGGACACCACATGTATTCTGCTTAATTTGATGAAGAAACCAAGTCCACACAAGATATCTAGTATGTTGACTCGGGTGCAACTCGACACATGACTAGACGCAAGGATTGGTTCTACACACTACGTGACTCACATAACAAGAACCATGTGTCATTATGTGATGACTCATCATATAGTGTCAAGGGGATTGGAAACATTTCACTACCTCTTGGAAAGCATGACTGTAAAATCACAAATATATTGTATGTACCTGAGTTGACCAAGAATTTGCTATCAGTTAGTCAACTCCTTGATCACAACTTGAAGTTGGATTTTGACAGTAATAATGGAGAAAAAGTGTGCTTGATAAGAGATAAGTCAAGAGGTTCCAAGATTTTAACAAGAGCCTCCAATGTGGGATGCATGTTCCAACTTGATTTTGTCCACAAGGATGATCAAGCTCTAGTGGCCAAAGACACACAATCTGCAGAACTATGGCATCGCAGATATGGTCACATTAGTTTTGGTTATCTCTAAACACTTCAAAAGGGAAACATGGTGAAAGGATTGCCTACACTCAAGCACAACACTGACAAGTGTCACAATTGCCTAGCTGAAAAGCAACACAGAGTACCCTTCCAGAAGAACACATATAGAGCTAAGGGAAAGCTTGATTTGGTGCACACCGATCTTTGCGGGCCCATGCAACCAAGTCATTCTGGATGTCAATACTTCATGCTTTGTGTTGATGACTACTCAAGAAAGATGTGGATATATTCTCTAAGAAACAAGAGTCAAGCCTTTGAGACATTTCAGAAGTTTAAAGCACTTGTTGAGAATGAAGTTGGTCACAAGATCAAAACTCTCAGCTCAGATTGAGGGGGGGAATTCACAAGCAATGAGTTCAAGACTTACCTGGAAGCTCATGGGATTCGTCGAAAAATGTCTCCTATTCACACACCACAGCAGAATGGTATAGTTGAGAGAAGGAATCGTACTATCATGGAAATGGTGCGATGTATGATTGACGACTCAGGTTTAACAAAGACATTTTGGGTAGAAGCTACAAGAACTGCAGTTTATTTGTTGAAAAGAGTGCCCATAGTATCTATTGAAGGAGTGACACCTCAAGAAGCATGGTCAAATTGGAAACAATCAATTGTACATCTAAGAGTATTTGGGTGTAAAGCTAGCATGCACATACCTAAGAAGAATAGGAACAAGTTGGATATGAAAGCTGAGAAACTGATATTCATTAGATACAGTGAAGAAGCACTTGGGTACAGAGTATGGGATCTAAAAGCAAAGAAAGTATACACAAGTAGGGATGTTGAGTTCTTTGAGAAGAAACAAGTAGATGCTCCACTCAACGACTCAACAAACATGCAGAATACACCTCTTGTGAAGATAGAATTTGATGTTCCCACTGAAGATGACAGTGATGAATTGGATGATGGTGAAAACTTGGATCCACCACAAGCCAATGGAACAGGTAAGAAGTTACCTAAATGCTATACTCAACTAATAAGAGATGTAAATTTGGATGAAGCACCTAGCACATCATCTAATCCTGGACTTAGAACTCATAGTCAAGCTCGTGAAGAGGTCAATTATGCCCTAATGAGTAGATTTGTTGAAACAATTGATCCATCTACAGTTCAGGAAGCCCTACAATCAAAAGATTGGAAAGATGCCATGGATTCAGAGTATCAGTCAGTGATGAAGAACAACACATGGTAACTTGTCGACCTTCTACCAGGGAAGAAACCCATTGGATGCAGATGGATATTCAAGACTAAGTACAAATCAGATGGGACTATTGAAAAGTATAAAGCAAGTCTTGTAGCAAAGGGGTATGCACAACAAGAAGGCATTGATTATGAGGAGACATTTGCTCCCACAGCCAAGATCAAGACAATCAAGATGATCTTTTCTCTAGCTGCACAATTTGGTTGGAAATTCCACCAAATGGATGTGAAAAGTGTCTTTTTTAATGGAGATTTGTAAGAAGAAGTCTATATGACTCATCCAGAGGGTTATGTAATACCAGGAAAAGAGATGATGGTATACAGACTCATAAAATCTCTATATGGCCTAAAACAGGCACCCCGGACATGGTACATCAAAATTGATGAGCATCTCATAAGTCATGGATTCGAAAGGAATCCTTATGACCTGTCGACACTAAAATTTTCCTCCGTAATTTCTATTTCATTAATGTATGTATTAGGAATAGTATGTTGTTAAGTATAATTAGTAGTAGTGTCCGATAGAAGATAACGGCGCTACCAATATGACGCCGCCAATAATGTAGAGTACGGTAATAGTCAAAGTACAATAGGAATGTTGTAAAAAGTAAATATTTGTCGTAAGTGGTCCGGTAATGTTAAAATTTCAAAGTTGGGATAAGTAGAGAAGTAGGGTCTATATGATTAGGAATTAGAAATACTATATTTGTAATAAGGACAAAGAGTGATGTCATAAATATTTTATGTATTTTATTTGTGGAAAAGTCTAAAAAAGTGGAACCCATGTGACATGAGAAGGTTTATCTTATCTTAGAAGATAAGCTTACATGTACAGATAAGAGTTAAGGTATGGAATATGATTCTTCAGAGTGGATTTCTTATCCTATCTTAGCGATAAGATGGATAAGCCTAGAAGTTCTATAAATAAAGAGGCCACCCCCCTCATTTAGCATAGAAGAAAGTAGTGAGAAATATTGTATGAGTAAGTGTGTAAAGGAAGCCATCAGTTTAAAGGTGTGTTGAAGAAGCCATTAAGAGGTGTAATTGTGAAGTTTCTCCCATAGTATTGGTGGAAGGCAAGTGAAGTCAATAACACTTGAAGTACCTCATGGGTGAGATTGTAACAATTTCATGCTAATATTATAATTTAATTTGATATTTCATATTTATCATCATTCCTTTTTATCATAGTCTATGGTATTCTTGTGTTATGTTTGTTGTTTTGTTTCCAGATTACATCCACCAAACTAAAGGTTGTGCATTAGTAAATAATCATAGCACGAGGAGTTCCCGGTGAAGAATTATCATAGTGCTGGATTAGTGATGACATTTTGGTTCCGTTGCAGGGATCATTCCTCATTGGTGGATTTTCTGGAGAGATATTCCCACTTAGTCAGAAATCATTTGGAGAGTAACCTTGTTTTTACTGTGCATAGTAGTTACCATGGTAAATTCACTTTTTACCGTGAATAGTATTTACCGCAATAATTTCACTTTTTATCATAAATAGTGTTTACCACAGTAAAGTCAGTTTTTACCACAGTAAGTCAAGTTTTACCATAGTTTACTGTGGTCATTTCTATTTTACTGTAGAAAAGTGTAAAGTCACTTTCTATTATAGTGATTCTAATTATTTATGCACATAAGTCTTGTTGATTGTACTTGTGGGTTGGTATTTCACTGTGGTTACTTTTGAAAATGGGGAAGATTCCTATATTTTCAGCTCAATCTAATGAAGATGCTTCCTCTTTCATTCAAGAGTTTAAATGATCTTGTATTTGTAATGGCCTTATAAGAAGGGAACAATGGACTGAATTTTTTCCTACCTTTTTGGATGGTTCAGCCCTTAGGTGGTTTGAAACACTAGGTGATAATGTGAAAAACTCATGGGATTTATTAACTAAAAGTTTTCTTGAAGAATTTGGTGAACAACAGAGATATGCAGATCTCATGATCGAGATCACAAAGCTAGCCCAAGGAGAGAAGGAGAAGATAAGAGATTATCATGCTCATGTTCTAGAGCTAAGGAGGAAGCTTGATGCCCAGATCCAGAAGGAAGGATTAGCGGATGGGTTGATGAATGGCATGGATAATCTCCTCTGTAAGCACTTCATTCTTGGGATGAAGCCAGAGATCAGACAACGAGTGAAGTATGACTACCCAGCTACCATTGAACAAGCAAAGGAGATTGCAAGAAGGCAAGAAGAAAGCATGGAAGAGAAGCCCAAAGAAATTGTTGTTAAAGTAGAGCCTACACCAGCACCTTTGGTCCAGAATCCACAACCACTCTCGGTGAGCACAAATATTTCTCCTAGTACATCTACTGAGTATGAAGATCTGCTAAAAAAGATGGGTCAATTAACTATTAATCTTCTTCAAGGAAAAGAATTTAGTTCTCAGGGAGGAGATAGAGGTCCAAAAAGAAATATTTCTGAAGTTTTATGTTATGGTTGTTATAAAAAGGGTCATTATAAGTATAATTGTCCAGATAGAGCTTCTACATCTGGTAAAGGAGATAATGATAAAGGAAAAGCACCTGTGAATTATTTTGATGTAGTAGATAAGAGCAAAAATAATGAAGTAGATGTGTTTGTAACAAAAAGAAAGAAAGAAAAAGATAATCAAGATGGAAATGATCCTAAGCAGATGAAAGGAGAAACTAGTAAGAAACATAGGAGAAGAAAGTTGGGTGTGCAGGATTTTCTGATTTCACAGGGGCAAGGACCATACTCCATCTTGGAAGATTTGTCCAAAAGGCCTGAAAATATTAGATATGGTCAACTCTTGGCTATGTCTTCTGAGAAGAGGCGGGAGCTGCGAAGTGGACTCAATGCTCGATGAAGGAAGGAGGTTGAGGTCCTTGTTTTGGAGGTAGAGGCAGATCCCTATGCTCCACAAGCTGAGGTAATATGTAATGGTATTTCAATTCATGATGTCTTAGTTGATGGAGGTGCTGCAGTTAATGTAATGACCGATTCTGGAATGAATATTTTGGGTTTAAAAATTGATCGCACCTCAACAATTATGTTAAGGTCATTAAATAAGGAAATAACTAAACCAGAAGGTGTAGTTTCAAATGTGGCAATATCTGTTATGGGTGTTGTATGTGTGGTAGACTTTCAGGTGATGAAAAATGGTACTGTTGCATACCCAATGTTGCTGGGAAGACCATGGCTAAGGAGAGTTCATGCAAGAAACTACTGGAATAAAGGCTTCATGAGACTTGGACATGGTAGAGAGAGGGTGAAGATAAACGTGATCCCTCGGCATCATAAGGTAGAACCTGTGGATTCAACTGATGAAACTGATGATTGGACATCCTCTTATTACTCTAGTACCAGTGAAGTGGACACTGAAGATGAAGAAAGTGAGGTTGATGTTTCAGTCATGGATATCCTTCCAGTCACACCAACTCATGACCCCATAAAATTATCTGAAGAAGAAGTTGATGATCATCTCAAACAAATAAAGATTGGTGATGCTGTGATGGAGAGTGAGAAGGAATCCTACCTCCAGCTCTTTCAAAGGTACATACACATATTCACTTTTGATTATAAGGAACTCCGTCAAATAATTTGGGTAGAACATTCTATTGAGTTGGTAGATGGTGCTAAGCCTATAAAGTAAATGCCATATAGAATGAATCCTAATTTTTCCAAGACTGTAAAAGAAGAAATAGATAAGTTGCTTGATGCAGGATTCATATTTGTTGTGGAGAATTTAGAATGGGTTTCTCCCATTGTGATCTCAATAAAAAAGAATGGGAAGCTACGCATTTGTGTTGATTACAGGAAGCTCAATAAGGCAACAAAGAAGGATCATTACCCTCTTCCATTCTCAGATCAGATCTTGGACGAAGTAGTTGGCCAGGAGTGTTATAGTTTTGCTGATGGATATAGCAGATACAACCAAGTCCGTATAGCAGAGAAAGATCAGCTGAAGACCACGTTCACCACTCCTTGGGGAAAGTTTTCTTATAGAGTTATGCCTTTTGGGTTGTGTAATGCTCCAGCAAAATTCCAGCGTTTGATGAATAGGGTGTTCGAACCCTACATTGGGAACTTCATCAGAGTATTTCTGGATGATTTTTGCATCTATGGGAGCAATATGGACCACCTGCACCAGATGGAGACAACATTTCAAAGGTTATATGAAGCACAAGCCTCACTAAACCCTAAAAATTGTGTCTTTGGATGTTCTAAAGGTGTTTTGTTATGGCATGTTGTATCCAGAGATGGTATTGGTATTGATCCTAATAAAGTTTCAAAAATCAAAGATTTACCATTTCCTATGAAATATAAGTAAGTTGAGATCATTTTTATGCCATGTGGGTTACTATAGAAGGTTCATCAAGAATTTCTCAAAGATTGCACAGCCACTAACCCAGTTCTTGAAGAAGGATGTTACTTATGAACCAGGAAATAAGGTGCATGAAGCTTTTGGACAACTGAAGGAAGCCCTAGTGTCTTCACCTATTTTAAAGAATCCAGATTGGAGCAAGCCATTCATTGTGTACACTAATTCCTCAGATGCAGCACTAGGAAGTACTTTGAGCCAAAAGGATGAAAATGGGAATGAACATCCAGTTTACTTTAGGAGCAGACAAATGACCAGTGCTGAGATACAAAAAAAGAAGACAGAGAAAATTTCTTCCAAAATGGATGGGGCCCTACAAAATAGTAGTTGTGCATGAAAATGGTACGTACCGAATGGAGGAATTGGATGGCACTCCCATTACGAAATGGTTCAACCATGACAAGTTGAATATTTTCCAAGCACCAGAATAGTCTACTCCGAGGACGGAGTAGAAGCTAGGAAGGGGGAAGATGTCGACACTAAAATTTTCCTCCGTAATTTCTATTTCATTAATGTATATATTAGGAATAGGATGTTGTTAAGTATAGTTAGTAGTAGCATCCAATAGAAGATAACGGCGTTGCCAGTACGATGCCGCCAATAATGTAGAGTATGGTAATAGTCAAAGTACAATAGGAATGTTGTAAAAAGTAAATATTTATCGTAAGAGGTCCGGTAATGTTAAAATGTCAAAGTTGGGATAAGTAGAGAAATAGGGTCTACATGATTAAGAATTAGAAATATTATATTTGTAATAAGGACAAAGAGTGATGTCATAAATATTTTTTGTATTTTATTTGTGGAAAATTCTAAAAAGGTGGAACCCATGTGAGATGAGAAGGTTTATCTTATCTTAGAAGATAAGCTTACATGTACAAATAAGAGTTAAGGTATGGAATATGATTCGTCAAAGTGGATTTCTTATCCTATCTTAGAGATAAGATGGATAAGCTTGGAAGTTCTATAAATAAAGAGGCCACCCCCCTCATTTAGCATCAAAGGAAGTAGTGAGAAATATTGTATGAGTAAGTGTGTAAAGAAAGCCATCAGTTTAAAGGTGTGTTGAAGAAGCCATTAAGGTGTAATTGTGAAGTTTCTCCCATAGTATTGGTGGAAGGAAAGTGAAGTCAATAACACTTGAAGTACCTCATGGGTGAGATTGTAACAATTTCATGCTAATATTATAATTTACTCTGATATTCCAGATTTATCATCATTCCTTTTTATCATAGTCTATGGTATTCTTGTGTTATATTTGTTGTGTTTCCAGATTACATCCACCAAACTAAAGGTTGTGCATTAGTAAATAATCATAGCACGAGGAGTTCCCGGTGAAGAATTATCATAGTGCCGGATTGGTGATGACAGACCCCAATCTCTACCTCAAAAAGCAAGGGGGAGATTGTCATTGTGGTTGTTTATGTCGAAGATCTAGTCATTATAGGTAGTTATGTGAAGATGATTGATGCAAAAAAGAAGGATTTTAATCAATCGTTCGACATGACAGATCTCGGGCTCATGCACTATTGTCTTGGGTTGGAAGTATGGCAAAAAGAGAATCATATCTTTGTGTCACAGTTGAAATACACCAAGATAACGCTCGAGAAATTCAGGATGATGGACTCTATGGAAGTGAGACTTCAATTATCTCGTTCCTTTCCATCACCACCGGTGAATGCAACTCTCTATCGGCAGTTGATTGGGAGTCTCATTTACCTAACATATACTAGACCAGATATCAGCTTTGCAATCAGCTATTTATCACGCTTCATGCAAGAACCAAAAATATGTCATTTGAAAGCAACAAAGAGAATATTGAGATATCTAAAGGGTACAGTTGACCTTGGTCTAGAGTACAAGAAGAATGACAATTTCTTCTTAACTGGATATTCAGATTCAGATCATGTAGGAAATATGGATGATAGGAATTCAACATCAGGCTTCATCTTCTTTATGGGATCTGGACCGATATCATGGGGAAGTAAGAAATAGAACTTTTTTTCTCGCTCTTCTACAAAAGCAGAGTATCGAATTGTAGGTGAAGTTGTTTGTGAAGCAATATGGCTACGCCGAATACTAGAAGGAATTGGTCTACCACAATAGAAATCTACTCCAGTATATGTTGATAATGAAGGAGTTCTAAAGCTTGTTCGTGATCTAGTATTTCATGAGAGAACCAAGCATATTGAAGTACAGGTTCATTTCATACGCGAGCATGTCTTGAAGCACAACATACAACTCCAGTTTTGTCCTACAACTGAACAAAAGGTAGATGTTTTCACTAAGTCACTTGCACGTGACAAATTCACACTGTTCAGAGAGTTCCTCTCCACTTCATTGGAAACTATGCAAAATTAAGGGGGGGAATGTTAGCATAATTTAGCATAGGCATATTTATTACATTTTATTGCATTGTCTTTTATTTAATAATGTGCAACATGTGCACTCTAGTCTAGTGACTTGCATTCAATATTGTTATGTTGGATAACATTCAATATTGGTATTAGTAGTAATTGCATGTGCATGTGAGATGGGTCTTATCATCTCATAGTTGGTGCCTGATAGGGTGTCATGTCTATCCATATGAGGTTGTCTAATATCTATAAATATTACAGCTCTTGCATTATTATGTAATCTGATTTCATGATCAATAATATTTTTGAGGCTTCTGTCCCTCTTTGGTCATTGCAATCTTATTCTATTCTATCATTTGGTATCTAAGCTATACCATTATTATCAGAGAATACATATTTTCCTACACAGTGAAACATGTTCTCTGAGATATAGAGTGAGCTTTCTAACAACCAAAGATACTTCACTAAAATAGAAATTTCATGCTTTTAACTTTCCCGAAGAGATTATTTTGTCTAAATTAATAGTAGTCTTGTCTTCTAATGATGTTCGAATATGAATATTTTATGCATGTAATTCTTCTCGTAGATAAAGTCTAAATTGAAAAGTAGTAGTTTGACTATTTCATATAGTCCTTATCTTTTTAGAGTTCTACTTTATAAATATATAAAGATGAATAAATAAAGATTTTGTTTTATGCATGCACAACATGCATTGGAATTAGAAGACTTCATTTCATAGTCTAGAAAGCTTTGTTTTAGATCTGAAGGTCATTATTTTTAGGAGAAGTCAATTTTATATTGTGGAGATCAATTTTAATTGTTATAGATGAGTGCAATCTACATAGGTAAAAATATAGAGTGTTACACACACAACTTGAATTGTAATGAGATGAAGCTCTGACAAATGTGAATGAATAAATTGTTTATGTAGAGCAGTGTTGATTTCAGTGGTTAATCTAGTTTGAGTAAATACTTAGTTTTATTTGGAACTTATTTTTTTGTGTTTATTTTTTTTTATTGTTATTTTTTTAAATCTCTATAATTTCTACAAATTATATTGGTAGTGTATGTTGATGAATGCTATTATGTATGTAAGAATAGATACACATACTTACAAGGAATACATACATAATGAGCACCATGTTAACAAAAATATAAATGCAAATCAACAAATAAAACCACAATTAGAGCACAATAGAAGTACAATAAGTCAAATAATGATAAAAATAGATGGGAAAATAGTAGAAAGATGAGAAATATTATAATAATCAATAAAATATCATATCCCAATTTTGAGTACATGATTTCACCACAAGGTTCCATGAGTTTGTGTGGTAAAGGTAGGTCATTGAGACAGTAAAATATGTTACATAGTAGAGAAATTTTACCACATGAAGAAAGTTTAATGTATTGAAATGTAACTTTTGTTAAACTTGGCTACACATTACACTGAAAAAACACAAAGTAATTTTTCCATGGGCCTTTACAACTTTGTTGAAAAGTAGGTGGAGTTTGCCAAAAACTAGATCAAGTTCATTGAAATATGGGATGTAATAGAAAACGAGATAAATATAAGAAAAGTAAAATTTAATGTGAGGTCAATATTTTGGTTGTGTTTGAGATCTTCAATACCTACAAAACCCACTTAGAACCTCCGATCACAAGATATAGTAAAAAAAAGTCATAAATTATAAATTAATAGCTAGACAATGTACAAGAAAATTAGTTTAGAAAATTCTTGTGAGACAAACGGGTGGCCTACCATGCATGCTAGAAGTATGAAAGCTATTCAAGTAACATAAATTTTATGAAATGTAACTTATAGATAAAACTTCCAATCCTAAATAAAATACTCCAAGGAAAGCCAATACATTAAGATAGACTATATATACCATGAATATAAAAACACTAAACATTTACAAAAAAGAAGCTCAAATGTCTCCCTTGAATATTTTGATTTCATCTCGATCTGTTTTGTTGATATATTTTTGGACCTAATACAAGAAACAAGTGGTTGATTAAATATGGGAGCTTGGTGAAGTAAGAGGTGAAGTAAGAGGTATTTTAAAAATGGAAAAATCCATGTTGGAATTTCTTCTTTCTACCATAACTAGGGAAGGTTTTTTTTAATTTTATTTCTTTAATATCTTTCATAATAGTTTAACATTAGAAGTATTAGTAGGCTTGTCTTGGAAAGGGTGCACTATGTTTCTTGTATAACTTTCTTCATAGAGAAATGAGTAGTTAGTAGTGAATTTGGGATAATGGAAATGTGAAATTAGAAGTGATAAAATTGAATTAGTAAGAACTAATTAAGATTAATATTCCATAAGGATTAGATGAGTGTGAAGGGTGCTTAATTAAGTAATTCAAGATTTAATAATATGCCATTATTATCTTGAAAAATATATCATGGATATTTTTAGAGGAAATATAGTTATTTTAAAGGTGATTAGGAGTAGGATTTAATTAATAGAAAGGGTATTAATTAAATAAAAACATGGTGAAAATAATTAATTATTAATGGGTCATTAGTTAATAACAAAATAAGATTTTAAATAATAAAAGAAGTGTTAATTGGCATCCAAGAGGAGAAAATTAGTTAATTAGTATAAATTCATTATTTAACTGATGATGAAGGGAATTAGTGTCGATTGTGAATTTTATGGTTAAACAATCACGTGAAATTTAGGTTTCTACAATAACATATAGGTTCAATTTGACCTAGAAAGGGATTTGATGCTCAAATTGCATGTTAGAAAATATAGAAAGAGAGGATGTTCATAATAGATTTAGCTTAACCATCAACCCACTGCACTAGCTAAATATTTTTGTATGATTTCTTTCACAATGTTTATAATGAACTTTGTGTCATCTACGAATGTCTTAGGTTACTTGTAGGTGTGATTCATATTACTCTTGTTATGAAGATAATACTTGTAGATGGAAATATAAGTTATTATTTCATTTTTTATCCCATTATGGATATAATTTTAATGGAATAGAAAATATAATTTATCTATAATATAAAACCAATCATGTAGAAAATAAACATATGGATGGGAAATTCCTACACTAGCATAATTTATAATGATTACAAGTGTGTGTGATATTTATTGAAATGAAATTATTCATACATACAATGACATAGTGGACTAAAAATGTAAAAAAATGTAGATTTCATAAGTAAAAATGAATGAGAAAAATAATGTACTGATTTGGTTAAACCCTAAATGAATTCCTTTTAACAAATTTTCTCCAACTCCTCTAATATTTTCCCCAAATTTCTACATAGATACCATGCATTCTATAATTTTCCCGCCCTTCCCACAATCACCCCATCACCTTGAAATAATATTTCACATGGCTAAGTACCCTTTCATGCCAAGTGTTCTATTTTTCTTATTCCACTCACCCCATATCTTCTTCCATATAACTTTAATTTTTATCTTTTGTGAATGCATAATAGAGTAAAATAAAAAATGAAATGGATGGTTCCTTTTTATTTTATTTTCAAATTATGTGGTGATGGTAGTGAAAAAGTGACACAAAATTGATGTTATTTGTATCAATTTTGCACCAGCATAATCATGTCATAATTGCATCAAATTGTACATTGAAAATGAAAAATAGAAATGGTGATCGACACAAACCATGAAATTTTTGTAGTATGTGCAACTTAGTGAATACTTCACTCTCTCAAGAAACAAATAATGACCCCCATTTACAGAAATGGAAAATTTTACTTGATGGTGATATTTTTTATGGCCCTTAAATTAGTACACAAATTTAACTCACCACTCTTATTCATTGCTAAAAATATTAGCATTTCACAAAAACTCAAACTCACTCTTATGAGTCCTCTATATAAACAAATCTTGGACTTGTCTTTATATCTCCACATTCCCTTATGGTGTAATCTTATAAGATGCCTTATTCGATAAAATCGATCCTAGAATTAAATCCATGTAATGACTAATATTTTTTATCAGTGGTAAACCTCTAGGTACCTCACTAGACATAACTTTAAAAAAAAATTCCAACATTCCCTTAAATTCTCATAGCATTATATTCTCCTACCCATCCACTCTTTTCATTCATTCTCTTTACATGGTTTGCATTATGATCATAAAACATGCATTATCCTACTTTACCTCACTCAATAACTACTTACCCAATAGTAACAAAACTTTTGGTTAAACTTCACGCTTCTCTTGTAATGGGTTTAAAGTATACTTATTTCCTTCCACCACTATGTAGGTGTTTGCGTGACCATCATGTTTTTCCTTCTAGTAGAAATACCAAGGCATAGCAAGTATCACATGACATGCATCCATGGGCATGATTTCAAAAATCACTTCATCTTTGTATCTCCTAATCTAGAATTTAATCATATATTTCCCCTTCACCAATAGTCAGTGTCCCTTCTCTAACCATGAAACCATGAAAGGAAGGGAAATTTTAAGACCCCCCTAAAAAATATCATGGATATTTCTTGGTGAATATGTTAAAATGACTTTCAAAATCATTTTGAATCTGAAGTAAATGAATTTCAAACAGTTTGGTGAATTATTTGATAACAGTGTCGACTGGTAGTAATTGTCAGCCGACAATATATGTTGTTAGCCAATAGCATATGAAAATTTCCAAAAATTATTTTTTGACAATATCTATTAAAATAACTGTCTCGAAGAGAAATATGTCCTCCAAAAATATGGCATAAACAAAGAAAAGTGTTTTTTTCTTTAAAACATTGATTTCACAAATTTTATATTGAGAAAATTAAATTTTTTTATGTTAGCAGTTAAAAGGATCACCTCAATGAGAAAATTTTCCTTACAAAATATGGCGTAAGCAACAAACAATTACCACACTTTTTAAGAATATTTTTATGATATCAGTCGATAGCATATACTGTGTTATTGGTCATTAGCATAAATATATGCTATTGGATGGTAGCATATATTTATGCTACAAGTTAGTAGCATAATGTATTCTACTAGACGGTAGCATATATTTATGCTACCAAATGGAAGCATATACTATGATATCATCTGGTAGCATAAATATATGCTACCGATTGGTAGAAAAATGTATGCTACCATACGGTAGCATAAGTATATGCTATCGGCTTGTAGAAAATTATATGATACTAAACGGTAGCATTTCTAACATTTTGCATTATATTATAGACATAAAATCACTCACTTTGGGTAATTATATAGTCCTGATTAAATACTAATATTCATATGATTCCTAAGTAAGAAAATTACTAATTAACCCATGTCTTTGGCCATATTTATTTTTCTTTTTTTGTTCCTTTCACTCTTGCACCTTTACTTGCTCAGTATGCCTTATTTTACTCTGACTTTTATCATCCTAGACACTATCACCCAGCCAAGACTCCAGCATCAGGAACCCTCATCCCCTCTGGGCACCCCAGACCCCTTTATACTATACTCACACTTTTTGGTTCCTTTCTAGCCCTTTTAGCATCTTATCTTTCGGTTAGTCATCATTTTTCGAGGTTAATGTAAAAATTAAAGAAAAGGAATCATATAAATATAAAGTTATATGATTATAATAAAGGACCAAACACTAAGAATTAACTATCACCGCATAGTGTTACATCCATCAAGCATCTAAGAGCTTCATTGCATCCATCTAGTGCCATTACAAGGGACACAAGGATAGGTTATTTTGCATATACTTCATAGGAGGGAAGTTCATTTTATTACATCTAGCTTATTTTATCGCTATCAAGTTTGAATCGTACAAGAGCCACCTAGGGCACGATTCTACATGCTCATATAGAACTACATTGGGTCTAAGATGTAGTGCAGTGCTCAGTCATAAGTTCACCATTGTGATACCTGAATACAGTTTGACCCCTCATTTTGCATCTTTCTTTTTAAGTATTTGATGTCTAATTGAGTGTTTTGTAGGTTCATATTTCATTACAGGTTTCAAGTGACCTCGACACTCTTGGTGCAGCCTTAGAGTGACTAAAGGAGACTAACAATTAACATCTTAGGACCACCCAAAACAGATTTCTAAGATTTTCCATAGACCCAGGTGCGCAGAAATAGGCCTAGGGTGCGCATGGGCACCCTTGTCCCTCTCTAGGTGCCCCAATCCATCCTATTTCTCTAGGTCCACATTTTTGTGGGTTTTTGTGCTATGCTTCTACTTCCCTGTTCACCTAGTCAATACTTTGGTACAATCCATATTTTATTGTGAATCAGCAAAGTGCCTTCTTCTCCTCCTTGTAATTAGGGTTTCATAATTTATTACTTAGTTTCTTGGGTGTAATTTCTATATTTAATTACATAATTATTTTACTTCTATAATAGCATCAGATTAGGCTCTTATTTCCACTATTTAGCTTAATCATTTTGGTGAATCCAATGATTTCATTCTTAGGATCCTCATTTTTATCCTTTATCATGGGTCATAAAATTCCTCAAATTTATTTTTCTGATTTACTTAAGATGCATTTGAATTCCCTGACTGTCCTACAAAAAACCCTAGACACCATCTATTTTTCCTAAAGATACACCACCACATGAAATAAGTTCTAAATTTGACTGTCTATCTAATGGTCCTAACCTTTGAGATCCTCCATCCAATAAAACCATATTGGATTCAATTTAAACTTTGCATTCTTTACTTTATGAGAAATTTTAGATTATGGAATCCACAATCATATCTCCTAAATCTGAAATTCAACAACTCAAAAACACCTCCCAGGGTCATGTTTGTTCTCCTTCTACATATCATCCTCATTTTATGTCTTCTACATGTGCTCATATCAGTGAACCTCAAATATTTCCACTCCTCTCTCCTCTCAAGTTTCATCTTAATGTTAAACAACAAGATATACTCCCGCAGTTTCTCACTCATCACTTGATCATCTTTCCATCTACTAACTTTTATCCTCCTTATCGGCTTGCAAAATATCAAGTTTGTCCATATTGTAATTATCATCGAATAAATGGACATAATGACAATGACTTATATACTCTACAACGAATAAGAAAGCATATTAAACATCAAGAATTGATCATGTTCACTACACAACATTATGTTACATGGTCATATCCACTTGATAGATCTCAATGGGTTCCTAAATTTGATTCATCTGTGTCTATTGAACACAATCCTATTACCTCTAGTGTACCTCCTTCAGTTATTCAAGCACCACCTAATCAACCTAATAAAACTAAGAAACCTCCTTTTAAGGGTAGTATAGCACCTCCTCCATTAAAGGTATCTGTGACATTGCCAAGTCAAGATCAGTAACCACTTACTATAATTAAACTTATAATTCTACCTTGTGATCCAGATAATGCTTGTGTCGATGACTGAGACCCAGATGAAGCTTACAATGTTAATGAACCATTTGATTTAATTCCTAGAAATGTGGTTGAATCCAATTCTGATGATGGTCACACATGTTTATCACCTCAGACAGTGGGTGGAGGACCCTTTCCCATCACTTTTATTGGATAAATTCTTCCTTCTCATATACTTTAGGGGAATCACGCTTACTATTCCCCCCAACATTTAACACACATCTTATCATCTCATCACTTCACATCTATACTTTCACAGATGACATATACATCTTGACACATGCTCGTATATTTTGGTTGTCAAATAAGGACTTTAATGAAAGCACCAGTCATGGGACATAAATTCCCTCCTCTTAAATGGGAGAGGTTCCCTTATTTAAAGGCAAAAACCTATTTACAAATGTACAACGTTTAGTTTTAAAGAGGAAATTTGATATCATGAAAATGTGTTAAATGACCGATTATCAATACAAAAGGACAGAAGGACTAAGGAATGGGAAAAGGTAGAATAACATTCTCGGGAAATACAGATAGCAAAATAATTACTTATAAATGTTGAATTGGGATCATATAGAACAAAATAATTTTTGTTAAAACCATAAGATATTATTTCACAGACACAAAGTTCCAAAGATGACATCCATAAGAATACAAAGCTTCTTGATGGAAAATAGATAAATGATTCAATAATTTTAACAGATAGGAAAGAATGAATAAGCATGGATAGAAACAAAAAGGGAAATCTTCTTGTAGGGATAGATTTTGACTCTTTTACACTTTCAAAAATAATCGGAGTTCCAGCCCCTTAGAATGGCATGGAGAGCTCATTATATATCTTACAAATTGGTTACATTTGGTAACCTTTTCTTTTAACTAAAATATTAATTAAGGAAATACACAAAACAATTTCCTTAATCAATCTACAAGGAACTTAGCACTAAAAATAGAAGAAGAGAAAGAGAAATTAGAAGAAGAGACATCTAATTATGGCTGAGGTGGGCCCACCAATTTGAGGATATGATATCTGAATTTCTTCAATGATTCTACTATTTCCATGCCTCTTAGAATTGTGGTGTTGGTAGTGGCATGAGTCCAAGTGCCTAGACATTTCTCCATATCTTTATCAAACTCGGTATGCTCCATGTATTATTTCTTGGCCTCAGTAATTGCAGATTGAAGGAATAAAATTTCCTTTATCTTCTCTTTGGTAATTTACGCCTCTCTGAACAAGTCATCCTTGAAAAATGTTCTGAACTGAGCTTTGATTTCGTAAAGAGAGAAGGGAATGCCTGAAATTTCATCTTGAAGTTGGCAGTGGATATCTTTAAAGGAAAATGAAACACAAGTTTTAAAAGACACTCCCTTATGCCATACATTCTTTAATTATCCTAGTGCCTCTTCCATAACCTTCATCTTCCATTCAAAACTGAAAATTCATACCTTTGACAAGTTATTCTTGGCATCATCAAACACATTGTTGACCAGAAGAATATTCTCATCAGTTTGGCCCATTAGGTGGAGGTCTGTAATATAACTACTTCAGATCTTTATCTCTTTATCCATAGCTTTGATCAAGGAGGATATTTTGTGCTATAAGTTGGCCATCTTCTCGTTGGCCTTGAAGGCTTCCTCAATGAAATTCAAGCCTAATATGATCATGTCATCCACCATGGCCTCAATAGCCTTCCCATAAGTAGAATAATTATGTATGTCTTTGATTCTCTGAACTTCATCCTGGCTGAGAATCATGGGGTGTAGAAGAGCAGCCAGTGGGACAGGATCCAAAACATTATCTATGGCCAACAATGACTTGATAAAGCTGGAAAGAACTTGGTTCTATTCTTCTAGCTGTTTTATGGTCTACTTTCCCTTTTCCACTTATTTAATAACCTTTGTTACTATTTCTTGAAGGTTATAAACCTCACTTTTAGGAGTGGATTATCCCATTGGGATCCTTGAAAGCTCTAAATATGAGACCAAAATATATTTCTCTACCTTATCAGCATTGGGCTTTGCAAATTCTAGGAACTACTGGCCCTTAGCATCAGTTACTAACCTTGAAGTGATCTTGGCTTTCTTTGCTAGAGGGGGAGTAGAAGTACTCAACAGAGCTACCACAACATCAAATTTTGGCCCTATTAGATGAGAAGAAGATTTTTTTTCTTGCTATCAACTAAGGGCTACACCCAAACAAAGGCAGAAGAAGAAGAGGAAGGAACAAGAGTCTCAAGAGCAAGTGAACTCATGGAACTTAGAGTATTAACTATTATTTCCTCTAGAAAAGAAGTGGATGGAGCATCAGGAGCTTCCTTTGCAGAGGAGTCTATGGTATTAGGAGGTTCAATACTAGACATTTCCTTTTCTTCTTCAACAATGACTTCAGGGGCTCCCACAAGATTTGGCACTTCACCGTCATCACTTTCACTAAGAACAATAATGTTCTCTCATCCTGAAGGTCATTATGAATGCTCAAGAAGAGATTCTTCCTCAATTAGTTCATGTTTAACCTCTTTGATCTTCTTTTGAAATACTTGAGTAGAAGAAGGAGTAGATGACTCAGGCTCTTTCATCGAGGAAGAACGAGGGGTTTGTTCGAGTACCTTGGTACTAGTTGTATGTGCTTCCTTCCCTGGTGTAGAGGTATCTCTGAAAGAAGATCCACCATGATTCTTCTTGAGCTCACAAACCTTCCTATCAACCCATACTTTATTTCTTTCAAGAATAGGGGAAATAATCTCAACCAAATCATCTCTCTCTTTTTTGTACCAATCCAAATCTTCTAAAGGAGTGTGTTTGATTGTTGTTTCATATTAAAAGGACTGCAATTCCTCTTCATCATCCTTAAATACTTTAGGAACTTGGTAGAGATTGAGATCTCTAATTTGTTGTAGAGAGAGTCTACCATAGCACCTCCATCTAGCTTCAAAATCATCTACACAATCAACTCAGTAATCCTCAATATCTGGCTTGTGATGATAGTTTATCTTGAGGTTCTGATCAACAAAATTCTTCAAATCAAAACAAGTCCTAGGTCTGAAGAAATGGATAGTGAGAGGAGCGATAGCCCTTTCTACATTTTTGGCATCTAAAGTTGTTTTACATGTATATTTTCCCAAAGAGATACGGAAATGTAGGCCAGAGATCTTCTTGTCCCTGTAGGTTCTATGGAGTTTATCAAGTTTCCTGCACACTTCAACCAGAGCCATTTTATCATTGCAAAACATGGGGAGATTGAGGGGTGTATTTTCATAACCAGCCAACCTGATGTACATGAAAACCTCCTGAATTGAATGAAGAAAGCCCCATACTTGGCTATCAGGTTCATAGATTTATCAGAAAATCTCTTAGCATCTTCACCCTCTAAGAGTCTTACAATATACATGGTGAAAGCATCATCGACTCTTCTAAAATTATGATTGATAGCTTCAAGGGTAAACTGAGGGTAGTATGCATAAATAGGATCATTCTTCTGGCCCTCCATTGTAGGTTGAAACCGAACCATTTTTTGGATGCAGCCAGGGCATACATGAGATAAGAAGTCATATAGAACTTCTTAGTCTGCTGAAAACTAGACAATTTCTCAATCAAATTCATGCAAAAAATTTCAGCCCGATGTTAATGTTCTACTTGCCCTCATAGATGATATTTATAAAGGGGCAACATCCATAAGTGAAATTCATTGGTGAGAAGGAAACCCCATGATACAAGTGAGAAAAAATAAATAAAATCAGACAGCTCCTCATTAAAATCCAACTCTGACTACTTGCCCTTGGAGAGTCAGCACGACTCCCTTCTTAGGGTTATTTAACCATGATTTTGTTATTCCAATTCCTCTGTATAAATTTCTCACTGTCCTTGATCGAATAGGGTTTGATCTCTAAGAACGAGTGAGAAATATTGGAATATTTAGTCTCTAGAATGCATAGGGCACAGCAACAATGGCAGCAACATCTAGTTTAGCAATTATTTCCCCATTGCACATTAGTAAGTTCCTTGGTATCCGAGTTGAAATGGGCTCCGTAAGAAAGCATGGTGTCGGTGCACTGTACAAAGATAGGAAAACCTACCGCGTATGTAATTCCACTATCACTGATCATTTATGCCATGGGAGAAATATTAGATCGTGTTATTCTGCCCCAATGAAAATCTCCAAAATCCAAGTGTCGAACCTCACTATCTCCAGTATGTGTTACAGAGGTCCCAACAGGTGACACATGTTCTTGACCTCAAAAATTGATCTTCATTTTTGCAATGCGTAGGGAAATAGCCTTCCAAGATCAAAATAGTGATGAGAATGCAAATGGGATACTAGGGCATGAACAAACGACTTTAATGGCAAAGGATTCGAGCAAGAGATGGCAAGCGAGAAATGTGACAAATGCATAAGGGATAGTCAAATTAAATAGCCATTCAGGAGAGAGAAGGTCATTGAATTCACACTAAATTCACCTTTGCACCGACTCAAAAAGATGAAAAGCAGGAAAAGTAGAAAAAAACCTATCTCAGGATGGTCTTTGGTACATTTGGGACCATGAGGGACGCGAAGACATGATCTGGACGATGTGGGTGATGCAGGGAATGCAATCCAAATGAGTACGGGAGTGTCCAGGGACTCAGAAAATGCCAAAGGACGTGAGGGAACATGAGAGACTTGATTCAGTCAATGCGCATGGTGTGGGGAATCTGTGAACAAAAAGCACAAACACATTTGGGACAGATGGGACACAAGTACGTGAAGAACCCGATGTGGGCGATGCGGGGGGTGATTGGGAAAAAGGAATTCTGGATGAACTTGGGACCAATGGGTCAAAAATTTCTGATAGAACCATCAGTCAAAGATTTTTGGGGAAAGTGGTCGATCGCGTAAATAGAAGGCACGGCAGTAGCTTTGGGACATGAGGGACAAAAATGTCTGAAAGACCCATAAGTCACCCAAAATGACTCCAAAAAACACAAATTTCCACTATCTCTTCAAGCTTTCACTTCACTAAGACATTACTAAAGGGTGCCAACTCAAAAAAATTTCAAAATTCTAACTTTCAAAAAGGGGGGGAAATTTTGAGGGGGACAATAACTGGCTCTTTCTGGGGACGGACTTTGACTAGATCATCGGAACAAGGAAAGAAAAGAATCAATAATAACTCTGGGAAAGAAGACCAATGCCTTATCCATTCGGGCAATAGAGTCAAAGGTAAGACAATACAGAAGACAAACATACCCAAAACAAGGAAAGGAAAAACAACAAAACAAAGGAAATGGAAAGCCAACACACACTATACATAATATACATAGAAACTTCCTATTCACCTAGGACTTGAAAAATTTCAGGTAACTGGGCCACTATATGGAAGTGGGAGAGACGATCCATCCATGTAATCAAGATAGAAATAATCTTCACCAAGAAAGTTCCTGATTCTGAAAGGACCAAGCTAAAGGGAATCAAACTTGTCATGGCTTCCTCGAGGTTCATGTCTTTTATCCCACAGCAAAACAATGTCTCCAACTTTTAAAATCTCTGGATCTGGTTTTCTTGTTAAACAAAGATTTCACCTTCTTCTGGATGGGTAGATATTCTATCAAAAACCTAACAGCTAGTCTTCATTCAAATTATGAAGACACATGATCCTTTTATCTAAATGAATCACTGAAACTAGTGTCCTCAATGGCCGTCATCAAATTATAAGCTGGTAGCGTCCACTATCACCAGGTAGTTGGGCTTCCACACCATACACCACTTGAAAAGGTGACATTCCAATTTCTCTTTTAGGTGTAATCCTATCTACCTAGAGAGCATCATAGAACTTCTTGTGCTAGTTTCTCTAAGATTCAGTAATAAGTTTCCTTCCAATAGCCACCAGATTCTTGTTGGTTTATTCTTCCTGTCGATTCCCTTGAGGGTAGTAATCTGAAGAGTGAGAAAGGGAAATTCCATATCCATAATAGAAATCTATCATCTTAACAGAAATAAAAATTTGAATCATTGATCAGTTACAATCTTGTTTGGTACTCCAAACCTTATCAAGATGTTTTCTTTGATGAAATTACATACCACCTTAGAAGTAGTACTCTTAAGTGGAATGGCTTCTACCCACTTAGTGAAATAATGTGTGGAAGTCAACACATGAATATGTCCTGCACTTGAAGATGGGTTGAGTGTTCCAATGAAGTCCAAACCCCACTATTGGAAAGGGTTCTTCAATCACAACTGGTTTAAACGGTAAAGCAGCCAACCTTTTTGTCTTCTCCCACAAAGTTTTTACAAGCTTCATATTTGTCAACCCCACCTTGATGCAATCCTTAAGCAAAGCTAGGCAAAATAGGTACCCTACGTAAATCAATTTTGTGGGCAGTTAAGGAAGATGAGAAATTTCCCCCACAGGCTTGATCATGGAAGGATGAGAAAATCTTCTTTTGTTGCTCTTTGTCAATAGATTTCAAGAATCTTCCATCCACTCCTCATTTAAACAAAGCATTCTCCCACAACACATTACTGTGTTTGATCTTAGTTTGATATCCCTATTCTCCTTGGTAGTTAAATGAGATGGGCATTCACCATAGGTGAGGAAGTGAGTAATGTCAGTGTACCATTCATCTGTTGAGTTGAGAAATAGAACAATAGGAACATCAACCTCATCCTTAGGAAACTCATTGACCAGCTCCTTCAACAATGAGTTCACATAGGCCTTTACCCCGAACTAATTTTGTTGGTCTTATGTCAAATATCATATTCCTGAATCTTCGCTACCCCAGTTTCCTCTCTTGGTTCCAAATTCTTGTTGTGTAAGAATAGACTTGATGGTTGTATCAGGCACCGAGTACCACAGAATGAGAGTTAACGATATAGAATCGAAACTACTTAACAACTTTAACCACTACAAAAGCATGTTTTTCCATCATAGTGTACTTCAACTCATGATTTTTAATAATATAACTCATGAATGCAATTGGGAGCTTGTGGCCTTCAGAATCTTTTTTGGGTCAACATAGCAGTCAGGGTATTTTATGTGGCATAGCAATAGATAATAAAATCTTTACTGAAGTCTGGGCATGCTAAGATAGGAGTCTTAGTAATAGATTTTTTAATATTTTTCAAATGCTTCCTTTCCTTTAGTGGACAAACCAAACGTCTACTTTCCTTTCATCATCTGAGATATTTTCAAAGTCAACTCTACAAAAATCAGGGATGAATCTTCTCAGAAAAGTTGATCTTACCAAAGAAAGAGTGCACTCCATTTTTACTTATAGGAAAAGGAATCTTTCTGAATAGCTTGAACTCATTCAGGATCAATCTTGATTCCTTCCTTGGAGACAACATGTCCCAAAAATTTTCCCTCTATGACATAAAAGATAGATTTCTTGGGATTCAGGGAAACCCCATGTTCCCTGGCATTTCAAGAGAATTGTTTCTAGACGATGAAAGTGATCTACTCTATTTTTGGAAAATACAATTAGGTAATATAGATACATGACAATACATTTTCCTTTCACACTTCCAAAAGCCAAATCCATAGCTCCTTGAAAGGTGGCACTGGCATTGATGAGACCAAAGGGTATCCTCTTGTAAGAAAAAGTACCCCAAGGCGTGGTAAAGACAGTCTTGTGCTAATCCACAGTGTCGGCTTCTACTTGGTTATATCCTAAGAAACCATCAAGCATGGACAACATCTCAGCTCATGTAATAGCTTACAACTCCTGGGGCCATCATGGATAGGGGTAGTTGTCCTTCAAAGAAGCTTGATTCAGATTCCTAAAATCAACGCAGATTTTAATCTCACCATTTTTCTTCCCTAACAAGGACAATGTTAGCAATCCATGTATAATGATGAATGGGAAATATAATTTTGGCCTTCAATAACTTTTTTATCTCATGAAAAAATGGTGTCATCAATCTTCGGATTGTACTACCTTTACTTTTATTTACAAGTTTGTAATCCCAGGTTTGAGAGGAAATGAAATGTTGCATTTATTTTGGATGAAAAGCTTTCAGATCATCATAAGAATAAGCAAGTACATGCAATGTACTTCTTCAAAATATTTACTACCTTCTTCTTTTCCTCTTGTGTGCAACATTTCCCAATGTTAACCCTTTTCATATTCATTAGATTGATGGGCTCCTCTTGAAGATTTAGCCTTAACAAACCTGTCATGTTTATCAAACAATTCCTCCAGACTCACTTGCCCTTTAGGGATCTTGTTACCTTTTAAACTGATGTACCCATCTTGATCTGTCTCCTCTTTGACACCTTCCTCATTGGAAGATACCCTCTCACAAGGTAAATTGTCACTTCCTTCGAAATATAATTGTTCAAAGTTATTCCTGAGTTACAGGAAAGAGATAAAATGTTTGATCATCATTAAAAACTTACTAGTTGTTTGCATTATCTGGTACACTAGGTCTATGGATCATTTCAATGGTGAATTTATCCTGAGAGAAATCAGGGTGAAGTATCAGCAATGATCCTGAAACAGCTAGAGAATCATCCCTAGCGGTTATTTTCCCTTAGCACTGCTTTGATGGAGAAGGCATCAAGGAATTCAATAGAATCCAAAACCATATTCCTATAATTCTTCAATCTTATATTATTTACTTGGAAAAGGTCTCTGACATGTTTAACAACTAGTTTCACAATCTCCATGAGCCATAAGATTCTTCACACCTTTCTCCTTTGCCACGTTAAGTCCAAGGATGAGAGATTCATACTCTATATTGTGTTATTTGTATTTTCAAACTGTATTTTGAATGAGAAAGGATGAACCTTTCCTTCTCCGGAGATATCAGTACCACACCAGCCCCAAAACCAGCCAAGGAACAACTTCCATCGAATTCCAAATTCCAAATGCCATTAGGATCATGAAATACTTCTTTGGGATGTTTTGTTTCATCCTAAGACATAATCATTATAGTTTCCATGCACAATATCTTCATAAACTATTTGTTCTTTAGGATCATTTGTCTTTTACACAATATACTCATAATTGCTTCTGAGGCAACAACTTATTCATCTTGTTGTTGACTGGTATACAGGGCATGTGACAAATCCATTTGAATTTCTCCTCCTACATCCTTACAAAAGTTCATACTCAACAACATACCATATGAAGGAGGGATATCAGCTACCAGAATAGTAGCTAAAACCTTTTTCTCAGGGAAGGCAACAAAAGCTACCTGTGCATCTTTAATCCTTCTAAACCAAAGGCACCTCCCTACTCTCCATAGAATAACAAGAACCCAATAGTGCGTGATGAGGGTAAGACCCAGAGCATGGGCCACTTTGGCGGGGCATTACATTATCCGATTGCTCTTGAGTCTATGACACAGTTACTAAAGTCTATGGCTCTACTATAAGGAGGGTCATATAAAATGGTTTGATTTTCTCATTAGGTGAGGTGACTGCAGCCACAAGGTTTGGTTGGGGTGCAAAAGATGGAGTAGCGAAAAATACCTTTAGAAGTATTGGGAAAAGTTCTGGAATGGGAATTGACAAAGTGGACCATTTTTGGAAAAGGCTTTTAGATGAGTTTGACAGTACTCAGCCTCTAAAATTTGTATTTTGGTCTTCTTTAAGGTGATCAATGATATCAAAAGATCCATAGGTGGATGGGCTATCATCACTAGGAATCCTAAGCTTATCAGATTTAGGAACTAGAGAAAAAGAGGTGGTGTTAACAGGTAGGATTAGGAAAAGAAGAATTAGCATAACTCACCTTCTGTGTGGATGTAGTGGTAATAGGAGATCCTCTTTTTTGCAACTATGGGGATAGTTGTGGGATGATCCTTGGACCTCTTAGTGGGGCTGCATCACTTTCTCCTTCTTATTTTTCTATTCCTGAGTCATAACAGCATATGACTCACTATTATATCTCTGCTAATACTTCATCATAATCATCTTCTTCATCTACACCTTCAGTGGTGAATAAATTAACCTGAGACCCCTCAAGTTCTTCTAGCACTTCTTTAGCCTCTTCTTCAGGTTATTCAAAATCTTCATTAACCTCTTCATCATCAGGTTCTTTAACCTCACAAGTTTCATTAATAGGGACCTTGATGGGTGGCTCCCTCAATTGTCAGCCTTGTCTGAGAGGAAGGAAAATGATTTTCTAGGCTGAAAATTCCTCCTTGGAACATCTTTATAAGGAGCATGTTGAGCCAATTGTTTCTTGATGGAAATAAGGTCATTAAAAAGCTTTTGTACTAATTAATCTGCATTAGCTCCAGGAGTAGAGGAAGAGGAAGAAGAAGCTTTTAGATTTGAAAGGATCTCTTTTCAACTTACTAGACATGATTAAGTCATCTTCAACACTAACGTCTAATCTCTAGTCCTCATCCAATGTTGCAAGGTTATCTCTTCTCAACACATAGCTTACTTCAAGCAATTAAGCATTCAGGAAGAAAAATTTTTGAATTTAAATCTACAGGTTGGGTATCTAGTGGGATTTTTTTAATCAGCTTATTGAACCTGGCCACAAATTCTCTCATGGGCTCTTGTGCTTCTTTCTTAATTTGGGAAATATGTACCAGCAAGGCATGCACATCCTCCACAGGCTTGAAATGATTCTCAAATGTTGTTCTCATCATGGTCCAATTGGTAATGGCCCCAGCAGGAAGGTGTTAAAACCAATCTTTCGCATTATCTTGCAAAGTCTCTAAAAAAATCCTCACCGAGACATCCTCATGCTCAACTCCAAGGAATCCACATGCAACTATGAAGGTTACAATATGTTCATCAAGATGCACTTTTCCATCACCTCTGAACTTGGGAAATTTCTTTCTGTTACCCTTGGGTAACTCATGCAAAGGTTGAGGGAGGGAAAGAGGCCTAACATGGTGGCCCCAAGGTAATGGAATATCCATCCTTGGAAAAAATATTTGAAGAGGAACTGCAACACCAATGAGAATCAAATCAAAAATATTAGGGTTGGGTTGCTCTTGAGGGATACCACAACCAAGGGTTATTTCTTCAACAGGGTGGTGTGCTTGTAGAACGAGCTCTTCTATTTATCCCTATTAAAGGAAGAGGAAAACATTGCTACTCCAAGAATTGAAACTGAGAATCTTCGATTCCAAAATCCCTCCTACTATGGGTAAACCTTAGAGTCTCAAGATTAGAAAATGATCAAGAAATGTTCTTAAAACTGGAATTCGTAAAAAACAAATCCCCAGTAGAGTCACCAAAAATTTTTGGTTGTCAAATAAGGATTTTAATGAAAGCAACAGTCAGGGGACAAAAAGTCCCTCATCTTTAATGGGAGAGGTTCCCTTATTTAAAGGCAAAAATATATTTACAAATGTACACCATTTAGTTTTAAAGAGGAACTCATAATATCATGAAAGTGTGTTAAATGACTAATTATCAATACAAAAGGACTAGAAGGACTAACGGAATGGGAAAACGTAGAATAAGCATTCTCAGGAAATATAGATAGCAAAATAATTCCTTATAAATGTTGAACTGGGATCATATAGAACAAAATAATTTGTGTTAAAACCATAAGATGTTATTTCACAGACACAAATTTCCAAAGATGACATCCATAAGAATAAAAAGCTTCTTGATTTAAAATAGATAAATCATTCAATAATTTTAACAGATAGGAAAGAATGGATAAGCACAGAAATAAAACCGAAAGGAAAATATTCTTGTATTGATAGATTTTGACTCTTTTACACTTTAAAAAATATTCCAAGTTCCCAAACCTTTAGAATGGCATGGAGAGCTCATAATATATCTTACAAATTGGTTACATTTGGTAACCGTTTCTTTTAACTAAAACATTAATTAAGGAAATGTAAAAAATAATGTCCTTAATCAATTTACAAGGATCTTAGCACTAAAAAATAGAAAGAAGAGAAAGAGAAATTATAAGAAGAGACATCCGACTATGGCTAAGGCGGGGCCCACGAATTTGAGGATCTGATATCTAAATTTCTTCAATGCTTCTACTATTTCCATGCCTTTTGGAATTGTGGTATTGGTAGTGGCATGAGTCCAAGTGCCTAGACATTTATTTGTATCTTTATCAAACTCGATATGCTCCATGTATTCTTTATTGGCCTCAGCAATTGCAGATTGAAGGAAGAAAATGTACTTTATCTTCTCTTTGCTAATTGACTCCTCTCTTAATAAGTCATCCTTGACAAATGTTCTTAACTGAGCTTTGATTTCTTGAAGAGAGGAGGCAATTCCTGAAATTTCATCTATGAAGTTGGCCGTGGATATATTTAAAGGTAGATGAAACACAAGTTTTAAAAGACTCTCCCTTTTGCCATACATTCTTTAATTCTCCTAGTGCCTCTTCCAGAACCTTCATCTTCCCTTCAAAAAATAAAAATCCATGCCTTTGACAAGTTATTCATGGCATCATCAAACACATTGTTGACCATCAGAATCTTCTCATCAGTTTGGCCCATTAGGTGGATGTCTGTAATACAACTACTTCAGATCTTTAGCTCTTTATCCATAGCTTTGATCAAGGAGGAGAGTTTCTGTTATAAGTTGGCCACTTCTCATTGGCGTTGAAGGCTTCCTCAATAAAATTCAAGCCTATTATGATCATGTCATCCACCATGGGCCTCAATATCCTTCCCATAAGTGGAATAGTTATGTATGTCTTTGATTCTCTGAACTTCATCCTGGCTAAGAATCGTGAGGGGTGGAGGAGCAGCCAGTGGGGCAGGATCCAAAACATTATCTTTGGCCAACAATGACTTGATAAGGCTGGAAAGAACTTGGTTCTATTCTTCTAACTATTCTATGGTCTGATTGCCCTTTTTCCACTCATTCAATAACCTTTGTTACTATTTCTTAAAGGTTATGAACCTCACTCTCAGGACAGGATTACTCCCATTGGGATCCTTGAAAGCTCTAAATAAGAGACCAAAAGATCTTAACCCTGCCTTATCAGCCTTGGGCTTTGCAACTTCCAGGAACTGCTGGTCCTTAGCATCAGTTACTAACCTTGAAGTGATCTTGGATTTCTTTGATGGAGGGGGAGGGGAAGTACTCAATAGAGCCACAACATAAAAATTTGGCCATGTTAGATGAGAAGAATATTTTTTTTTCTTGTTATCAACCAAGGGCTGCACCTAGGAAAAAGGTAGAAGAAGAACTGGAAGGAACAAGAGTCCCAAGAGAAGTGAGCTCATGGAACTTAGAGTATTAACCATTATTTACTCTAGCAAAGAAGTGGATGGAGCATCAGGAGCTTCCTTTACAGAGGAGTCTATGGTATTAGGAGGTTCATTACTAGACATTTCCTTTTCTTCTTAAACAGTGACTTCAGGAGCTCCCGCAGGATTTGGCACTTCACCTTCATCACTTTCACTAAGAAAAATGATGTTCTCTCAACCTGAAGGTCATTATGAATGCTCAAGAAGAGATTATTCCTCAATTGGTTCCTGTTTAACCTCTTTTATCTTATTTTGAAATACTTGAGTAGAAGGAGTAGATGACTCAGGCTCTTTCATCGAGGAAGAACAAGAGGTTTGTTCAAGTACCTCGGTACTGGTTGTATTTGCTTCCTTCCCTGGTAGTTGAGCTCACGAACCTTCCTATCAACCCAGAATTTAGTTCTTACAAGAATAGGAGCAATAATCTCAACCAAATCATCTCTCTCTTTTTTGTACCAATCCAAATCTTCTTAAAGGAGTGTGTTTGATTGTTTTTTCATATTCAAAGGACTACAAGTCCTCATGATCATCCTTAAATCCTTCAGGAACTTGGTAGAGATTGATATCTCTAATTTGTTGTAGAGAGAGTCTACCTTAGTGCCTCCGTTTGGCTTCAAAATCATCTGCACAATCAACCCAGTAATCCTCATTATCTGGCTTGTGGTGATATTTTATCCTAAGGTTTTGATCAATAAACTTCTTCAAATAAAAACAATTCCTAGGTCTAAAGAAATGGATAGTGAGAGGAGTGATATCCCTTTCTACATTTTGGCATCCAAAGTTGTTTTACATGTATAGTTTCCCAAAGAGATACGGAGATGCAAGCTAGTAATCTTGTCTGTACAGATTCTATGGATTTTATCAAGTTGCTTGCACACTTCAACCAGTGTCATTTTATCATTGTAAAACATGGGGAGCTTGAGGGGAATATTTTCATACCCAGCCAACCTGATGTATGAAAACCTCCTGAATTGAATGAAGAAATCCACATACTTGGATATCAGGTTTATATCTTCATCATAAAATCTCCTAGCAGTGTCACCCTCTAAGAGTCTTACAATATACATGGTGAAAGCAGCATTGACTCTTCTAAAATTGAGATTGCTAGCCTCAAGGGTAAATTGAGGGAAAAATGCATAAATAGGCTCATTCTTCTTTCCCTCCATGTAGGTGAAACCAAAACACTATCGGGATGCAACCAGGGTATACATTAGATAAGAATTCATATAGAACTTCTTAGTCTGTTGAACACTAGACAATTGCTCAGTCAAATTCATGCAAACAATTTAAGCCCAATTAATGTTTTGCTTTCCCTTCCAAAATTATATTTATAAAGGGGCACATCCATAAGTGAAATTCATTGGTGGAAGGCAACCTCATGATATGGGCGAGAAAAATAATAAAATTAGACAGCTCCTCATTAAAATTAACTCTGAATAAATGCCTTGGAGAGTCGGGATGCTCCCTTCTTAGGGTTCCTTAACCATGATTTTGCTATTTGGGCCTTGTATTTCTCACTATCTTGATTGAACGGGGTTTGAGCTTGAGCATGAGTGAGAACTATGGAATTTTTAGTCTCTGGAATGCATAGGGCAGCAGCAATAATGACAGCATCCAATTTAGCAATTAATTCCCCATGCACATTAGTAAGTTCCTTTGTATTCGGGTTGAAATGGGCTCCGTAGGAAAGCACAGTGTCGGCACACTGTATAGAGATAGGACAACTAGCTGCGTATGAAAATCCACTGTCACTAATCATTTGTTCCATGGGAGTAGGATTAGAGCATGTTAGTTTTCCCCAAAAATCTCCAAAATCCAAGTGCCGAATCTCACTATCTCCAATATTTGGTACAGAGGTCTCAAGAGGTGACACATGTTCTTGACCTTGAAACTTGATTTGCATTTTTGCAACACGCAGGGGAATAGCCTTCCAAGATCAAAATCATGATGAGAATGCAAAGGGATATAGGGGCATGAGAAAATGAATTTAATGGCAAGGATTCAGGCAAGAGATGGCAAGCGAGAAATGTGAGAAATGCATAGGGGATAGTCCAATTAAATAGCCACTCATGAGAGAGAAGGTCATTGAATGCGCATTAAATTCACCTTGCACTGACTCAAAAATATTTAAAGCAGGAAAAGTAGAAAAAATTGGGTCGGACGGTCTTTGGTACATTTGGGACATGAGGGAAGAGAAGACGCAATCTAACCAACATGGGTGATGCGGGGAATGCGGACCAAATGAGCACGGGCGGTCCAGGGACTCAAAAATGCAAAGGACACAAGGGATGCGAAGATGTGATTTGGATGATACATGTAGTGTAGGGAATTTGTGAATAGAAATCACATATACATTTTAGACGGATGGGACAAAAGTACGTGAAGAACCCGATGTGGGCGTTGCGGGTGATTGGGAAAAAGGAAGTCCGGGTGAACTTGGGACAAACGGGTCAAAAATGTTTGACAAAACTGTCAGTCAAGGATTTGCAGGGAAAGTGGCCGATTGTTGAATAGAAGGCATGGTAGTACTTGGGACATGAGGGACAAAAATGTCTGACAGACCTGCAATTCACCAAAATGACTCCAAAAAATGCAAATTTCCACTATCTCTTCGAGCTTTCACTTCACTAGGACATTACTAAAGGGTGCCAACTCATATTTTTTCAAAATTCTAACTTTCAAAAGAGGGAAATTTATGAGGGGACAATAGTATCATCATTTCTCGATGACACACTTATGTTCACATGGTTAGTACATGACTATTGAGGGGTCACGTCCTATAAGAATTTGTTTCATTTCCCCATTATATCTATCTACTACATACTCATTCATATGTGCAAACATTTATCACCATTTATTTGCACATTCAATACACTCTTTCATCATCTGTCACCAAACATCATTCATCAAATAACATATTCATCTTGCACATTTTTCTTCATTTTTATCATCATTTCTCGATGACACACTCTTGTGCTATGATTCACACTTGATAATTGAGTACATACTATAAACATGCAACTCACACACTACACTACACATTACACTACATACTACACATCATTCTCTTCACATATCATGCATTATTTACACCTCTTTCTCATAGAATCTACTACACACTTCACACATCCCACATCATATATCCTCTCTCACAACATATTTTACGCACTTTGCGTCTTATTCACTCTATAAATTCACATTGCATATCTCTTGCATCTACGTATGCATGTTTTGGTCATTACCCTATGATGTATTCTAGTTCCATTGTCCATAATTGACTATTGATGGTATACATCACAAATGGACCTCATCACACTCACACATTTAATCAACTCACTCATTCACTCACATGATTACACTCTACACTTTGCGCTTCAATGATAACATCTTTTTATTACACAATTCAACCCATTTCTTGAGGACGCACTCTCATTTATATTTTATTCTTGACTTCTCAGGGGGAATAAATAAATTAACCTTGTCATAGACATACACATCCACTCGGGAACACGTTGCTCTGATCATTCACACTAAATTCTATACTACCTCATCCACAACATATTGCATATCTTGGTTATACTTATTCTTTCTTGCATTTACTTTTTATATGCTCAATTTATTAAACGTGCTATATATATATATATATATATATATATATATATATATATATATATATATATATATATATATATATATATATATATATATATGTATATATGTATATATATATGTATATATATATATGTATATATATGTATATATATATGTATGTATGTATGTATGTATGTATGTATGTATGTATGTATGTATGTATGTCATTATATTTTATCATACACAAATTTTCGTTCACTTTCCTTTCTAGTTGTGATCGTAAATTATAAAAAATATACTACATGTAGTATGGATGTTTGGCATAATACGTATTACCAATCCCACAGTTACTCCTAGGGTATCAAATTTTGTACACAATAGGTGTTATTGTTTCACTTTGTTTCATAGCACAACACTTTATTATATTACACACACTTTGACATAATTTTTATCTTTCTAAGATGCTAAAGGGTGCTTCATCTGTAGCATTTGTTATGCAAGAATATGTGTTTCCATGGTTATCTATTGCATTAATTTTAATTTCTTTCTCTTTATATGCTCTTGTTTGTGGGGTTTTCCCTTTGTCTTGTGTGCACACTTGTCTTCTTGCAAACACCACAGCCTTTATTGTCTTGTGACATTTTGAGTGATGTCCCGTGTTTATAACCCATGTTTCATAGTCTACATTGTCTTCTTGCATGTTTACATTATCTTCTTGTTTACACATTGTCTTGATGTCTCCTATATTACATTTTACATGCATGTTTGATTGTACCAACACTTGTATCCTAGCCACTTGTTTTTTTGTGCCTTGGTTTCTACCAAGAACATTCCCTTTCCTCCTATAAGGAACAATTTCAGCTCAATAATCGATCCTCTTTTGGGGCGCATACTCCTTCAGTGACATCACATGTACCCTAAATGAGGGGAGTATAATATGGGTGAATCGATCACCCCATACATCATTATACACATCACAATATACAAACATAGTTTTTAGTGTCAGATAGGGCTCACAATGAGACTTGGGTCCTTAGCACAGTGATGTCCTTCCTAGATTCCAGTAACTAGGGGTAATTAAATGGTGATTGGTAGTTCAGAACACTCTACAAAACTCCACACAGTGGATTTTAAAGGGCATACAGTCCTTAACACATTCACTGATTTTGTACACCATCTGTAGTGGTGTCCTACATTAGAGGCAGTAGTTAAAGGTTGGAGGACAATACCAGACTTTTATTCCTACACTTCTTCCATGATATTGGCGTGAGATCACCCCAAAAACTCATAGTTGATGCAATTGGTATGAGATCGCCAAAAAACCTCAGTCTTATACAATATCTTTAGTATCCTTTCTACACCCTTTTTCTCATCACGAATCAGGTGCACATGTTCCTTTTTCACATTTTCAGCATTTTTACATACTTTTTACACATATACATACATATTTGACTATTTCTTCATTCTTATCTTTTATAGGTCCATTTGTATGAGAAGCAATAGACAAATCATCACAAAAACAAGCACATTGATATCAAAAACAAGTACATTGTGACATCTACACATGCATTTCTACCCTAGGTACATTTTCATCACCACTTTTTTCACTTTTTCCTCCTTAGCATCCACTCTTCAAATTTTTATCACTCCTCATTTTATGTAGTCCCTCATCACATTTTTCATCATTGATCTACATGGTTATCAAGTACGCATCTCTATCTACTTTATGTTACTAAGCCTTCAGCTCACCAACATAATGTGGGGGAAAATGTAGACATAAAATCACACACATTAGTTAATTATCTAGTCTTACTTAATACTACTATTCATATGATTCCTAAGTAAGAAAATTACTAATTAACTCATGTCTTTGGCCACCTTTCTTTGTCTTTTGTTTATCCTTCCAGTCTTGCACTTTTACTTTCTCAGTCTTCGTTCTTATACTCCATCTTTTATCACCATAGACACCAATACCTAGGTAAGACCCTAGTGTCAAGTGTCCTCCTCCCCTCTGGGTGCCCCTAACCCCTTTGTACTTTACTCACACTTTTTTGGTGCTTTCTATCCATTTGATTGTCTTATATATTTTTTTGGCATTTTCGAGGTTAATTAAGAAATTTAAGAAAAGGAATCATATAAATATAAAGTTATGTGATAATAATAAAGAACCAAAAACTAAGCATTAGATATCACAACCTAAGGTTACATCCATCAAGCATCTAATATATTCATTCCATCCATCTAGCACCATCACAAGGGACACAAGGGATATTTATTCTACATACACTTTGTAGGAGGGAAGTTAATTATATTTTATGCACACACCTATTACATTTCTTTACATCTATCTTATTTTCTTGTTATCAAGTGTGACTCACACAAGACTCACCTAGGGAATGATTCCACACACATACACATAGAAATACATTGGGTCTAAGATGTAGTGTAGCGCTCAGTCACAATTTCACCATTATGATAGCAGATGGACAGTCTAACCCCTCATTCTACATCTTTCATTTTTAGGATTTGATGTCTATTTGAATTTTTATAGGTTCATATTTCATTGTAGGTTTCAAGTGACCTCAGAGATCTTGGTGCGACCTCAGAGTGACCAAAAGAGACTAATAGTGAACATCTTGCCAGCCACCTAGAAGAGGTTCCCTGAGCTCTTCCATAGACCCAAGCATCTTTAAATAGGCCTCGGGGTGCCCATGAGCACCCATGTACCTCTCTAGGTGCCCCTATTCCAACCTATTTCTCTAGGTCGAAATTTTTGTGGGTCTCTATGTGACATTCCTACTACTCTGTTCACTTGGTCATCACTTTGGTACTACTCCATATTTTATTTCAAATTATCTGAGTACCTTCTTATCCTCCTTGTTATTAGCATTTCATAATTTATTTCTTAGTTACTTGGGTGTAATTTATGTATTTAATTGCATAATTATTTTACTACTATGATAGCATCAGATTAGGCTCTTATTTATACCATTTATCTTAATCATAGATACAACTTCAACAAAATAACATATTAATTGTTAAATTAACTTTAATGTTAGAGGGTTTTGATATGAAATCGATCTCGATCATAAATTCCCATATGACTAGGGGCACGAGTAAAGGAATTGCAAATAAAATTTAATGTGTACTCGATATTCGGAATTGTAAATTTGTAATAACTATATATAAGGGAAAATTTTACAAATTTCAATTTTTCACTTATGGTGATTAAACTTAAATAGTTAGCTATTAGTGTAAATGCTAATACAACCAACCCATAAAAATAACTTGAAACCAAAAAATTTTAGGTGACAATGTCCTAATCCATACACCTAAAATTTCACCAAATGCAAAATATCAAAAACTTAAATATTCATGAATTAATGAATATTCACCATTAAAATTTTACTCTGATGAATGGATTCAGATGCTCAAATATTTTCAACTTCAAATCATCTATCATGTATTTCACCAAAAAATTATTTGTGATTCAAATATCTATTATCACTTTAAAAAAAATTTCCTCCTAAGTTACATGTCATCTTAAGCGACCTTCTTCTCTGTTCAGGACCAATATCTTTTTTCTTTGGTTTCAACAATATGCACTTTAAAATAAATAATTCTCCCATCTATGGTTCCTCTTCACAATTTAACATGTCATATTCCTCTCCTAATGCAATGTGCACACTCTTCTCATCATTTATATATGTATGGGGCCACTCATTATATACACCTCATTTTTTATGATTACTAACATTTTCTCTTGTGTAATGCCTACTGATGCATTTTGATCATGAGTGGGTACCTTAAGGGGGGTGCTAGGATTGGGGTGTGATCATAATTAGTCATGTGGTATAGACCAAAACGTTTGAGAGATGTCGTTATTACACCATATTTCCCTTATTCTTGTAGTCAAAAAATAACTTACTTTAGACATTATTTAGTCCCAGTCTCATATTGCTATTCATATGGTTTTTGAGTGAAGAAAATACTAATTAACCCCCATCTTTTGGCCATTTTACTTTGCTTTCTATCATCACTTTTAACCTCTCCCACATACATTCCTAGTCTGTTTTTCTGTTTTGTGTCATTTTAGCATTGACTAGGAAACCCATTCTTGTACTGGGGCACCCACAGGCACCCTACTCCCAATTGGAGTGTCCTGATATTCTTTCAAATTTCCCACCACTTTTTGGGCACTTTATAGCCCTTTGAAAATTATGATATTTTGGTGGTCGGCCTCTACGAGGTTAATTATGAAATTAATACAAGAGAACCATATAAATATAAATTTATGAGACCATAATGAGGGACAAAGCACTAAGCACTACTATCACCACTTAAGGTTGCGTCCATCAAAGCCTCCATTTCCATTCATATAGCTCCATCACAAAGCACAAGGTTGGCTCATCTACATCGTACTATGCATATGAGGAACATTTATTGTATTTCATCAACCTTTCGATTACATTTCTACGCATAGTTATTGGTCAGTTACTTTCAAAAAGTTTAACTAGCACAAGACAAACAAAGGGCATGATTGCGCACAAGCACATAGAACTACATCAGGTCTGAGATGTAGTGCAATGCTTAGTTAGTAAGTCCACCATTGTGACTGTTGAGGATAGTCTGACCCCTTCACATGCATCTTTCTTTTTTTAGGGGATTGATGTTTGTCTTTGGGTTTTGCATGTCTCATCTTCATTTCTGATTTCCAGCGACAAATCACATATTCCAGCAAAGCTCATGCGATAAGAATTGAACATAGGCGATTACTTAGAGACACCTCAGAGGAGGTTTACATAGATTTTTCACATACCAAGGCACCCATATCTCATACTAAGGTTCCCACAAGTTCCCATGTACCTATCTGGGTACCCCAGTCCACTTAGATTGCCCATATCTTGTACATTTCTGGAGCTCGGCGTAGTAATTTCCTCCTCCTATTTCTATAGCCATCTCTATGACATAGTCCAGCAAGCTCATCAAATTAGAGTTCTTTCTTACTCTTTTTGCACTCTAGGTTTTTACATATCTACTTTCATAGTTGTTTGGGTCATGTATCGTTGTTAGGTTAGCTCTTATTTACTATTGTACTTATTATATTAACTACTAAAATGCTCATTTTTAGTTAATCAATTCTTACTTTTTTCCTTCCTTTTGTTCAAACATTTTACCCATTATGTCTACTTACCTCATTATGTTCACTTATTTACACTCATGCATTATCTTATCACTTCTATTGGTCATCATGGACCTTTTTCATTATCTCTATTTATCTCTTGGTTTCCACTAAAGTATGTTTTCAACACTTTTACCTTATGTTTCCCTAAGGCCAATATCATATCACTTATGGGTGATGGTGCCAATTTTGGTTCTCTTTATGGCTGATGTCATCACCCATGGGTAATCACATCGAGGTATAAATACCCTACCTCTTTTTTTTATTTGATCATCACTCATTCATCATTCCAAAAATGATTCACTTTCTTTCACATGGACATTTACACATATTTTTTGTATTTTGTTGTTAGACTTATGGTTTTGGAGATCTTTCCTATTTACATTCAGGTAACCATACTGAGCTGTGGATATTTCCCATTCTCCATGCATAGTGATTCTCTCTTTCTGATGTTATTTCTAGGGAGGTTCATGTGCCAGTAGGCACAGTGCATGTAAGTAATTATATCCCTTCTTTGTCCTTATTTGCATTTTTTGGTGGATGGTTGTTTATTTAATGTTGTATTTTAGAGTAGGTGTATGTTTTTTTTTAATCTATTTTTTCGTCTCATCATGTTCTACTCATTGGCTTTATCCATCTCTCTTTATCTTAGGTATAGGCCTTGGAAACCTATAACTACCTTAGGGTTGTGGATATTATCCTCTACAATTATGACACTTGTGATCCTTGAGAAGATTTGGTATCTACATATTCTATGAAATCCTATATTCAATCCCCAACATTTGAAACCCCGGGAAAGGATCTATTTTAGCCTATCATACACTCATATACTCTATGTCTTGTTTCTTCACAATTAAAAGATGTTTCCATGAATTCGAGATCTCTTCCAAAACTAAAGTATCTTCTACCCCTAGATGTATTTCTACCATCCTCAAGATGTCCCTTCACTTTGTGGCATAAAAAATGAGTCACCTTCATCTCAAACAAACTTTTCTCTATTGTTACTTTGTCAACAACCTTGTGTGGCCTTCTCCTTTCTACAATTAATGCCTTGATGTTTTTGCACCAACTTCTCTACCTTCAAAGAATATTTATAGGATTCTTCTAGAGAATTAACTTGTAACATATGAATCTCATCATGAATCACAATCTACAATCTAGTCATATATATCTCATGATCTTATATACATCATCTTCCATGTGTCCCGATATAATGATGAATCAATAAAAATCCTCAGTGTATTCCTTCACAATAATCTCTCTTTTTCAAAAACCTTGTAATGTTATAAACAAACTAAGATATTAATCTACAAGAGAAAAATCTCCTTTAGCTCCATCACCATCCTCTCCCATGTCTTGATTTTCTACTTTCCACGTTGCACTGGGTTGGTCTGGAAATTCTCCCTCTAAAGAGATGCATGGCCTTTCAAATTCGTGCATGTAGACTTAAACTTCTTGGGATCTTCCATATCTTCATACCCAAAAATAATTTTTCATTTCTACTATGTGATCCATGAGCTCTTCTAGTTACAAATGACCAAAATTAAAATGGGTATCTAATCTAGGCTTATTCCCCACTGTATGAATTTCATAAAGTAATTTTTATTCTATACTATTTTACACTTCTTCTTCTTTTGCATTTACATTCACAACTGTACTCAGTGTTCCCTATTGCATGGGTCTTCCTTCATCATCCCTATGATCTTACACAACAAAACCTTGGTGTTATGTCTATTTCATGGCCTCTAAGTGAGCTTGCATAGTTTGCATCATTTTGGCCAAATACGCAACTCTTGAACTTTATTTTTTTGGCCTACATTAACATTCCTTTAGTGTTCCATTTTACTATCTCTAAAAATTGAGACAAAAATGCTTATAATCTTCTACCTATCAACCCTCTTGCTAGAAGATGTCTATAATTACCTTCTACCCATAACTCACATTTTGGAAAGTCGCAAAAACTTAATATGTCACTCTCTTACACCTTCTACACAATAGTCGGCCACTAGAAGATGTCTGTAATTATTTTCTACCGACACTCGCAAATGTGTAAAATCACAAATATATGCCATGATTCTATTTTTAAGGAAATAAATACATGCTCTAATACCAAAGAACACAAACAAGGTCAGGGTGCTCAATGAAGATCTGACTTACGCCTTGTAGCCTTCAAAATAAGCATGGAATAATAAATCAACAAAAATAAATAATAAATTGACAAAAAGATCAAGTGAACACATATTTAAATAAAAACAATGTTTTGGGATACATTACTCACAAAAATAAGACCATTAGACTACTCACCAATGATTCATTCTTACACATCATATGAGCATGGAAAATTCACCATGCACTATATTTTCGTACTTGTGTCTCATATAAGATCATTGAAACGCTCACTACTATGAGCATAAGTCCCTAGTTCATGGCATTGGGAATTGAAACTTGTTGTAGCCTAGATTAACTCATTTATTTTAATTGATAGTACACAAAATAGATAGCAAGACTTAAGATGCAATTACAAAATAACTATGAGATGAACATAATTCAAAGAAAATAGAGACACTAGTTGGGAAAGTGTATAAATAAAAATGAATTACTATTAATGAATCAGAACATGAACATAAAATGGAACTTATAGCAATCACAATAGGTTTCTATTTGGATCAAGGATCAACATTTTGTGTAGTGTTCTTACATATTTATATATAAATATAGGTGACTATTAAGTTATCCATCCCTTCATCTTCCTTTTATATAAAAAGAGGTTTTTCACATTCTCTATATATCCTAAGAGAGCATTATATACTATAATTTGTATTATCTTCATTAGGTAAATAAATCAGGGTTTTGGAATCATAAAAAATACATTCATGTTAGCTTTTTAATCCTTTTTACACTCTAAAAATTTCCCATACTTAAATAGTTGTCTCATCTTAAGACAAAATTTTCTTCGATGATCTAGGAAATGGTTTGTGTTACTCTTTTTGAGTTTTGTTGAATATTTATTTTGTTTTTCACTCTGATATTCTACTCGCATTCATCACAAAGGATTTCATTTATCAATTTTCATCCACTATGCACTACTTAATTACACTTTCAGGTATTTAATTAAGTATATTGTCCAACATATTTCCCTTGTGGGTTTTTTAATCTTTGGAAACTCTCTTATAGATTGAGGAAAACTTATGGGTTTTTAATCTATGTGGGCCTATTTAAAGATACCAAAAAAAAGTGTAATTATACTTCAAAAATTTTAATTGCATACCAAAAAATTGTTTCTCCTTTTGCTTATGTTTATTACTTGTGCTACTTATTTTGTGTTGGTTAGATGACTGACTAGAGTGAAAGGAAGTGGTGGAATTATGTGGTATGATTTGATTATACACAGTATAATACATCTAGGGAAAGTTGCTCCAACAAGGGAAGGAAGTAATTCAAGACGTGGTGAAAGTTCATCAGTCCTTGGCAGAGATTCAGAAGGAAGGAGAGAAGATGGATGAGGAATTCACTGAAGAACTTGGACAGCTTGATTTGACTTGTGAAGCTCTCCAAGTGCTAAAGCAAATACCAGCACATCTCTTGGTAGAAGAAGGCGTTCTTCCACATACAGATAAACACTTTCAGCTGATCAAGGGCATCAAGTTCAGAGTAAAGATTCTCAACAAAGCCTGCAGCAAGTTGAGAGAATCAAGGGATAAATTGATCGATGGGAAAAGTGATCTGGAGGAAGAATTGCTAAAGATTTGTCCAAAGATGTCGGTTGGGAAATCAAGTGCCCCTATCAGCAGATGATCTCTTCAAACAAGTTCAAGAGATTATTCAGCATGAACCTGTAGATGGATTCGACCTTGAAGTCATTGGTCAGTTTGTGAGGATTGAGCATACGTTGGAGGCCTTAAGAAAGCTCAGCAAGAGGTTGAAAAAGCTTCCCGGCAGTGCCAGTGATATCCATGAGACCTGCGAAATGTGGAATGATCTTTCCACTGCACCTGAGGAAAACGAAATGCAAGGCATTATTCGGAAGTTCCAGGAGTTCCGGAACAAACAGTCTCAGCTGGAGGAAGAGAAAGGAGAAGAATCAAAAGATGATGACTCGGATTGAGCTCCAGCGTCTCATGTCATTTCTATTTTTAGAATGACACATCTTTTATTTCCATTTTATCATATTTTTAATTCAGACTTCGACTTGATCTCCTGCGTGAGAATCATGCAAAGCTGAAACTCTAGTTAGCATGCTACTTTTCAGGATCTGTTCTGTTTAAACTCTAGCTTCTTTTGTTATAAAAAAAGGGATGCTTGTGCATTCTAAAGGGTCGAGAATTTTTGGAGCATTAAGAGGCTATTGGAAAGGAGAAAAACTTTGTGTTTTCTTTCAATCATTTTGAAGAATAGAAGTTGATATTGTTTTGCAGACTTTGTGTTGTGAAATATATCTTATTTAAGATATTGTTCTTATGTTCATGATCTTAGAGCTATTCTTTGCATAAAATCTCAGTGTTTCTAATTATCTCGGACACTATATTTGTGATCTAAAACTCGTATGATTATTTCGTGCTCTGTGTTTACTCAAAAGAAAATACGCATTTCTTTTCTACCGTGCTTCTTTCACTGTAATAGTTTCTAACCTATTTCACGTACGAAAGCAATATCCTTGAATCGTGTGAATGTGGATTTCGGGATTTCATCCCAACCCCCAACGGTTAGATTAGTGTGAATATTGTATATATTATTTACTATGTTTCAGATTAGCAATAAAACAGGCAGCCTCACCTGTCTTTGAGGAGGGATTCAATCCCATGCACTGTGGTTGAACCTCATATTTTGGTTTGACAAAATATCCAACCAACAGTTTATGTGGTAGGACACATTATGTGGTACTTTACATTGACTTCACAGTGGAGAGAAATTTGTTCAAGTCTACCTCATACACATTTTAGTCTATGAGTGCTGCATTGACTCTACCAAAATAAACCTTCAACTATGATGATGCTTGCATGACTTCATAAAAATTATCCTATTTGGAGTTTATGAACCTTTCCCATGAAGAGTGATGTAATTTAGTATGTCTTGTTGTAATGTTTCTTTCCAATCCCACATTCTTTGAGCTTGAACTCTAGCAAAGGTATTGCATGGTGTATTTCACTCCCATTCTCGTAGTCTATCACTGACATTGTATCAAGCCTGTAAGGATGTATGCAATGCATTCTCAACCTCTTTCTCATTATTTTTTGTTAGCATATGCACGTGAATATATTTTACCATGTTTATATTTTGTTTTTTTGGACATTTTATATTGCAGGTGGAATATTCCAATACATGTTTTTGTGAGATTTTTAGCTATGCCTCATCCTGTTGCAATATCTTTGTGTATTCTTACAAGAATATATCTACATCCTTCACCTCCTTCTTAGATTGTGCCACCTATAAGTTGATTTTATTCATAGTCTCATGTTCCTTCTATTTGTCCACCAATTTACCTACGAGCGTAGTTAACTTCATTTTTCTACTAATTACTTTCTCACATATGGTATTGATGACAAGTTGTGGACAATTGTCTTCGATTTGAGATTTGAGGTTGTGCAAGGCCTTCTCCATTATTGATTTTTATTCCATCTGCATTGCAATTTCTCCAACATTTTCTTACAATGTATGCATTCCTTCTGTCTACATTTACAACTGTAACTATTCCAAATCTACTTTGAAGGTGCTCACCAATTCTTGAGCAGTGGTGGCTTGTGCACTTATTTAAGTGATTTGGGGGAGCTACAGTATGGATGTGAGATGAAAGGAGGACAAACTTACATTTTTGTGTTTGTGCATTTATTTTTTACACCCACTAAAAATGTTTGTGTCCCCTTCTTCAATATCCTCTGTGGATGGTTGTTATGAACTTGAAGTTCCATATTTAGTGGAAATTACTAGAAACATTTGTTTAGTAGGCAATTATGCAAATATAATTACTATGGTTTTCACATTACATGTAATATTTTCCCCTTCTACTTTCTCTTGTTAAAATTATCTACTTTTTCCATTGATTTCAATGGTCCCTACTTTGTGACCCTTTGATATTTGGCCTCCACTTTTGTAATTTATTTCATAGTGTGTTGAGCATTAATGAAATTTTTCTCTTACTCCTCCTTATCCTTTGTGGTATTTTTTTCTTGTATCTTCCTCTTCTTTTCTTCTTTCTTCTTTCTCTCTTCATATTTTTTCTTTTCTTCTTAACCTTATTCTTGTTTTATTATTATTCCTTGGTGTCTTCTGTCTTGTTTACTCTCTCTTCTTCCTCATCCTTTACCTTTGCATTTTCTTCTTGTTTTTCTTTATCTTTTTTTTTTCCTCTATTCATCCTTATGGCTCTTATTTTCTTCCATGAATTTTAGAGAAGTTACTTGTTTTTATTTTTCAACCTCCCTCTCTTTCCGCTTTTCCTAGGAATTGTCTTTTTTTTTGTTCTTCCTATTGTTGTTATTCAATGCTTTCTAATTTCACAGGTGTTAGACTCTATTGCGAAAGTGGTTAGACAATAGGAATTGTGGTTGTTGATTCTCATTACATACATTACAAAACAAAATCCTCTTGTGTTCCCTTCTCTAGAGGATTACTTATATCTTGTATAGATGGAGAAGAAGAATGTGTACTCACCATTTTTTTGACACATTTTGACACTATGAATTCCATTCTTTTATGTGCCTTGGCTTTCTCTATATTTTAAGCATGTTCTTCTCCTTGTGAATATTTAATTTTAATTTATTTTTTGGAATATTTTTTGTTATCTCTTCCAATGTGATTGAATCCCTTATGTGTGTGTTGACTCCCCAATGTGGAAGTTTTACCTCTCCTTGTGATGGTGATCTACACACTAAATTGTATGGATTGGTGTCTATCATGTGCTTCTTGAGGGGTTTCATCAATATTTCTTCATCTAATCTTGCACATTGAACCCTTACAATAATTGTCTGACCTTAGGGCCAAATCTAATATATTTGAATCATTGAATGATGATTTTCATTATTTTACCATGTGTTACATCCTCTCGATCAATGTTAATCATGAGAGAGTGTGATGTCATTATAATTTTCACTAGGTCTATAGGCTTTACTTTTAGATTAAGATCTTCCACTCTTTTCACTATTTTCCACATGATGCATCTTGGTGCCCATGTCTTCTAGTGTCATTGTGTACAATTTGTTTCTTGTGAATTTTAAATTTTTAAAATCTAATTCAGTGAACCAAACAAGAAATATCGGGTCTATTTCTACCTATGGTTTTGTCTATACAACTTGTGTAGTGGCCTTTTTTATTTCCTTTCACTTGGATTCTTATTTGAGATTTTATTTTTTCTTCGATTTGAGCTTCAACCTTTTGTTACACAATTCCTTTGGCTTGTAGACCTCTCATTGTTGATTGTGTTGGTCTGGCAGTGCGTAATGGTTGAAAATTGTGCAAATCATGTCATATTCCCTATTGATCTCTACTTGTTCTATTTCCATTTTGATGAAGAATGGGATTATATTTGGGTTCTTGGTGTTTCCTTTTTCAAATTGTAGTATGATAGACACTAGAAAATTCATCTTACCTATAAGGTATCTTATTCAAAAAAACCAAAAACATAATAAAACACAATAATCCCAAAAAAATCAAATAATACCACAAAAGAAAATTAAAAATATAAAACCCTAAAATATGGTGATAAAATGCACCTATCTAGTTATTAACTAACCCTCACCCACTCAGATTTAATTTGGTCCACCTCACCTACCCATTTTCATGCCCAATGCACTATGGACCCGTATCATCTCACCCATCTATACACAATACACCCATATGTGTTGAATTATTATTTGCACTCCAAACACTATAAAATACTATTCATGCACCATAACTTCATCCTCCTTATCTTCCCCCTAACTCTTTATGCACTTGATTCCATACATGATGTTTTTCTTCTTTTCTTGCTTATTTCAGTATTGCAGGTCTTGGAGAGGTGAAGGCATATCAAAAAAGGATAGATATAACTTATTGCATCACTATTTTAGGGAATTTTCAATAGAGGTGTTATTCATAGCTGCAATTATCTTATGATCTCTGTGTAATTTCTAGTGAATTACGACTGTGACTGGCCTATGAGTAAATTAGGTATACTATTTTAGTTTCATGCATTGTTTTTTCATTTTACTTTAAGAAAATGTTTTTTATCCCCTTAAATGGTTAGAGATATGACTGAGGTAGGTCCCCTTACCAAAAAATATAACTAACATTATTCCAATTGTTTTTTTGTGGAGGTTACAGGTTGTTGTCATGTAAATGTGCAACATGGAAATTGGAAATTTCCAAGCACGACAACTATACCCCTATGCCAAAATTTTCATGCTTTATCATTCCTAGGCAACCCCATCTCTGTCCAGTTAGTCCAAATTACCTCCCAACCAATGTTATATCATCCCCCTAGGTGATTTAGGAAATTCTGTTCATTCCCCTAGGTTATTTTAGGACTTCATTGAAAATGCAAATTTTGGGGAGTCACGGGAAGGGCTGTCACTGGCCTTCCCAGGACTAGATCGACCCCTTGAAGCAAAACAAAAGGGAAAAATTAAACATGGAGGTGATTGGAGGACCTTATAACATCATGAAAATGATACTGGAAGGTTTGGGGAAGTTTTGCAAGACTTGGAGCTTTCTGAGTTAAAAATAGGGTTCACAAGCCTAGGCTGCACACATGCCTAAAATAGTTGTTGAGCTTCAAAAGAAGATTTCAGAAGCTCCGAATGGATTTATAAGTAAAAAAAAACATCATCGTAAATATGATTCTAATACCTACATGATGGTAAAATAATTTTTTCACAACTCCTTGGCGCATATGATTGACAGGCAGTAATTCTTAGGCACAAGTGGAGTACCAGATCCAAATTCTGATTTTTTAGGGATCATATGACCAAATCAAGAAATTAAAACCACATAATTGGATTCAAAATTCCATTTCCAGTCATTATCATATAAAATTTCACCAATAAATTTCATTGGGAGCTCAAGTTATCTTAGTTCTAAGTTACCCTCTCAAACGCAGTTCAAGACTTAGTCATTTTTTCAAGAGGACATGTGTCAACACCAGGAGCCTGGTAGGATTTGATGTCCCCAACATCACTGAGGTCAGGTACATAATACCTTGGAAAATTCACCCAGCCCCCATGTGACCTATGGGGCCCTCATATGACCTCCAGACTTGACATGTCATCCCTCAGGTACTTGTTTCGAGCATGCCTTCCCTGTCGTTGGATCGGGTGCCACGTGTCAGCTCCAGGACCACCATGGAAACTGATGTCCCTTATAAACCTAAGGTGGGGCACATCATACCTTTAAAAATGTGCCTATCCCCCATAGGGAGTCTTATGGACACTCACACAACCGCAATTCACCCCCTAAGTGCTTATTTGGAGCGTGCATTCCCTGTCGTCGGAGCCGGTGCCACGTGTCATGCTCTTGACCACCATGGAATTTGATGTCCCTTATGCACCTGAGGTGGGGGACATCAGACCTTGAAAACTTCTCCCAGCCCCCATAGGAAGTCATTTGGACACCCATGTGACCTCCTTTTAGCTCTCAGTGCTTTAAATTAGTTTTTTCCTCCTTCATTCCCTACTGTTGGATCTAGTGCCATGTGTCACCCTCTTGATCATTGTGGAAATTGATGTCCCTCATGTCTATAAGGTTAGGGACACCAAGCATGGAAAATTTTTCCCAAGCCCTACCTATGCATATCTTTTTGAAATTTTTCCAAGTGTCATTTTTTCCCGCTTTTAACTTCTAACAGTTATATGTGCACTTCATTCCTCCATACGTCCTCTGCAACATTATTCCATCACTCCACCATTGAAAATTCTTATACATGATCAAACCAATAATTGAAACACATTCCCCACAACTATGTGTAGGTCTCATAAGGAATCCTCACCAAACACAGAAGGAGAAGCACGGAGGACAGAAGGAGAATACGAAGAAAACTCCATAGCCATGAAATGAGAAGCTAAAGAAATCACCCAAATAGATGCATGAAAAAATTGGATATATTTTTCTTCTCATTCCTCTACCCAAGGCCATCAATAAGAAACCTTAAAATTCCCCCCATGTGCGACAGAGCATCCACAACGAAGAAAGAAGTAGGATTTCCCGTCAAACCGGTTATTGGATCGAAGTAATATTGCACATGAAGCACTAGAAGAAAAAACCCACATCAAAATTACAATTTTATTCACAAACAAAGGAGAAAACCAGACTTGCAATTTTGAGGTCCATTAATGGCTGCCGTACCCAGAAGCATTGTCAGGTCTGAAAATTAAAACTTTAAAATCTCCTGGATTATTAAGCGGGTGGGCTTGAAATTTCAGAGGGATGATATTGGGCAAAAAACCATTTCAAAAAAAATTCTTCCATGTCAATCTGAATCCAGAGGAAAACTTTCTAAAAATAGCAGGTCTACTACATAGGAACTACTATTTTAGGAAAGTCGTCGATAAAAGAACCTACGAAGAAGATGAAGGAATTGGAGGTAGGAAAGTCGTCGATAAAAGAACCTACGAAGAAGATGAAGGAATTGGAGGTGCACTACAGCTAAGAATCCACCAGAATGGACATGTTTGGCACTTAGTAAAAATAGTAAGTGGGCCCTCGAGCACCTGCTAAAAATATAAATTTGATCCAAAGGAGTGAGGAACACAGGGAGAAAGGGGAATCAAGTTCACAACACTCAGCAAAGGACCAAGAGAGTTGATTTTTTCACAATTACTAAAAATAGTAAGTTACACTCAAAGAGAATCTTTGGCACAATGGGATGTACAAGGATAATCATTCAAGGGGACATCATTGTTGAGGAGCATCCTAGCCATTTTTCAAAGGGAATTTGAGATCCACCTTGGTTCATTCAACTAGGTGAGCATTCGGGAGCTAATTTGGAGGAGTTTCACAGTGTGTAAGGAGTTTGCAGATTCAGATTTTCACTACATTTGGAGCTTTCCATCAACGAGGATCAACGGAATTCATTGGGTGACATCTCCTCTTCTTCTTCTCTCTCTCTTTCTCTCTCCTCTTCCCCCCAACTTCCTCTCACTTTCAAATGTTCTAATTCTTTATTGGGGTTTGCACTTTTTGATATGCCTTTAAGTCACTTAAAAGTGACTTTAGAAACATAATGTAAATTAAGTCTCCCTGCTATTATAAAAGGGACTTAAATATCTAAAGTGGAATATGAATAATCTTAAGTCATATTAAGGCATATGGAGGGTCATGAGGAAGACGATAAGTCACCTCTCATTCTATAAATTGTAACACCATTCCCATTTCAAAGGGTTGGTAATTGATCTTGTAAACTCAAGAGTGCATTGTACCTAGAGAAAGCAAAGGAGATAGCCATTTTCTTCCATTTCCCCCTTTTCTAAATTTCCTTCTTTCCCACATTATGTACAAATTTGATTTGAGCAATCAATACAAGAAGAAGGAGTTTCTATCTTTATTTGACTAAGGGGTTTCTTGATACTTGGTGATCAGTGAATTATATTTGGTCTTGTTGCTATTCACAGAGTTATTTCTTCCAATAAATGCATGTGTTGAATTTTCTAACTAGTGTGTGTGCAGGAATCTAATTTTCTACCTACAGCATTAGTTCTCCTACCTCTTTTCTCACTCCCCTTTCCTACTCTATAGATGAAGACTTCCCTAGCAAGAGATTGCTAGCTTTGCCGCAAGGTCAATGGAGTGCCCCTGTTGGATCTCTGGTTGAAAAACCACCACAAAAATCCACACTTTCTCGTGCATGCACATACGGAAGCTACACCAGTTAAGTAGAGGGACTTAGATTCCCAGAGCATTGGCAATAAATCCACAAGTTTGTCCACCCGAAAAATTTTCTCGCCAACAATTTTTGGTGCCCACCGTGGGGTATATTTAGCAGCATCTACACCCAATATACGACTACAAGGTCTGAAAATCAAATAAAAAAATGAAAAAATATAAAAGAGATTTCATGAAGTTCCATTGCTGAAAGATACACGACTTATTTTTGCAAGTGAATTTTCTCATTCCACATTGTCCTTTCGTTTTCTGACTACAAAAGTTTCCAAAAGCTGGATGAAGGAAGATACACCAGGTTGAGTAGGTCAAGAGGTGTTGTTGATTCCAGTTTTGAGGCTTTACAAAATCTACAAGAACAAATTAGAGATAACCCATATTTCTTCTCTCAATTCTCCTCTTCAACTGGCTCTTCAAGAAGCTCACCTGATAATCCTATCCAAAATCCTTCAAATTCTACAATTTTTCAACAACCATTGAACATTAAGTTCTCAGAAGAAGAATAATTTGAAGAAGAATTTGCAGAGGCAAGAGCTATAGTAGAATCAAAAGAAACAATGGCGTATGAAGAAGAAATACCTCAACCCATTGTTCCATGGGGAAGGAATACATGCCCGCTTGCTCTTGAACCCCCTCTTCATGATCTACCAACAAGTTCCCGCAAGAACTTTCCAAATTTCAAAGGTGACAACACATAACATCCTGAAGAACACATTGTTGCTTTCACGACATCATGTGGAATTATTGGTGTCCAACATGAAGATGTTGTTGTAAGATTGTTCGTGGAGTCCCTCCAAGAAAAAGTAGTAGAATGGTTCTACCTCCTACCTTCCCTATCCATCACTGGTTGGGATGACATCAAGGCTACCTTCAAGGAAATATTTAAATCAACTTAATATTGTCAAGACCTCTTGGTGCAGTTGGCTCAAATGAGGAAAGGAGAAAGTGAAACGATGAGAAAATTTGTGGCTCATTTTGAATGGTTGCTTCCTAGGATACCGGAAGAAGATTCACCCTCTCAAAAAAATATCAAAAGATTCTTCATAAATGCTCAAACACCGAAGATAGGCTTTCTCCTATGAATATTTCAACCAAGGAACATTGTAGAAGCACAAAGGAGGGCCATTGAATTGGATGACGATCTCATCCTCTCTAGAAAGCTCAAGAATCCATCAAAGGGCAAGGCCCAACGTCCTGAAGATGAGAGAACCAATCCATCATTGCAAAATTTGGAGAATGAGATAGCATCTTTGAAGAGGGAAATATTTGAATGTGTTTCTTCCCAAAGAAGAAATAGAAATCAGATTATGGGAGCACCCCAAAGGCTCACCTTGGAGGCCTCACCCATGAACATAAATTGCAGATTTCAAGAAGATGAAGAAGAGTTTGAACAAGAAAGTGAAGGTGGTGATTTCTTAGAAAATGACAAGTTTGAGAACAATACACAAATCAGATTTTGTGAGTATTCTGGATGTGATGAAGAATATGAAGAGGATGCACCCAGTTTCTCATGTGTGGTATTCACTCATTTTCATTCTGAGAAAAAATCATCTCCCTCCACTACTACAAAAGAAAAGAAGGTTGATGATCCTCCTGTGGAAACTCTACAAAACAAAATAATCAGTTCAAGGATCCGCACTTCCATCTTCCATGAACTCTGCATTTTTGGAGCCTGATCCTCGTAGCAAGTAAGAAGATGCTCGTCACAATCCCAAGTAAGTATTCTGATGTCTCTTCTAAGTCTAAATATAAATCTGATCCTACAAAATCTAATTCCTTGAAAGCTCCTAGTGTACCTTTCAAAATACCCTCCATTTCCTCAAAAAGCTACTCCTACTTCCTAAACCTATCCTAAACTCCAAAAGTAGTCCCTTCACCCCCCTTTTCCACATTTGCTCCCTTTGACTTCATAGAATATGCAAACAAAGCCAAAGTGCATAGTTACCGAAACTGAATATTTACGGACTCATCCTGAACAATTCAAGAGGTTTTTCTGATATAATCAAGATTGATAGTCTAACACCTAATGATGTAGCTCATCATTCCGAAGACATGCTACCAAACTCACCTATACCTCCCTCACAGAACATGCTTTCTCTGAGTACATCAAAGACTGATAAAGTTGAACCTTTCTATGTCTCCCTTCTTGTTGGAAAATATGTACTGAACAATTGCATAATAGATTCTGGTGCCTCAGACAATGTGATGCCTTTGAAGTTCGCCAAGGCTCTTAAATTTACAATGACTCCACCTAGTGGCTCTTGTTACTCTTTGGAATCAAAAAAGGTCTCACTTGTAGGGAAGGTTAAAGATGCACAGGTGGCTCTCGCTAGATTTCCAGACAAGAAAGTTTCAATGATGATTTTAGTAGTAGATGTCCCAGCCTCGTTCAGAATGTTGCTGAGTACAAATTTCTACTGAGATTTGGGAGGGAAAATTTAGATGAACTGGTCTTTTGTAACCATACTAGTGAAGGGATACAAGGAGAAATTACTTCCTGAGTAGAAGATGAGGTGCACAATATGAAATTATGGAAGCCCCGGAAGCTAACATCTTATATCAAGGTAGCAGGTAGATGAATCACTTTGTGGAAACTAAGGAAGAAGAGGATATCCCTATCTTGATAGGCCCAGACATGCCTTCCCAAAGAGATTCTGGATTTTGAAAAAGCATTGAGGAGATTCGAGTTACAAGAGGACAGCCCCAACTCACTAGATGATGTAGACCACGAGGAAGAGGAGATGGTTCTTGATGATTTTAAAGAAGAAAAATCACGTTTATATGATTTTACAAGATGAGAAGTTACTATCATTCCCATTTGGGGATGAAGATGATCTCAATTCAGGCCATCTATGGAGAGAAAAACTCATCTTGTGATGAGCCCATGAAAGTTTTGAAAGAAATGTCTATACAAGAAATGCTTGAAGATGCAGAAGAAACTGAAGATCCTGAGCTCAGTCTCAAGATCCTGATACAAGCCACAAATCTGCAAGACAAGTGTGAAGTTGGTTTGGAAGCCTTAACTAGTGTGAAGGTTGGCCACATTGAGATAAATCAATATGAAAAATGCAATGCCACTCCAGAGCTAATGATTGATGGATGCAATAATGAAATGGTGATATTTTCATTCCCATTTGAAGATGACTCTCTTTTTGATGAAGGATCGTTAGAGTTCAGCGATTCCCCAAGTTGATGAGATCTTTGTGCAAGAACTATTTGACACAGTAGAAGTTTTGGAAGACCCTAATATGATTCTTGATCTCTTCACTCGTGCCATGGGCATACAAGAAAAGTATGAGGCCACACCCAATCCCTCCGTCAGTACTCAAGTACCTCGTAGTGGAGTAAAGGAAACGGATAAGTCTAAGGTTTCTCATGGAAGAGATGTAAATGAGCATAGACCTGGGAAATAAAGTAACTCAGAAGGTTCAAGGAATTCAAGCAAAAATCAGCATTGGGGCAGCGATGAGATGCTTGATGGAGAATCAACCATATGGATAAACATGGAAGGCAACTAGCGCTATGAGACCAACTTCAAAGAACACGAAGGCAGTGGAATTTCCAAGCAAGGACCTGAGCATCAAGAAGCTCACATGGACTCACTCCTACCAAGTAAACATATAAATGTGAAATCACCTGGCTTTCATAAACAATTAATGAAAGGAGGCTACTTTCTGGAACTCATCAACGGCTTTCGCAGAACATCATCATTCGGTGTTGCCCTTTAGGGTAACTTTTGAGAAATGAAAAGTAATTCAGTGAAAGTGGGTTGTCCCTTGCCTTGTACCATAGGTGATTGATAGGTTTTCTTCCCTTTTGTTGTGTGTGTTTCCCTTCTTGTTGTGTGTCATGTGTTTCCTTTCATTCGTTTTGTGTGTTTGTGTGTAATATTCCTTTCAAGAAGTTGTACATGACTCCGCATAACCTAATGGATAAGGAACTTGTCAATGAATTAGATGGTCTAAAATTGAGATTTTGGATTCCCATGCCATGTATTCACTTCTCTCAGTCCATTTCATCTCCCCAAGCTAGAGCTAGCTATTTTCATGCAAATGTGCAACAGGGAAATTGGAAATTTCTAAGCATGACAACTATACCCCTATGCCAAAATTTTCATGCTTTATCATTCCTAGGAAACCACAGCTCAGTCCATTCAATCCAAATTACCTACCAACCAATGTTATATCATCCCCTTAGGTGATTTAGGAAATTCCATTCATTCCCCTAGGTGATTTTAGGACTTCATTGCAAATGCAAATTTTGGGGAGTCATGGGAAGGGCTATTGCCGACCTTCCCAAGACTAGATCGACCCCCTGAAGTGGAACAGAAGGAAAAAATTCAACATGGGGGTTATTTGAGGACCTTATAACATCATGGAAATGATATTGGAAGGTTTGGGGAATTTTTGCAAGACTTGGAGCAGTCTGAGTTAAAAACAAGGATCACAAGCCTAGGCGGCACACAGGCCTAAAATAGCTGCTAGGCTTCAGAAGAAGATTTTGGGAGCTCCGGATGAGTTGGAAGTAAAAAAAAAAATATTTTTAAAAGAGGATTTAAATACCTACATGATGGTCAAATAATTATTTTCACAACACCCTGTCGCATATGATAGACAGGCAATTTTTCTAGGGCACAAGTGGAGTAATAGATCAAAAATCCTATTTTTCAGAGATCATATGGCTAAATCAAGACATTAAACCCCCATAATTGGATTCAAAATTCCATTTCCAGATAGGATCATATAAAATTTCACCAATAAATTCCATCGGGAGCTCAAGTTATCTTCGTTCTAAGTTACCCTCTCAAACGCAGTTCAGGACTTAGTCATTTTTTCGAGAGGACACGTGTCAGCACCAATAGCCTGGCGGGATTTCATGTTCCTGACGTCCCTGAGGTTAGGTACATAAGACCTTGTAAAATTCACCCAGCCCCCATGTGACCTATGGGGCCCTCATATGACCTCCAAACTTGACAGATCAGCCCCCAGGTGCTTATTTGGAGCATGCCATCCCTACTGTTAGAGCGGCACGTGTCAGCTCCAAGACCACCGTGGAAAATGATGTCCCTTATGCACCTAAGGTGGGGGAGATCAGACCTTTAAAAATTCACCCAACCCCCATAAGGAGTCTTATGAACACTCACCGCGACCGCAGTTCAGCCCCCATGTGCTTATTTGGAGCATGCATTCCCTGCCATCGGATCGAGCGCCACGTGTCATGCTCTTGACCACCATGGAATTTGATGTCCCTTGTACACCTAATGTTGGGGACATCAGACCTTGAAAAATTCACCCATCCCCCATAGGGAGTCTTCCTGGACACTCACCGCGACCGCAATTCAGCCCCTAGGTGTTTATTCAAAGCGTGCATTCCCTACCCGTTAGATCTGGTGCCACGTGTCATGCTCTTGACCACCATGGAAATTGATGTCCCTTATGCACCTGAGGTGGGGGATATCAGACCTTGAAAACTATGCCCAGCCCCCATTGGGAGTCATTTGGACACCCCATGTGACCTCCTTTCAGCTCCTAGTGCTTTAAATCGGCTTTTTCCCCCTTCATTCCCTATCGTTGGATCTATTGCCACGTGTCACCGTCTCGCTCATTGTGAAAATTGATGTCTCTCACATCCCTGAGTTCAAGAACACCAAGCATGGAAAAATGTGCCCAAGCCCTACCTATGCATATCTTTTTTGAATTTTTTTCCAAGTGCCACTTTTTCCCGCTTCTAACTTCTAACAGGTATATGTGCACTTCATTCCTCCATACTTCCTCTGCAGCATTCTTCCATCACTTCGCCATTGAAAATGCTCAAACCTGCTCATTCCAAGAACTGAAACACATTCCCCATAGCAATGTGTAGATCTCAGAAGGAGAAGCACAAAGCATAGAAGGAGAAAACTCCATAGGCATGAAATGAGAAGTTGAAGAAATCTCCCAAACAGATGCATGAAACAACAAGATATATGTTTCTGCTCATTCCTCTACCCAAGGCCCATCAAGAAGACACCTTCAAAATTCCCCCCATGTGTGACAAAGGATCCACAATGAAGAAATAAGTGAGATTTCCCGTCAAACTGGTTACCGGATCGAAGTAAGATTACACGTGAAGCACCAGAAGAAAAAACCCACATCAAAAATATAATTTTATTCACAAAAAGGAGGAGAAAACCAGACCTACAATTTTGAGGTCCATTAATGGCTGCCATACCTAGAAGCACTGCCAGGTTTGAAAATTAAAACTTTAAAATCTCCTGGATTATTAAGCAGGCAGGCCCAAAATTTTAAAGGGATGATATTGGGCAAAAACCTATATCAAAAAACTTCGAAACTTCCACTGTCAATCCGACTTCCAAGGGGAGAGACAATTTCTAATAGTTGAGCAGGGTCCAATTGTCTTGTCAGTGTCACCGAATTATTTTGTCACATGAGTTGATGTTGGGTTAGAAGAATCTGCGTACATGGAGATGAATATCTATATTAGAGGTGCACTAAAAGTAAGTGTGAGAATGGCATCTTTTAGAACGGTTGACAATATTTGGCACTTACTCAAATTAGTAAAATGGGCTCCTTGATTTAATACCCTGCATAAGTACAATAAAAATTTGATCTAAAGAATTGGGGGTAATGCATGGGCTACACCTTAAAGGGCACAAAAAGTGCGTACGACAACACTCATTTTTATAATTATGAGGGAGCTCTAAGCGCACTTTCACACTCCTCACATGCAAACCCTAACTCGTAAGATTACAACTGCTTTCAAGAATAACCTAGCATTTGGCACAATGGGATGTATCCCTATTAGGCTTAATAATTCAGTTGGACCATCAATCCTTGTACGAATTGTTTAAAACTTAGCCAAACTTTTAATTAAAAACCATTATCTATCGAAATCAACAAACATTAGTTCATCCATATTGTGTGAGCATTCGGGAGCTAATATGGAGGAGTGTCCCACTGCACAAGTAGTTTTTGTACTTTCAGAGAATTCACTGCATCTGGTGCTTTCCATCAAACGATGGACCAACAGACATTCATAAAGTGACCAAACATGAATCTTTTAAGAGGCTATAAATACCAAGGTGCAGGCCTCTTCCCCCCCAACTTTATCTGATTTTTAAATTTTTATAGTATTTCTTAACTATTGGGGTTACTAGTCAGATTTTCAAATGCCTTTAAGTCACTTACAAAGTGGGACACGCTTGTATGAAACTTAATGTACCACTTAAGACAACTTGTGTATTAATAGACAGGTACTACAAATTTTTGACAGTGGAATATGACTAGTCTTAAGTCATGTTAAGGCATATGGACGGTCTTGTTGGAAGATTTTGTTGAGTCACCTATACAATGTATAAACTCGAAAAACAAGCTATTCGCCATTATCAAAGGGTTGACGCAATTGAATCTTGTAGACATCTAGGAATGCATTGTGGCTCTGGATGAGAATAGAGTTCAAAGGAGATAGCCTTTTTCTTCTACTCTCTTTCCCCTAATTTAGATGTTTTTCCTATTCGGTAAATGCTTTTTACGGAAGTGATGAATTGAGCAACTACATTACAATAATGAATGGCTTCGAGCATGATTTTCCACTAAGGGGTTTCATGTTCATCAAAATATTTTTGATCGGTAGAATTCTAGATGGTAAATAAGATTTCTATTCATAGAGTTAGTTTCTTCTGATAAATGCATAACTACTGAAGTTTTTACACATATTGTGACAACCAATGCAGGAATCTGATTTTGAACACAATGCAGCGCACTTAGTTCAACCCACCAACATCTCATCAAGCACCCGATTTCCCATGTTCTCCATAGTGAGGTCATGAAGACTTCCCTAATGGATAAAGATTGCTAGAAATGCCACAGGATTAGTGGAGTGCCCCTGATTTTTTCCCCGGAGCTGACAATGAAGTGTAAGGAGGAAATCCAGACTGTATCTTACCCATGCACATATGGCACGTGTACACAGTTGAGTATAGGGACTTAGATTCCCAAAGCATTTGGATATTTAAATGTCCACTATGGATGTTCACCCCGTAAATAAGTGAAAATCGACAACAATGCATATAAAGTGTGCACTTAGGGCTTTCGGTTGAGTATATGTTTGATGTATGCATGAATTCATGGATGGTTATAAAGGTCCTCACAATCTTAATTGTTCCCCTAAGTTATCTAGCCCCTATACCTAGTCCCAATCATTTACATATTTGATCTAAGAAACCATATTGTAATAGGCATGCGGGTGTTTATGATAAATGAAAATGTTTTAAGTCCAATATTGTAATAGGCATGCGGGTGTTTATGATAAATGAAAATGTTTTAAGTCCAACCTTTAGGTAGAACTACTAAGGGTAAATAACATAGCATTGTGTTTCAATATTTAATAGTGTTATACTAAACCATGCTCTTGTGGCCATATTAAAAAAAGTACAAAATGTTTGTGACAAAAATGCATTGGTGTGGGCACCTACAATTGGTGCTTAAGTGTTTTCCTCTTTTTTTTTTGTTATTAGGTAAATATATTTGTTATAGGAGTTATGAATCGGTCTCAAGGTATATATGGAGAGCCCAATCCCATGCTCTCATGGCCATATACTAAAAAAAGACATAATATTTTTATGAGAAAAAGTATTGGTGTGGACACCTACAATTGGCCCTTTAAGTATTTTTTCTTTTCTTTTTTCTTATTATTAGGTAAATACGTTTTTTGACTAGAAGCATGAACTGGTCCCAAGGTATATACGGAGGGTCTAATCCCCAAAACCAATAAAATGAAACAAAAACCAATAACAACACAATGAAAACCACAAAGAACCCGAAGAAGACAACGGTAAAATGAAACAAAAACCAATAACAACACAATGAAAACCACAAAGAACCCGAAGAAGACAACGGTAAACCCACCAGCAACCAACTAAAAAAAAGTCAGCAAACAAACCACAAAAAGTCAACAAGATACATCAAAATATAAACCTCAAGGGGAATCCCTAAGCGACTATCCACATACTACCCCCAAATTTTTCCCATATTGTAAGAGAATGTCCTTTATAGTTATTTGAGATCTAGTTGTCATCATTTCCTCAACTTCCTCTCTCAACTTTTCAACCTCTGATATGCGGCCTTTTGCATTTAGGCTGGCAACTCGATCACACTGTTGATAATTTACGACATGGCTGAGAAGGGAAAAAACAACCTAAAAATGGAGTGACATCCATCACCCCTCTATCCGAATTCATCCCCTCTGAAAGGGGGTTTTAGTTTGTGCCTACAACACGACATTATAGTTTTTCAACTCATTCAATTAGTATTTCTTTTTTAAGCCAAAAAAATTCTTGATTTATTCATTGGTGTCAACATTTCTAATGATACAAATATTGAGTTGACAAATCTACAACATTAAAATTTCTTTCAAAAAAAAAAATTATTATTAGTACAATACAATGAGTCAACCAATTTTTGGCCTTATCGAAGTACATGTTTTTGTAAAATTTGAAACGAAAAATTGTAAAACTGACACATGTATTAACATTTATAGATGTGACAACTTACTTTTTTTTATAGGAGAGCAACAACCCTAGATTTTACTTGATTTTTCCACCTGCCATTTATTTCAATATTTTTCCACATGTCATTTAATCCTAGATTTTTCCACATGCCATTTTATTCCTCAAACAAGTTGGAGATTTAAATGGGCTTGATAGGGATAAAAGAGGTGGTTGTTTCTGATCTCCCCTAGAAGAGTTACATTTCAAATCTTGATAGATGGGTTGTTTGTAAACACTAGATTTATTGACAAGATCTATAGTTTGACTCATAGAACACAACACCTAGATGCAGCTAAAACATGTCATGGAAGTAATAACATTTGAAATTGTTCGATATAATCTATCTTTTTAGAGTTTTCATTATTTTTTGTTGATTGACTAGTTTCACCTGTGAGGTAGAGCCATTGTTTTCCGTGGTAACAACCCCATCTTGATTGATCACAGGGTAAAGTACGCGACTAGATTTTTTTTGGTAAACAATACTTGTTCAGATAACATTGATGATTATAGAGATCCTTACATAGGAATCCAAACTAACTGGGCCCATATTCAACCTGAAAACAAACAAAACAACATTATCCTGATCAAAACACTTCATTTCAATTTCCATTAATTTTTGAGTTGCATCTGCGAAGATTTTTTTTCTTTTTAACATTCTCTCACACTTCCATATCTGTTTTAATAGTCATTCTAAGTCTTGATTTTTCACAGTCTTATTCGAAACTGCGACTGTGCTATGATTTTTCATCCCATATTTTCCTAGGGAAAATCTCAACTGAAATTGGTGTGTAACCTTCCAAATCCATAGCTCACTCATTTCTACTTTTGTTCTCCATCTCATATTTTTCCTAGACTCAGTCACAACTACAATTAAATTTCATTTTTCCATCAATCACATTTCCTACATTCTAACATTTTTCAATTTTTTCCCAAAGCCACTCATAATTGCGATTGCCCTCCAATTTTTCGATCATATTGAATCTTTCCATTTTTCTTTCATTCTGTTCATCCTGCTCATTCTTTACACTCATGTTTCACAATCCCCATCACATGTGTGACTATCATTCCTCATGGCTTCCAGTGACCTCCATGATCATACTCACCCCAAACTTCTCCACTAACACCTCCTTGATTGCATTTCCAAGCTTGAGTCCCATCTCTTGGGGGGACTTCCACTAGCACCAAATTATCACATAATTTATAATGAGCCTATCCACCCCATAGTACCATGTTGTCCCTATCCACTACATTTCAAATTGCCCACATATGACAAATTCAATGGCACTAAGGACCCTCTAACACCACTTGCATATATTCTGCTACACATGACACCTCATTCAACATGATGACACACTCCTTCGTACCTTCCCCCTTTCACTCATTGGCCAAGCACTTGAATGGTATTCTCACCTCCCACAACATAGAATTTACACATTAACACAACATGTGGACATATTCATATACTACTTCTTCATCCATATTGCACCCAAAATAACACTAGTTAACAGTCACATGCCTCGACAATCCCATAATGAGTCCATTTTTTGAGTTTGTGGTGTGTCGGCTTGCACTTTTTCACTTCCTCTCATTTTCACCCCCCACACTCTGAGCTCATTGACCTATTTTCAAACAATTGTGTCCCTCACATCTCCCACCACTTAAAAGTTCATTCACTATGCACCTTTGACGAGGTCGTGCACATGACACATTGCCTTGAGGATATCCATATTGGTCATCCTCCTTCCTTGTTGCATATTTAAGTTTCTCCTCCACCTACTACACCCTCACACTCCCATGTTCACACTATCCTCCAACCAAACCCTCCTCACCTCTCATCATGTTCTACACCCACATCGTCCATATTCATTGTAGTTCTCCCAGGGCTCATTGCTTCATCCAACTCCATCATAAATTCACTCCTTTGACCAAAGTCACTTTCTTATATTCTCCAAAAATTGATTAATTCCCATCTCATTACTCTCCCTCCCAAACCATTCTCTTGCCATTGTGGTTATTCCTCCCATGAAACATCTGTTCCTATCATCGTACTGACAATTCATTTCAATGACTCATGTCCCCAACTTAGCAACATCATTCAATACCTTCTCGACAAGGGGGACATTGTTGTTGATCTTCCATCTCCTCTTAACTTCACCTATTAACACCACCTCCCAATCATCATGTCACACAATACTACTATTCTCGCTTCTTATCCATGTGTCATATCCACTACATTATCTGATTTGTGATTTCCTACTACCTCCACAATCACCATGCATACCCTCAGTATCTCCTCATCTATGTCATCCACTTCTCAATATCCCCATCCGTCACGTGCTTCCACTCTCATTGTGGTCATCACTTACATCATCCCCTTCTCAGATCTCCACCATCCACACTTACGTGGTATCATCATCCTCCTTTCCATAATTCTCCACATTTCCACCATCTATATCATCATGTGACTTCTATCTTTAACCCACAATGTCATCTCATTCATCAATTTCTTTAGATCATATACACACTCACTTCATCATACTTACCAAATTACCACTCCTATATTGCGCTCTTCATCACATCTTGATTTAATCATCTTTTCATCTATTTCAGATACATTTCCACATGCATCTCAATTTCTTCATCATCACTGATTTAGGAATAACTATTCCTACTACACCTCCATTACATCATATACCATTTACTATGTTCATTTACACTCCTCTTACATCTATGCCCCGCCACTTGTATTCATTTTTTCTTCCATATTTTATTCACAAATAACCTACATTTTCTCCCATTGATTCACCTCTTTTGGAGCATTATTCTACATGCACATTCTTTCCTCCATCACCATTTTTTTAGGAACCTTTCTTATCACCAAATCCTCCTTCATTCACATCATTTATCATGACCATGCAACCATTGTTTGTTACACTTTTCCCCCCACGCCTCCTCTAAATCTAAATACACTTTCATATTTTAATTTTCTCTTACATTCTCATTTTTTTGACATCCACTCTTACATACCCCTTCCTATTCAATGTAATAATTCTCTCATCATACCCATTGATCGGGTAAGTGCACCAAGTTGGGGGACAATTAAGTGGACATCAAATCCTGAATTTTACATTAAAAACAGAAAAACATCAAATTTAGTCTTCCGCAGACTTGAACCATGCCGAAAAGTAAAAACTATGTCATAAAAATGGTACCATTACGTAGGGGAGACTATTAGCTTTGTAGAAATACTGATTTTAAAGTGAATAGAAGAGGATAAATATCATTTTATAATTTTTTACTAATAGTAGGTCTTTAAGACACTTTTTCCTGTGAATGTTTATGTCTACGATTAAGATTGCAAAATTTGTTTCACTTATTAGAATGTGATAAAAATTATACCATCCCAACCATGGTGAAATTATATACATGTTCAAAAAAAAAATTATTTGATTTCAATATTGTTTGATGAAGTTATGGCAGGAAAACGGAAAGTGCTCTGTTTTCTTTATGTTTTCATACCACTTTCACGGAAAAAATCATAAAAATAAAAATATTACTCAAAAAAATACAAAATAAAATCCATCCCAAGATAGATAGTGGCACATAACTTCTCACCAAAGGAAAAATATATATATCAATTTTTGGTCATCCAAATTGTGGGCAAACGGACTATAATCTTATCGGCGTTTTTTAAAAAAAATACCGAGTCATTGAATTTTGAGTGTTTAATATAGCTAATCTTGTCCATTTTTTACAAAAATTAGTATTTTAGAAACTATATTCCGGATGCTACGATTCATATTAATATAATTTTGTCTAATTTTGAGTGTATGTATTGCTAATAATCCCTACAAGTTGATATTATGTTGTTATTTCCAATATGATGTCCACGGATGACCCTATATTTGTCCATCAACTTCCTGCACTTACCCGATCACAAGACCACACCATTGGCTCTCACACTTCATTTAGACATCGATATGTTCTCCATTCCTCATCCAAGTGACCTCATAACTAGCACCATGTTTCATATAACTTTATCTTCTACCATTGAAATATGTTCATGTCATCATCTACCCGACATTATCACACATTTACCACACTTGAGATATGGATTGTTTTCTTCATCCCCACACTCACATCCCCCATTCACTATTATTTAATGGATTTTATTTGGAATTATTTCTTCACTCATCATCCACATCATACAATCCAATCCCATTATATATTTTATCTATCTATTACTCCTATACATCATGTATCTCACTTATCTCGTCCCTACATGAACTAACAGACTCTCATTTGTCATCACTACTATTTTCTGTGTGTTCCTTACATTCCATTTCTCTCCATCTGTCCTAGATTTTAAAAAATTCTTGATTCTTCACACATCATGCACTATCCTCATTGACACAAACAAAAAACACACACAAAATCAAAAAACAAGTAAACATATTCAAAAATCCAAAATATCTATATATCCAAAAAATTGTAATAAACAACACTTGCCCATGGATGTTCTTCCTAATTTTCTTATTTAATTCATATTTCAATCCTCTTCTTGGTTCACTACTACATACCTCATTTATAGTTTTTTCACATTCCATGCCTTAGTTTTCTTAAAAACTTTTGGTGAACTCTTGATTATCCATTTGTCACATATTTTGAGACAATAGTATCAGATACATCTACTTGAACTTTGTCTCTGCTTACTTTGTGAATTAATAATGGTTGTCCTCTTAGATATCTACACACTCTTACATACTTAAAAACTTGTCTTGAAGTCCCTATGGCATTATTTGTTAATGTTTTCCAATGTCATCTCCATAATCACTTCCATTCCCACCATCAAGCCACTACTGGTTCTAAACCCCTCGGAAAAATGATAGAGTTGAATATCATGTAAAAAAAAATCACAAGAAAAATTACAAATTAAAAAGGAACAAAAAAAGAGCTATATGAAACACCCTCTCGGGTTTCTTTCTAGTATCTCTAATGGGGATATGGACATCTAGCTGGGAGTAGAGAAATGTTGTGACTAGAATAAAATGATTCTCCATCGAGGCTATAGACTCATGGCTGAAAATGGAGTAATACATGGCTTATAATTTCCTTCCATTCCATTTATCACCATTCACCTACTTCACTCACACCCATACATTAGTTTTTTTTTCACTCATTGTCTTGCAGATCTTCACTTTAAGTAGAAATTAACTTTCACACACAAACACACAATATCTCAATGATATACATGGTTAGTATGTCACCTTGTACTATTTATACCTTGTTGAAGCTCCTCTTTTATAGAACTTATCAACTCATTACTTTTTCCTTCCCATTCATCATTTGTTCACTAATAACCTTGTCTCAAACCATACATATACATAAAATACCCATGTCCATACACTCTTATTACACACCCCTTGCACTCTATTATTGAAACCATGTCACTTTCATACTTACATTCCACCTCATTCGGAATTAACATCTATGGGAATTTGTTTCCTTTTACACACTTTTGCATGATAACCACTTTTCATGTCATTTACTTTGGAATCCTTTCTCATCACTTTAGGCTAGGGAAACACTTCTCTCACACTCTCTAACTTACATACATTCTTGTACATATCTATAATCACATTGTCACATGCACATGGCTGGGAAAACACTTTCCTAGTTTCAACTCATCATTCCTTCACCAAGGTTTATTTTCTATCATTTTAAATTACCAATTTTCATCTTGCATTATGTCAAGGAAACCTACAGCTCCAAAAACTGTCACTTGAGGGGGAATATCATACAAAATCCTTATCGTCGATCATATGACAAAAAATCACCAAAATTTGGTAGTCAATTGACTCAATAATTTATGCCTTGTTAAATCAATCAATCAATCCCTTCACAGACTCCAGCTATAGTGGCCCATTGATCACATTACCAAGTTCATGTCTATCTAATAAACCATATAATCCCATGACTATGGAAACTATTTTCATATGGTTAAATGACCCCCACCATTTCTTCAAGTTTCTACATTGCATCCTTCCTACAATAACACATATCCCAAAAAGAGGGAAAATTTAGACACTAGAAAATGCACCTTGCACATAAGGTCTCCAATTAAAAAATACAAAAAAATATTCTAAACCAAAATAATACCAAAAAAATAAAATATAAAATATAAAACCCCAAACAAGGGTAATAAAAGACACCTCGTCACTCAGTTACTAACCCTCACCCACTTAGATTTAATTTTTTCCACCTCGCCTACCCATTTGGATTCCCAATGCACTATGAAAACTTATCATCTCACCCATCTATGCATATTGTACCCATATGTTTCACATTGTTATATGAAATCCAAAAACTAGAAAATACTACTCACCCCCCATCATTTCATCCTCTTGATATTCCTCTTAACTCTTGGTGCACTTGAACCCATACTTGAGTTTTTACTTCTTTTCCTGCATATTTTGGTATTTTAGGTATTAAAGAGGTGAAGGAGGATCACAAAAGGATAAGTGCAACTTGTTGCATTACTATTTAAGAAAAAATTTAACACATTTGTCATTTGCAATTGTAGACACAAAATCATGCACTTTAGACATTATTTAGTCCCGGTCTCATACTACTATTTAGAAGGTTTTTGAAAAAAGAAATTACTAATCAACCCCCATCTTTTGGCCATCTTCTCTTATTTTATTTCATCATTCTTGACCTCTTACACTTATATGCCCAGTCATCTGTCATCACTTTGTGTTATTTTAGCCTCGACTGGGGTGGCCATGGGCACCTTAGTCCCACCAGTGGCTCCTCGATCCTTTTTGAATTTTCCTGACACTTTTTAGGATCTTTCTAGCCTAAAAAGTGGTCGACCATTTTAGGGTTAATTACAAAATTAGATAAAGGGAACCCTACAAATATGAAGTTACGATACCATAATGAGGGACAAATTACTAGTTGCTACTATCATCGATCTAGAGTTGCATCGATGTATTGCATTGGAGATGAATTACATCCACATAACTCCATCATAAGGAACAAGGCTAGGACATCTAAATCACACATGGCATAGGGGAGGATTCTATTCTATTCCATGCACACATTCTATTAAATTTTTTGTATCTAGTTATTTCTAGCTACTTCACAAAGTATGACTAGAACAAGAGTACCTAGGGCACATGATACACACACACACACCAGAACTACATTTGGGTCTGAAATGTAGTGCAACACTCAGTTTGTAAGCCCATTGTTGTGCCAGAAGAGGTTAATCCAACTCATTCATTTACATTCTTCTTTTTTTAAGGTTTCGATACTTCTCTTGTGGTTTATTACAGGTCTTTCTATCAGCTTGGATTATCAACGACATCTGGTGTAGTGCAGCGGATTTGATGTGACACATAGGGAGGGTTTCAGACCATCTTCTGAACCTATAAAGATCAATTTCAGATCTTTTTCACACACCAGGGTGCCCATTTTACATATCAAAGCACCCTTACGCGCCCTAGTTCCTCTACAAGTTCTCCAGCCTAGATAAACAACTTAGATCCATCATTTTCGAGGCTTCTTCACATTTGTTCCTACTTCTAGATTCCACATTCATCTCTGTGACATAGTCCCATGAGAATATTCTATTAATCTGAGTTCTTTCCTCTTCTCTCTTGCACATTAGGGATATCATTTCCCTTTTCATTGTTGTTTGGGTCATCTTGACATTTATTTACAAAATCTATTTACTTTATTTACAGTTATTCATAGCTTAGATTAAATAATACTTACATTACATTTTTAGTTAATCATTTTGGTGAACCCGACTCGAGCATTCATACTTCTAGATTTTCCATTCATTTCTTGTCACCCTAGGGGTTGTTCGTCATGAATATCTCAATAAATGATTATTTTATTACAAATCATGATTTACTATATAGATTCCAACATTTTCTTGGTACTACTCACATTTGTGCTGACATGCATCCCAACTCATTTTATCAAGCCTTTACCAATGCTTTTTATTCACATATAGTATTCAAATCTAACTTTCATGGTGATGTTTAAACTTTTTATAATGACTCGCCTCTAGAAATCATCCATCATATTCATAATGCAATATTAAGCATAATTTGATGTATAATGGCTCTGAACTTAACTTGTGTCCTCTGTCATTCCTTTAAGTTTTAGGTGTTTCCACTCATGACATTAGTACCTCTAGTGTTCACTGTGTGCTTATGATTGTTATGTCTGTCCATGTTTTGGTCACATTACATTTCCTATCATTGTTGGTTCTAAGACTGTCCACACACATCTTTTTCGTTGTTGATTTCCCAATCTCCTATAAATGTCTCCTTGGTAAGCCATGGCTTCATTCCATGCAATCTGTCACTTCTATTGTCCATAATTGTGTAAAATTCTTACATGAGAGCATTGAGTACACCATTTTAGTGACTGTGATCCATTCATGTATTGTGACCAGGATCCTAATACTAATCTTCTTATCCCACACATAGATATTACAGATGAGCCCCAACTTATAGAATAACCACCACACTTAACACTGCTTAATGGTACCATTTATGTGATATATGCATTTTCTTCTTATGCCACCTAATACTACTACTATTATGATTCCTTATCAAGGTCCTGTCCATTCTATGGACATCGATATATCACATACACCTTCACATGTACCATCTCCATTAGCACTCTTACCATTCACTTACACACTCTTCATGAATGACTACTATTGGGAGAATATTCCATTTTATCCTACATGTGATGACACCATATGTACACATGACAGTTTGGATCATTGTGGTTTTTCTTTTAAGGATCTCTATCCTGCACCACACGCTTCTACTCTTTATTATGGATTTGTTCACATTTATATTGCTTATGGCCTATTTGTCTTTCATCTCACATTCTATCTATCACACATCCTACATAATATTCTATGAATTGTACTCATTTTCCTATGACACACTTTAGTTCACGAGTCCATACTTGACTGTCAAGGGTATACAAATCAAATGGAACTTACACTCATCAAAAATTTACAATTTGACCTTTCATCATGTGACATTTCTATGATAGTGACACATGCTATAGGGTAACCCGTCACTTCCTTCATGCATCTTTTAGTGTTATACACCTTAGGTTACATCACCACTCCTTTACCATTCATCTCATAGTGATATACACTTAGGCTATAAGTATCATGCATGTCTATTCTATATGTCGTATATCATCACCACTACATACACACATTCATCAGAGTATGTTAGACACAACACACACCTCAACCATTTCCCTATGATGAACTCTCGTTTACGGTTCATTCTTGACTACTGTGGGGGAAAACTAAATGAACCTCATTGCATACACATCCATTCACTTAGGAGACACGCAACTCATATCCGTCCATTTTGAATTCCATCCCATCCATCCACAACATATTGCATACTATTGTTTCTCTTACTCTTACTTTTTATTTTTCATGATCACTTTATGACACATGCTAGTTAGATTTCTTGTATGAATTTATCTATATCCTCCACACATGCACATTCACATATTTTTATAGTTGTGATCACAAATATAGATCTCTTGCATGCAGCACAGATGCTTTCCTTCTACCCTTCCTACACCACCTGCTAGGGTCATCCACATTCGTCTCTCATAGGTTTTATTGTTTCATTTTGTACTTAGCATCATACATTCCCTAGTTGTACATAATTTTGGCATACTGGTTATCTTTCTAACATGCTAATGGGTGCTTCATGTGCAGCATTTGTTATAAAGAGATATTTTCTTCCATACTTCTTTGTTACATTGTTTTTCGTTGTTTGTTCTTGTATGCGGGACTTTCCCTTTATTTTGTGTGCACACTTTTTTTTTATGTGGCCATGATGGTATTTGTGTGTTTTGTGACATCATGATTGATTTCCCATGTTTAACACCTGTTATCCAAAATAAGCCCATGTTTATTTTTGGCTAACTCCTCCTCCTTTTCCTTTGCTGGCAATTAAATGAATTTTTGGAATGCTTCAGGGACTCAAAATTTTTAGGGTATGATTTCATCAGATAGATAATTTTTCTACCTTTCTAGAAAGGTAAATAAGTCCTCCTAACTCCTTTTATTTTGCAAGGTATGTCTTGACAGAGTTTGTAGGGGAAATTTTCCCTAGGTAGGCACACCGCCAATTAGAAAGTGCCACGTGTCATCGGCGGAGCGGCAGGCATCGGGGGAATTTCTAGTTTTTGCATTTGGTCAAAAAGCCACAAAGGAACAAATTGGCCCACGGGCCTACATAAGGAATTGAAAAAATTGGTTAAGGCCCCCGCATCAAACAAGGAGGCACCACGTGTCCTCATCAGTAGCGCCAAGGTGGGGGTCGGAGGAAAGTTGAATTTTTTGCCTTTTGGTGCAAAAACTTAAAGTCATGCATTGAACCCATGGCCCCATCGACCAATCAAATAGCACCACGTGGCCACATCAGCAGCAGAGGTCTGGCCGGTAGGAGAATTTGGTAAAAATTTTCCAAAGTGATAAAAAGGCACAAAGGTAAAAAATGGAGCGCATTCCTGCCAAGCAACAAGGAGGTGCCATATGTCTCAGGCGGCGGAGGCACGGAGATTTTTGGGGAATTTTTCCAAAAGGGAAAATTTTGAATTTTGACCCCGCCGACCCCAATTTTGACCAGTTTTTTCCCTAAATCTTCAGAGGGCCATATATTTCAAACCAGAGCTCGGTTTTTCACGATTTTGATGTCATTGGAAATCTGTTGAGATCCTCTATACAATGGACCATTCAATTTTTATTTTTTATGGATATTTATGGGATAAAAATGGGGAAACATCTATGGCATGTAAAAAACACAGAAAATGACCCCAACCACCAAAATTAATGAAGTATGGGCCTCTATTTTGCTCTACAAAGCAATGTACAATGAAGTATGGGAATTTTCATGGAAACCCATCATTTTGTAGGCCATTAAATAGATCTTTTTGGTGGTTGAATATGTCAAATGGATTTTCCCACATTTTTCTCATTTCTTTCTTTCTGTTTGATCGATAAAAGCTAGATTTGGCTCATTTTGTAATGTTGGACGTTCTTGCTCTTGCAATCCCTTCTTTTCTCCTTAGCAGGTGGATTTGAAGGAGTTTCAGACCTCCCATGGAGATTATAACTCATTTTTTGTGTCTTTTCCAATGTAACGTATTGTATCAAATTTGGGCATGATAATGTATGTTTTATGATTGATTTCCAATCCTCTCATGCATTTTTTATTTCCTTTTGATCCTTCATTGCATTTTGGAAATTTGTGCATGTTTGGATGCTGCAATCTTCATGATATGTGTCTAATTTGTAAAGCAAGGAGTTCAGCACTCCTTTGGTGTATCACCTTTCTATTTTTTGCTTATTTTTGTTTCCATTTCCATTTTTTTCTCTCAACCCTGTCTCCTTAGTAGTTTTAGAGTAGGATTTTGAATCAGAACCTCTGTAAAAATTGCACGCATACACCTAAATAGAGGAGTAGGAACTAGCCTCAATCTGGAGAGTTTTCCCAATTTGCAAGGTCCCACACTTAGGGAAAACTCAATGTTGTGCATTCACACCAAATTGACCATTTGTCTATAACAGATCTTAAGGTCATTTTGGGGGTGTTGTAAATTTTCACTAACAGTTTTGGCATGCCCGGTGGGACCTTAGAGGTCTTCCACTTCATTTTTTGTAGGTTGATGTGTTCCTGTTTAAAATTTCAGCCTTTGGAGGCAATTGCAAACACATCTGGCGAATCCATTTGATCAACAACCCATCTCTGAAGTTGTAGACCTTCTTTCCATTCATTTTCTCTCATTTTCATTCCTTTTTTTTCTTCCATCTCTGTCATTCTTCTTTCACTCCATGAAGTTATGTAATCATGACTTCATTTTCCCCATGGAATCTACAATTTAAACAATAGCAATGTTTCCCACCTCCAACATATTTTTCAAATCCTCCAGATCAGCATTTTCATCAAATCCAAAACCAATATGCATACCCATCTGAGAAATGTAAAAGTCAATTTGGATATGAAGCATGTAAATCACAAGGGTACACAGATTACAAGGGAAGTCAAGAAGAAAATGTAGATTTTTTGGAGAAGATCCAAAAGATGGAGGCAAACATGGTGCAATTCAAGGCTCAAGCACAAATGAAGGCATTTCAGATTGGTTTTAGAGCAACCTATCCATGGGGAGGCCCTTTTCCAAGAAATTACACCCCTCAGGCGAGGCTTGACTTCATGGTGGAAATGCTACCCCAACTTGCACAATGGATTAAGGAGATAGAAGCATATGAGAAAAGTCTGAATCAACCTTGTTAATGGGTAACTCATTCAATAGCTCCTTGTCTTTCTTTTTCACCCTCTCAAGCCTTATCATTTTAGTAGTGTCAAGTTTCAAGTTACCCATCTGTTGTCCCAAGATTTAATTACATTTCTCCATCTCCTAGTCTACCATCCCACCTCAATATATCTACTCTTTTCCATTCTAAATAGTCATTCCCTCCAAAGAAACAAGAGGTTCTACCTCCACCACCATAAAAAATTGCAAAATCAATTGATTTACAACCCACCCATCCTCTTGCATTCCCAAATCCATGTTGGGAAGATAAAAATCAAAAATCCAGTCAAGGAGAATAGTAAGAAGAGGATCCCAACAGAAAAGAAATGACAGATAATTTGAAGAGTTTGGCTCTCAAATTTGAGATTACAAAAATATCCTTGATGGTGAAGCCAAAAGAGGAAGTTGGAGTTAAAGAAATAGTGGTGGTTGAGGCTGAGTTTGCAGCAAAAGAAGAACAAGAACAAGAGGGAAAACAACATTTTGTTTGTGATGAGTTGGGTTTCTATGTTGGCACATTGCCCAAAGAAAATTCTGATCTAGTCCACAGCTACAAAATCAATCATCAAAGAGGAAGAAAAATCAGCTCCAAACCCCATTGAAGAGGAGAAAATGGATGAGATCAAGTCTAATTTTTGCAACAGCAGAAGAAGGAAGCATTATTGATACATTTTTGCTTTCATTTGAAGGGGCTGATTTGATCAATGAAGCCATTATCGGAGGTGAACAAAATAGGTCAAAATTGTGAACAAGAGCCACAAGAAACCTTCATGTTTCTCTCCCACTTCATCTCTCCAAAAATATTATTTTTTGGATGAGTTCGAGCTACCAAGTTTCATGTTTAAAAATGAAGTTAAACATGGTAAAAGAAATACATAGATTTGAAGGTCACTATGCAAGAGGAAGAGACTTTGTTGCAGCAAGAAATTGAAGAGTTTGATTGCTTATTAGACTTAGAAGAATGTCTTGGATGAGGAGCTAGCCGAAATTACAACATTTTATTTTTCACCATTCATTCTCGAACATCAAGAGTCCTGCTGCCAAAAAGGAGAAGACTTGAACAATAGCAGCCCGTGTTTTGTGATAGCCTTTAGGAACCAAGATTGGAAGATTTGAATCTTCCATGTACCTCATGGGAAAAGGAAGGGAAAGAACAAGATATTTTCACCATCTTCTTCCACACCATCCTTTCAAGAAGGTATACAAGAGGACTCCATCTTTGGAGTTGAAAATTAGAGCTAATGGGCATATCAAATGGATCAGACATTTCCCAATCAGGTATTGGGCTTCATTGGAGCCAAAGGAGGAGTTTCCAATCAGTCATGTTTACTTCTAATCATGAGTATGAGGTATGCAAAGTACCAAGGATAAACTAAAACGCCTCTTCAATCCAAATGTAAAGCAACTAAAAGAGGTATTTGTTTTGTTTCTTAGTTGATACCTTAATGGTTTGGGTGGAGGATTGGGTTCTTCTTGATTTTTACACTCATACTAACAACCATGATCAGCTCCAAATCAATTGCATGGTTGCCCATTTTTAATAAAGGAAGCTATTTTTCACAACCAGTTATAGGGTTTGTTTAGCTTACATTTTCTTCAAGTTAGAGTAGTGTAGGTAGGTTTGTTTCCTGCAGAATAAGTGCTTTTGCACACTCTGCATGTTCCATTTGGAGCATGTATGATTTTTAATTTTATACATATTTGTTTGGTGTTGTTTTGGTTGCTCTCGCACAGTCCTTTTTAGTGGCATTTTAGGTGACGATCAATTTCAAGTTTCAGTGGGTTTCCAAGTAGCTCAAAGGTCATATTTTCATAGTTTAGAGGATCAGTTTTTAGGCTATCTAGGCTCATGAATCCATGCCCAATGGATGCTTCAAGGAAGCTAATCACTTCATCTAGCAGGCAGATGACCCCTTTGAGTCGTGAAAAGTGTTATCCAAAATAAGCCCATGCTTATTTTTGGCTAACTCCTCCTCATTTTCCTTTTACTGGCACTTAAAATGAATTTTTTGCATGCTAGAGGGACTCAAAATTTTCTAGGTATGATTTCATTAGATAGAGAATTTTTCCACCTTTCGAGAAAGGTAAAGAAGTCCTCCTAACTCCTTGTATTTTTTGCAAGTTATGGCTCGACAGAGTTTGGAGGGGAAATTTTCCCTGGGCGGGCCTGTGGAGGTAAGGAGGAAAATTTTCACAGGGAATTGGCATAGCGGCCGATGTCGAGTGAATTTCTAGTTTTGGTGTTTGGTCAGGAAAAGGGGCACAAAGGAACAATTTTGGCCCGCAGGCCCACAGACAGGAATGGAAAAAATTGGTTAAGTCCCCCGCACTCAAACGGGGCTAGGGAGAAACATGTCCCCATCAGCACTGCCAAGGCTTTTGGGGTTGGAGGAAACTCAAAGACAAAATTCAGCTGATAGACCCATGATAACTTAAAGGTAAAAACTCGAACCACATAGCCCCATCAAGCTAATTAGATAGTGCAACACATGGCTACATCAGCGGTACAGAGGTTAGGCCAGCGGGGTATTTTTGAAAAAGTTTCCCAGGCGGATAAAATGAAGCAAAATGTTTTATTGATCTTGCGGGGTGAACCAGGATGATGCCACATGTCTTAGAGTGGTGGAGGCACAGAAGATTCTTGGGAAATTTTTCTAGAAGGGAAAATTTTGAAGGTTTGACCCCACCGACCCCAATTTTGACCCATTTTTTACTAGTTTTTCTCTAAATCTTCAGAGGGCCATATCTTTCAAACCAGAGCTCAGTTTTTTAGGAATTTGGTGCCATTGGAAAGGTATTGAAATCTATCTACACGATGGACACCTTGAATTTTAATTTTTTATGGAGATTTGTGGGAGAATTTTTTGAAGAAACATGTCTGAGCATGGGAAAAAAAGTAGAAAATGACATTCAACCACCAAAAATTAATGTAGTATGGGCACTCTATTTTTGCTCCAGCATGGCTCGAATTTACATTGGGAAGTATGAGGCTTTTTCATGAGAAGCCCATAAATTTGTATGCCATTATTTGATGGATCGTGATAGGTGGTTGAAGCTCTCAAATCAGACCTGTCCCATGTGTTTTCTCATTCCCCTACCTTTCTGCTTCATTGTTAAAATCTAGATTTGGCTCATTTTGTAAGGTTGGACATTCTTGCTCTTACAATCCATTCTTTTCTTCTTAGCAGGTGGATTTGAAGGAGTTTCAGAGCTCCCATGAAGACTGTAACATTGTCATTTTTTGCCCCTTTGCTATTGCAGCGTATTGTATCAAATCTGGAAATGATAATGTATGTTTTGTGATTGATTTTCAATCCTCTCATGCATTTAGAATTATCTTTCTGATCCTTCATTGCATTCTAGTCATCTGTGCATGTTTTGGTGCTGCAATATTTATGATCTATGTCTAATTTTTAAAGCAAGGAGTTCAACACTCCTTTGGTGTATCACCTTTCTATTTTTTTTCTTAGTTTTGTTTCCATTTCCATGTTTTTATCTCAACCCTATCTCCTTAGTAATTTTAGATTATGAATTTTGAATCAGAACCTCTACAAAAATTGCATGCATACACCTAAACAAAGGAGTAAGAACCATCTTTCAATCTGGAGAGTTTTCTCACCTTGCAAGGTCCCACACCTTAGGAGAAAACTCAATGTTGTGCATTCACACCAAATTGACCATTTTTCTATAGTAGATCTGAATGTCATTTTGGGGTGCTTTGAATTTTCACTAACAACACCCTCTTGGTTTGGCTTATTATTTCTTCTTAAGTGTTTACATTACCTTTCTTGGTAGCTTTTACACTATATGTGTAGCTTACACACTATCATTTACATGCATGCTTTATCGTACTAACACTTTTTTTGGTTGGTAATCCTTGTTGTGTGTGACTTGGTTTCTACCAAGTACATTCCCTTCCCTTGTAGGAATAGTTTCAGGGTAAATGGAGTTGGTCCTCTTTTGGGGCTGCATTTCTCCTATCAGTGATGTCACATGCGTCCCCAAAGAAGGGGGCGTCATTTGGGGTTTTTTACACACTACACATATATTTCAAACCATTTTGGTTACATTTATATAAAATTGGGTTCAGTCTAATCTACAACCCCATATAGAACAACTTTCACAGGACATGGTTGTCCTTAACATTTTGGGAAGTAGTTACAGGCTTGGAGGTTACAATGGGTTTTCCTCCCTACACTACTTCAGCAATGCCCTAAAAATCAAGACGTATAGATATATCTTCACACAAAATCAAGGAATTAGTTATAGGAAGGAAAATAATGCATCTTTCTCCCTACAGTTCTTCATTCAGGGTGGCATGAGATCACCCAAAAATATTGTTCTACAGGATATCCTTCTACACTCTCTTTCTTGACATGGATTAGGTGCACATGCTCCATTTACACTCTTCCATTTGTATATTTTTCATTTACATGATTTTACATTTTGTTTTTACACAAACATACATACATGCATATTTAACTACTTGATCATTTTTTCTGTTCAAGTCCAGCTGAATGATAAACAAGTAGTCAAATGTGGGAAACAACAATAGTTTGTGAGAGAAAACACTATACTAACCATACAGGTACATCACCCACATCATCAGTTACATATGTTTTTCTATCCTAGGTTCACTCATCACTTTTTTTGCGTATTTTCATCTTTAGTTTCCATTATCCGTCATCTTTTTGTCATTCCACACTTTTTCTAGTCCTTCGGAACACCTTCTTTGTCACTCTACATCGGCATTAGGTACCCATATCTATCTAATTTATGTTACCGAGCTTTTTTCTCACCACCATAAAGTGGGAGAAAATGTAGAGAAACAATCATGCACTTTAGACATTATTTAGTCCTGGTCTCATACTACTATTTAGAAATTTTTTGAGTGAAGAAATTAATAATTAACCCTTGTCTTTTGGCTATATTCTCTTATTTTATTTCATCATTCCCGACCTTTTACACCTATATGCCTAGTCATCTTTCATCACTTTATATTATTTTAGCCTTGACTGGGGTGCCCATGGGTGCCCTAGTCCCACCAAGGAAGGCCCGATCCTTTTGGCACTTTTGCGCCACTTTTTGGGTTCTTTCTAGCCATTTGAGATCTTTATATTTTTGACGGTTGGCCATTTTGGGGTTAATTATGAAATTATATCAAGATAACCCTATATATATAAAGTTATAAGACGATAATGAGGGACCAAGCACTAGTCACTACTATCATCCATCTAGAGTTGCGTTCATCTATTGCATTGGAGATCACTTCCATCCACATAGCTCCATCACAAGGCACAAGGCTAGGACATCTGCATCACACACAATATAAGGGGATGATTCCATTTTATTCCATGTGTACATTCTATTACATTTTATACATCTAGTTATTTCTTTCTACTTCACAAAGTACGAATGACACAAGAGCACCTAGGGCACATGTTGCTCACACATACACATACCAGAACTACATTTGGGTCTGAAATGTAGTACAACACTCAACTAGTAAGCCCACTATTGTGGCAACTAGAGTCATTTTGACCCATTCATTTGCATTCTTCTTTTTTTAAGGTTTTGATACTTCTCTTGTGGTTTCTTTCAAGTATTTCTATCAGTTTGGATTATCAACAACATTTGGCACAATGCATTGGATTTGATGTGACACGTAGGGAGGGTTTCAGACTATCTATCGAACATGTAAATATCAATTCTAGATATTTTGTACATACCAGGGTGCCCATTTTACAGATCAAAGCACTCATAGGCACCCCAGGCCCTCTCCAAGTCTAGTCACAGAATCATGTACTCTAGAAATTATTTATCCCAGTTTCATACTATTATTTATAAGGTTATTGAGTGAAGAAAGTACTAATTAACCCCCATATTTTGGCCATCTTATTTTTAATTTATATTTTCACTACAAACCTTTTACATCCACATGCCCAGTCAACTTTTGTCATCTCCTTTTATTTTAGCCTTGACTGGGGAACCCAAATCAGTAATGGGGTGCCCATGGAAGCTCTGGTCCCACCAAGGGTGCACCGATCCCTTTTGCACTTTCCCACTATCATTTGGGATCTTTCTATCCATTTGAGATATTTATCTTTCTTTTGGTAAGCCTTTTTGGGTTTATTTATAAAATTAGACAAAGATAACCCTATAAATATAAAGTTATGAGACCATAATGAGGGGATCAGAAATATTCACTACAATTCTCCATCTAGAGTTACATCCATCTATTTCATTAGAGATCACTTGCATCCACATAGCTTTAGCATCAAGGCACAAGGATAGGAAATTTACATCATACACTTCATAGGGGGGATTCTATTCTATTCCATGCACACATGTTATTACATTTTCTACATTTATTTATTTCTTGGTACTTCACAAAGTTTGACCGGAACAAGATCACTTAGGGAAAATTATGCACACACTCACGAGAACTACATTCGGGTCCAAAATTTAGTGCAATGCACAAGTTAGAAAGTCCACTATTGTGGCCACTGAGGTCATTCTAACCCATTCATTCGCATCTTTATTTTTTCAATGTTTTGATACTTATTTTGGTCTTTTGCAATTATTTACATCATCTTGGATTATTGGTGAAATCCGGTATGGGGCAACGAATCTAATGTGACAGGAAATGAGGGTTTCGAAGCACCTCCTAGCCATGTGAGATTCATTTTAAAATATTTTTCACAGGACCAAGGTGCTCAATTTGCAGACTAGAGCACCCGCCTAAACCTCAATCCCTCTCTAGGTACTCCAGTCTAGCCAGATACTCTATATCCATCCTTTTCAAAGCTTCAGTACAGTCGTTCCTACTTTCTGATTTTCCTGACACCTCTATGAAAAAATCCTGTGGGCATCTGTTATTCAGCTGAGTTCTTTACTCTTCTCTCTTGCACAATAAGTTTTTACTTTTATCATATTAGTTAATTCATTTACATGATTTTTTACTATATTTGTATATCCTCCTAGATTAGATTCACTAACATTATATTATCCCCATAGTTTAGTTAATGATTTTGGTGAACCCAGCGTCTTTCACACTTAGTATCCTCATTTTTCCTCTATTATGGGTCAAGTTTCTTTATCTAATTTACTTAGGAGATACCCTAATTATCAGGTTATTTTGTGAAAATCCTTAGACACCAAGTATTTTGATGAAAATACACCGCCACATAAACTAGGTCCTATAATCACCTGTTTATTTACCAACCCTAGTGATCCTCCATCTAATAAACCTCTATTAGAGTCCATTCAACCTTTACATTCTTTGTTTCAAGAAAAATTTAAGGCTATGGAATCCATGATCACATCTTTCAAATCTAAAATTCAGCAGCTTGAGGATGCTTCTCAATCACATGTTTTTGCTCCTTCTACATCTTATATGAAATCTATGTCCACTACATGTCATCTAGTTGAACCTCAAGACATTCCATTTCCCGAGCCTCTCATATTTGAGCATAATTTTATGTAACATGACATTCTTATTCAGATCCTTAGTCATCAATTGATCACTCTACTACCTACTCATTATTATTCTCATTATTGATTATAAAAATATCAAGGTCATCCATATTGCAATTATCATCAACTCAATGGACATAATGACAATGATTTCCACACTTTTCCATGAATAATTGAACATCTTGAGCATCGGTGTTTTATCTCATTCAATGTACGACATTCTTTTGCATTCCCATCTACAACTACTGTACCATGCTATGAGGATACTAGTGAGCCTCCTTCTAATCTTTCTAAGGAATTTCTAGATAATTATCTTATTCATTACATGTTTGATAATGACAATCACTCACATGTGCATAATGATTATTCTCCTATTAAATAACATACCATAGTTCTATCACATGGTTCTCCTATTTCTGATATTGCTTCTTCTCCACTTAATACGCGTCACACCATTGTTTCTCATATGCCTCCTTCAAAAATACAAGCACTGTCTAAGCAACCATCTATAACAACCAATATAGCACTTCTTTGTCCCAACACATCTATAACATTACCAAGTCAAGGTGTAAAACTACCTCTCAAAATAAATCACACTTCTCCTTTAGTAGCATCATCAATACTGCTAAAGCTTCCACCATTCAATCTTTCCTGTCATCCTACTCCAGTTCCATTTTCTAATCATTTTGTTAATGCAATATTCCCTCCACTAAATTTTTCTACGACATTACCACCTCAATGTTCCGTCACTTTTGTTAAGGAAAATAATTCTTATGTGGATCCACTTAGTGTATTTTCACTAGACTTAAATTTCTTACATACTTAGGGGACATAGTATTTGCATTCCTCCATATTCTAGAATATTTACATAGTACTATGTCACATTCTTAGCACTTAATGCATACTTCATCTTAGCCTCATCTCATGTTGCATAGTCATACATATGTCAGAGATTTTTCATTACCTGATGATGTAATCTTGTTCTTTGGTTCACACTTGACTTTTAAGGGATTATCACACATGAACCCCACACTCTACACTCTAGGCATTAGACACTGCATCTATTCACACATTGCACATCACTATACACCATACATTCTCCACATTCGTCTACAAAATTGTGTGATTTTCACATTCGTACATCATACATTATACTTGTCTTCATATTACACATTTTGCATCATACACTAGTAGGCTATTTACACATATTTCCTCACATCCTATACATAGTCATATACCATACATCATACACTGCGCATCTTCATGTCATACATTTTCTATATACTATACTAGTCTTCATTACATATGATTCTAGCATCATTTCATCCTACATATTACATTATTAGTCTACTTACACATGTTACATCACACACTATACATTACACTTTATACATTTTACACACCGTATTTTTACATATTCTCTTCATCACACGGTCATCTTTCATTATTACATATACTACATTATCTTCTACACGCTGTACTCACTACCCTATGACACACTTTAGTTCCTCAGTCCATACTAAAATTTGGAGGGTTTATAAATTAAATGGACCTTACACTCTTCACACATGTACTATTCAACCTTTCGTCATGTGACATTTCTAGTTTAGTGACATACACTGTAGGCTAAATCATCACCAATTATATTAGTTTGTAGTGGTATACACTTTAGGTTACATCACAACTCCCTCTATTCATCTTGTAGTGATATATCCTTAGGATAAATCATCACTTATAGATTCTTCTAGTCATGATATAAGCTTCGGCTATAGCGTTCATGCATACATCATCTCTAGGTCACATCTCATCACTACACCTACACATTCATCATAGCATGTTAGACATAACACACATCTCAACCATTTCCCATGACGCACTCTTGTTTATGGTTCATTATTGACTACTAAGGGGGCACACAAAATGAAACTTATTACATAAATTTCCATTCACTCGAGGGGCACGTGTCCTCCTATCATTCCATATTTCATTCTATTCAATCCATCCACAACATATTGCATCATCTTAGGGGGTATTTACTCTTGTTTACAAGTGTTTAATCACTTTACTACACATATTAGATTGATTTATTATATGTCATTATCTACACCATCCACATATGCGTTTTCATTTATTTTTTTAGTTGTGATCACAAATATAGATCTTTTACACGCAACATGGATGCTCGCCTTCTACCCTTCCTACACTAGTTGCTGAGGGAATCCACATTCATCTCTCACATGTGTTATTGTTTCATTTTTTAATTAGTAATTTAAATTATTTGGTTATTCATTCTTTGACATACTGGCTATTTCTCTAACATGTTAACGGGTGTTCCATGTGTAGCACTAGTTTTTGTAGGATTACATGTTTCCATGACTACTTCTTATTTGCTTATTTGTACTTATTTGTCATTTTTTTTTATGCGAGCTTTACCCTATGTTTGGTGGTGCACACTTGTTTGTTGTTTGCATCCATGATGGCCTTACATGTCTTGTGAAATCATGAGTGATTTCCCATGTTTTTGAATTTCTTTATGCCGCTTCTTTTTCTTCTTATGTATTTACACTACTTTTCTTAGTAGCTTTTACACTACTTTCATAGATTAAACACAGACTTTTACATGCATGATTACTCATACTAACACTTGTCTCTAGCTATCCATCCTTATTTTTATGCACCTTGGTTTCTACAAAGCACATTCCCAACGCCCAGTAGCGAAAAGTTTCAAATTACATGTGGTCGGTCCTCTTTTGGGGTCGTATTCTTCTATCAGCGACATCGCATGTACCCTCAAAGAGGGGGGAATAATTTGGGGTTTTACATACTAACACAATGCATTCACACTAGTTCATTTTAGTGTACTTTCCTCCCTTGGAATTATGGGTTTACATGTAGTGAGTGAATTCATACCAGTCTATGAACTCCATACACATCGGATTTTACAAGACATGTTGTCCTTAGTATTAACAGGAGTAGTTAACAGTTGGAGGATACACCGGAGTTTATCCCAATACTTCTTCTACCATCGGTGTCGGATCATCCAAAAAACTAGGATAGTACAGAGATCTATTCACACACAGTTCAAGGAAGCAATGAGAGGTTGGAATACACAGAGCATTTCCTCCCTATGCTTCTTTGGCCTATGGTGTTGAATCACCCAAATAACCCCGTAAGTATAAGATATCCTTCTACACTCTTTCTCTTGACATGGATCAGGTGCACATGTTCCATTTACACTCTTTCATTTGCATATTTAACATTTACATTCTTTTATATGCATCTTTTACATTGAATTTTTACACATACATACATATTTGACTACTTGATCATTTTCTCCTTATAGGTCTGGTCATATGAGAAAAAAGTAATTAAATGGGGGAAACAACAGGATTAAGAATGAAATTTCATGATAGCACACACTACACTAACCATGTGATTACACTACACACATCAACATCAACAAACGCATTCTGCCTTAGGTTCACTCTCATCACTTTTTTTTACGGATTTAGATATTTAATTTCCACACTCCTTATGTTTGTCATTCCCCACTTTTTCTAGTCTTTCGGCACATTTCTACTACACTCTTCATGGACATCAAGTACGCATCTCCATCTACTTTATGTTACCGAGCTTTCCACTCACCAACGTTAAGTGGGGGGAAAATGTAGTCACAAAATCATGCACTTTAGACATTATTTATCCTGATTTCATACTACTATTTATAAGGTTCTTGAGTGAAAAAATTACTACTTAACCCCCATATTTTTGCCATCTTATTTTATTTTATTTCTTCATTACTGACCTTTTACATCTACATGCTCAGTCATCTTTTGTCATCTCCCATTATTTTAGCCTTTACTAGGACACCCAAATTCGTACTTGGACACCTTGGTCCCACTAGGGGCACCCCGGTCCCTTTTTCATTTTCCCGCCATCTTTTGGGCTCTTTTTAGCCGTTTGAGATCTTAATATTTCTTTCGGTCGGCCTTTTCGGGTTTATTTATGAAATTAGACCAAGATTACCCTATAAATATAAATTTATGAGACCATAATGAGGGACCTAGCACTATTCACTATTATCATCAATCTAGAGTTGCATCCATATATTGCATTAGATACCACTTGCATCTACATAGCTACATCATCGAGGCACAATTCTATGACATTTGCATCACACACTTCATAAGGGAGGATTCTATTATATTCCATGTACACATGCTATTACATTTTCTACATTTAGTTATTTCTTTCTACTTCACAAAGTGTGACTAGCACAAGAGAACCTAGGGAACATTATCCATACACTCACCAAAAAGGAATTTGGGTCTGAAATGTAGTGCATCACTTAGCTAGTAATCCCACTATTGTGGCAATGGAGGTTAGTCCAAGCCAATGATTTTTCATCTTTCTTTTTTTAGGTTTTAGATACTTATTTTGATCTTTTATAGGTCTTTACATCATCTTGGATTATTGGAGACATCTAGTATGGGGCAGAGAATCTAATCCGATAGACAACAAGGTTTTTAGAGTACCTCTTAGCCATGTTAGATTCAATTTTAGAGTTTTTATACAGACCAAGGCACCCAGTTGGAGACCAGAGTGCCCACATCCACCTCATTCCCTCTCCAGGTGCTCCAATCTAGCCATATACTCTAGATCCATCCTTTTCAGAGCTTTGAAACAGTCATTCCTTATTTCTAATTTTTCTCATCACCTCTGCGACATAGTTTTACAGGAATCTATTATTCAACTGAGTTCTTTCCTCTTCTCTCTTACACATTAGGGTTTTACTTTTATCATATTAGTTGATTAATTCATTTACATGTTTTTTATTATTAAACTAGATTATATTAAATAACATTACATTATCCCCATATTTTAGTTAATCTTCAGGTGCTCTAGTCTAGATAAACATCCCAAATACATCCTTTTCGGGGCTTCTTCACAGTCATTTTTGCTTCCAGATTCCACATTCATCTCTATGACACAGTCCCGCGAGCATCTTCTATTCAGATTAATTCTTTCCTCTTCTCTCTTTCACATTAGAGATGAAATTTCCCTTTTCATAGTTGTTTGGGTCATCTTTACATTTATTTGCACCATCTATTTACTTTATTTACAGTTGTTCATATCTTAAATTAACAAATACTTATATTCCATTTTTATTTAATCGACAACTACAATTGGCTTGCGATCTCTCTCTAATTTTTAGTGAATTGGAAATACGATTGAGTTAGGTATACTATTATAGTTTTATGATTAATTTTATCATTTTAGTTCAATGAAATATCTTTTATCTAACCAAATGGGGGAAACAATAGGATCAAGAATGAAATTTCATGATAGCACACACTATACTAACCATGTGATTACACTACACACATCAGCATCAACACACGCATTCTGCCTTAGGTTCACTCTCATCACTTTTTTTACGCATTTAGATATTTAATTTCCACACTCCTTATTTTTGTCATTCCCCACTTTGTCTAGTCTTTCGGCACATTTCTACTACACTCTTCATGGACATAAGTATGCATCTCCATCTACTTTATGTTGCCGAGCTTTCCACTCACCAACATTAGGTGGGGAGAAAATGTAGTCACAAAATCATGCACTTTAGACATTATTTATCCTAATTTCATACTACTATTTATAAGGTTCTTGAGTGAAAAACTTACTACTTAACCCCCATATTTTTGCCATCTTATTTTATTTTATTTCTTCATTACTGACCTTTTGCATCTACATGCTCAGTCAGCTTTTGTCATCTCCCATTATTTTAGCCTTTACTGGGGCACCCACATTAGTACTTGGACACCTTGGTCCCACTAGGGGCACCCCGGTCCCTTTTTCATTTTCCCGCCATCTTTTGGGCTCTTTTTAGCCGTTTAAGATCTTAATATTTCTTTTGGTCAGCCTTTTCAAGTTTATTTATGAAATTAGACCAAGAGTACCTTATAAATATAAATTTATGAGACCATAATGAGGGACCTAGAACTATTCACTATTATCATCAATCTAGAGTTGCATCCATATATTGCATTAGAGATCACTTGCATCTACATAGCTACATCATTGAGGCACAATGCTATGACATTTGCATCACACACTTCATAAGGGAGGATTCTATTATATTCCATGTACACATGCTATTACATTTTCTACATTTATTTATTTCTTTCTACTTCACAAAGTGTGACTAGCACAAGAGAACCTAGGGAACATTATCCATACACTCACCAAAAATGAATTTGGGTCCGAAATGTAGTGCATCACTTAGCTAGTAATCCCACTATTATGGTAGTTGAGGTTAGTCCAAGCCACTGATTTTCATCTTTCTTTTTTTAGGTTTTAGATACTTATTCTGATCTTTTATAGGTCTTTACATCATCTTGGATTATTGGAGACATCTAGTATGGGGCAGAGAATCTAACCTGACAGACAACAAGGTTTTTAGAGTACCTCCTAGCCATGTTAGATTCAGTTTTAGAGTTTTTATACAAACCAAGGCACCCAGTTGGAGACCAGAGTGCCCACATGCACCTCAGTCCCTCTCCAGGCCTCCAATCTAGCCATATACTCTAGATCCATCCTTTTCAGAGCTTCGAAACAGTCATTCCTTATTTCTAATTTTTCTCGTCACCTCTGCGACATAGTTTTGTAGGAATCTATTATTCAACTGAATTCTTTCCTCTTCTCTCTTACACATTAGGGTTTTACTTTTATCATATTAGTTGATTAATTCATTTACATGTTTTTTATTGTAAAACTAGATTATATTAAATAACATTACATTATCCCCATATTTTAGTTAATCTTTAGGTGCTCTAGTCTAGATAAACATCCCAAATCCATCCTTTTTGGGGCTTCTTCACAGTCATTTTTGCTTCCATATTCCACATTCATCTCTATGACACAGTCCCGCGAGCATCTTCTATTCATATTAATCCTTTCCTCTTCTCTCTTTCACATTAGAGATGGAATTTCCCTTTTCATAGTTGTTTGGGTCGTCTTTACATTTATTTACACCATCTATTTACTTTATTTACAGTTGTTCATATCTTAAATTAACAAGTACTTATATTACATTTTTATTTAATTGAAAGCTACAATTGGCTTGCGATCTCTCTCTGATTTTTAGTGAATTGGAAATACGATTGAGTTAGGTATACTATTATAGTTTTATGCTTTTTTTATCATTTTAGTTCAATGAAATATCTTTTATCTAACCAAATGGTTAGTGATATAATTGAGGTAGGTCCCTTAACCACAAAAAATAACTAACATTTTCCAAGTGTGCTTGTGTGTATGTTATAGATTTAGATCAATAATATTTTACCTACTTTATTCATTAAAGAACCCATGAATTTCCCTCACTTTTTTAATGGCAGTTTAAACCTGTTTATTTTTAGTAGCATTGATTTGGTTATTGTTATATCAACTAACACATCTTATAACTCAAATAAATCTAGGCATACAGTAGCAAAGTCACCTTGGCATATGGATTTTTTTATGCATACACTTCCTTTGGTATGTGGTGATTTGTCCTCAATGTATCCCTTATTATGTTGATCCAGTCTTCAATCTCTTTCATGTCTATGTATTTTTTATATGGATTTTCTAGAATTAATTTCAAAAATAGATCATGTGGGTATAAGCACCTTTGAATTTAAATATTTCCTTTGGGGTACGCTAATGTGGAAAATAGAGTAGTCTGACCAACCATTGATACATAAACACTTTGTTGGAAGAAAAATGGACTACGGGGGTGAATCAATCCTACAAAAATGTTTTCCTTCATTTACAAAACCATAAATTCATCATTTCATTCATTCATTTAACATTCATAACCAAATGAGCACAATACATGTGTAGTAAGTATTCACAAGTACATGAAATAAAGAAGAAGACACATGAACACAATATTTAAGTGGAATACTCTAAAGGGGAAGAAAACCCACTAAAAATCTTCTTATATTACTCAAATAAAATATATTTAGTGAAGCACCAACCCCTAGTTTAGTAGAGAAAAAACCCTACAAGAAACACTAACCCCTAATTTAGTGAAGCAATCAATTCACAAGGAGGATAAAACCCCCTAAGATGATCAAGAAAAAACTAAACCATATGAATATTAATATCTATGATTTTTTTTTGCCACAATTTATGGAGATCACTAATTCAGCTCAAACACCTTCTTCAAACCTGCATTCCTTCAAATCGTTATATCTCAATCTTTCATGACTTGTTTTGGCTTCAAACCATTACACACATGATATATATCCTTCCTCATATTTTTTCCAACATCATCATCTCTAATTTCATGCCCTTGATCATATTTCAAACTCTCGCCTAGGTCACATTTTCTCCATTAGCTCAATTAGTTAAAAAATAAACTAAACAAGCACTTAAATATTCTTCTCTTCTTTCAAAATAATCATAGGTTAGTGTTGAAAATTTATGAAGACCAATACAAATAAAAAAATAACACCAAACTCATAAAAAACATTCATAATGTACCCATGTACGTCGTCCATGCTCAAATGCACTAAACAAGCTCAAAAGCAACTCAAAACCCCATCACCTAGATGGCCAAAAACCACAAACACCATAACTATGATTAGTAAAGATCCAAAAAATTTCACACATGTCAAATATGGCATAACAACACCATCTATGGTCATAATTATCTTACACCAATTAAATTATTAATAACTCACTTAAGAAGGCTCATATCCTTCTCAAAACAACTATTTATAGGACGATGTCTTCACCTATGGACTTCAATCGCACACAAAAAAAACTCAAATATGGTATGTAAGCACTCAATGGAAATACCCTAGCCTTTATAACACATTCATTCTTTCTAGAGATAATGAAACATCCATACATACAAACCACACCAATGATCCTCTTCTCCATACTGAGCTTCCCAAAAATCAATATTAGAAATTCAACATGTTTTCACCCATTCTACCACTTTTAAGACCTCCAAAGGCCTTAAATAGGAAAAAAATTCATCCCTCTTCACTCTCCAATTGATATGAGGCATCAACTAATCCATCTCATGTCTCGTCTACCTCAATCTTCTAGCATGAGCAATCCTACCTTGAAAACAAGAAACCTTCTTCTTAACAAAATGAGTCAGATGACCTATCAAAAAAATAATCATGATACAAAACATATACCATTAAAAACCCCTCTAAATCCTATTTCTATAACATCTTTCATTTCCTTCCAAATCCTAGTGGAAGGCCTTCAACCATGTCCATCTCTGCAACTTGCTCATTTAGGTTGTTAGGAATTAATTGTTGTAAACATTATTAATTCATTATATTATTATATGAGTTTGGTAACTCATTAATAATAATATAATATAGATAAATATTGTTATATGAGTTGTTAAGATGACTCGTATAATTAAGTCAGTTGTTACACCCATAAATTGATTAAACGGGTTATTTGTTAATTGTGCTTTCTATTTAATATGAAGTAGTTTAAGCTATTATATTGCCTATATAATAGTTAATGTATTTCATATTGAAATATATGAGAATATTATTATTCTTTATTCTTAAAGTTACCAATATTTGGTATCAGAGCAAGTTTTGATATGTGACTATGAGATGGAAGAATAATTTTTTTATGTTGGGGAACTTCGAGAATTTACATTGCCCCAATTTTGGAAGCACACGTGTGAAGCAAATCAACATATATCTTAGTTTGATTTTTTAGCATATCCTTTAAAATTTATGTCTACATACAATATTTACTAACAGTTTCAAAAGCAAGCACATATTGTTGGCTTTGTCGATCTATCCTATCACCTGAACTCTTGAATTCCAAATCTGCTCGTGCTTTGGTAATTTCATTATATTAAACTGAGTCTAACTACACCAGTGACTGCATAGTTTTTAATTGATTGGCATCGTGAGTTTTTATTGGAATACCTACATTCATGTTGTGTCATGATTTAGAACCCACGTTTCATCTATTCATGTCCATGTCTAGGTGTGGCTTGTTCTCAAGTTTGGGTCTGCAGTCAACACATCCAGGTGCCTTCTCAAGAAGATTGGATTATTTATAACTATGAATTCTCATATTCTCAATCAGAGTTGATTTTCATGCATTTCCAATAGGTATTTTTTTTAGAAGAATGGTAAAGGTACTGGAGGTTTTATATGCATTGGTTTTGTTTTTCATCGGACTAACTCATCCTTTAAATGTAACTCATTCAATGAAATCAAAATCTATTACTCAAAATACACCCATCACCTATCCACTTTGAAGAATTGAGTGCATGTTGATTATTTGTGCATACATTTATAGCCATAAAAAATGATGCGTTCAATTTTTTATGCTATGTTTAGATTCTTGTAATCACAAGTCTTACGCATCTTGAGAAAATTAGATAGGAAAATATATACAGCTCATCCATTTCTTGCAGATTGATGAGTGTTTCTGGTCCCATGAACCTTTAATCTAGTATGTTTTCTATCTCATCCATTCATTCATGTAATATTTTATTGTAGCATCATTGATATTTCAACCTGTATAGATCTATCATTTCGTCTTATTATCAAAACATCAATTTGCATGTACTTTTGGAGCTGCACTTGGCATGCAATGGCATCAGTATAGTTCCTCAAAAAATGAGTATGCATTCAACATTATCTTTGGGTATTAGAGATTATAGCTGTCCCCAATAGGTTATGTTTAGTTTGTCTTATTCACATGTTCAAAGTGTCATCTTATTTTGTTATTTAGATATATATTATTGAGTTGCTAATCGAAAATTCACTAAAGAGGTATTTTTAGTTGATGTGTATTATCATGTCTAGTTAATGTTTGTTAATAGAGCTTTTTCAAAAGTTTGTAAGAAGTCCTCTCTATTTGTGTAAAAGATTCTATACATTATTCTTTTAGTCAAGTGCTTTCATCACTACCATTGCATTGTCAAATATCTCATGTCATTGTTGTGTATTCTCAGAGTGTCATAATAATAATAATAAATTATGATTTATTTTTTGTGTTGAGTCGTTTTATACCATTGAAGTGTCAATGTCATCAAAAAGAGTCATTGTCACAATTTGTCAATATTTGTAAGTGTCCAAAAAAAGTCTGAAAAATAAAAAACAAATTACCTCACGAATGAATTTTTGAAAGTGACTGACATTCAATTAAGGTTTCTAAAATTTATCTTTCTTATCACATATAGCTGAGTTAGCAGCCATCTACTGGAGGACGGAGGACATCAAAGGTTGGAGGTCATTCAATGACCTATTGTCAGTCACCAATGAACTAGTCTTGAGCTCAACTTGCTCCATCACCTCCAAAATCACTTACAAGATTAACTAAATCATAGAAAACCCTTATAAATGTTTTCTAATCATTCATAAGCCTTCAACAAGCATGAACAACTCATAAATATCATCTTACCTCATGAAGATACTTAAGACCCTACTAGATCAAGTGTCCTACAGATTTGACCCTCAAATAACATGTCCTAACTTCTTCATTTCCCATTAAAAAAACAATTTTGATATGTCATTGGAAATATCTCTGAACCAGGATCACAACACAACTTGAATAAATTCTTAACTCCACCTGTAGCTCCTGAAATTCCAATTTTACCACAAGTTACTCCAAACTACCCCAAAAAGTCTTCATAAATAGGGCACACTTTTCCCTTTTTCACCTCAAAAATTATTTGAAACTATAATGGACATGTATAAAAACTCTAGGAATAAAAAAAATTCAATTTATTTAAACCTTTTTTGGACAACTTTACCTTAAAATGTATTTCTTTAAAAACTTGCATTTTTATGTGGGGCCCATATATTGTCACATTCTCTAATACACATATCTATAAATTTGGAGTCATCTATAACCTAAAATAATAATATTTTCAAAAACAATAAAGATAGGCTCAGTATAATTCCTTTTCTCCAAGTCATTTTTAGCTTGGGTTTAGTTAGGGTTTCAAAGCAACTTATCTTCTTAACAATTGTTCATAAAAATGTGGCGATCAAACCACCTCATTATTTTTTTAAAACCTTAATAACTAACCTAAAATTATGTTCCAAATATCTCATGTCCCCATGCAAATCACATATCTTACAACGAGTATCTTAAATTTAAATTTTTCCTCAAAAACACATTCTAGAATACCCAGTTTCACCAAAAATGATGTAACTTTCAAAATATTTTTCAGAATGATCTTAAAATTTTCATGAATCATCATAATAACATCCTATAACTGACCATACCCACCATATATCCCATATAGGTTTGAAAATCTCCAACCAATCTCACTTATTTACATTATCTTGCTTGTTCTCCACCTACTTTCTTCCCAAGGACCTCAAACAGGGACTTTACCTCTAAGTACTAGCTTGAAACTCATCATAAACCATTTATGTCATCTCAAAAAACCTTTCTCATGATTTTAAAGGGTTGATTATCTCTAAAAATCATACTTCCATCTCAATCTACATGCTCCATGACTATAATAGGCCTAGAATGACCTAACTAAACCATGACATCACATGAACAAACCTTGCTGACCACGTACAAAATCATGAAAAATCTTGAAACATCATATGGACCATGATAGATCTCTTGAAAACCTTAAAATCACTTAGGAGGACTCAAAACATGATTGTACATAATAAACCATGCTCCAAAATACCATAGACCTTCAAACTTGACACTACCAATCAACCTTCATGTTTGAAATTGAATGACACCTTATGGAGAATTACATGACATCATAACACCCTTTACCTTAAATGGACTTTAAATCAATGAAAAAACTAAGAAATAATGGCAAAACCACTTTACTTATAGTTTCAATGTCCTTTTATGTATTGTTTTTTATTTCATGTGCTAGGAATTTAGGCCATTTAATTCCATCTCCATCCTCCCACATTCTTGTAATAATATCCAATACACTCAATGATGTTTTCTTACTTCCATGAGTTAGTTACTGATATCTTTTAGCTATAATATCTACGAGAAATTACACAATTTGTTTCATAATAGATCCCAATGGGATTTTCCTTCCCTTATGGAGATGACCGTAGATGGTCGTATATTGTTTCACCGGTTTTCTATTACTTTTTGATGTGACATAGATATTCCTTTGTTCATAAATCTAGTGCCTTAAGCGATTTTCATTGCATTGATAGGTATTGCATCTTATGTAATGACCCGAATTGCACTTTTATAATATTGGCTCATGATTATTTTCATAAGCTTAGGGTGGTCTCTCATATATGGAAGTTAGGAAGGCCAATCTACAACCATTCCTCACTTTGAATCCTTTTTGACTATTTTTCCTTTTATGGATTTGGTCTGGACTACGGGCCTCTCTATGCCCCATGCTTATTCTTATCTCACTACTAAGTCATGATGTGGTGGGTCCACATAAACAAAAATGTCTTTCCTCTCTAATTCAATCAGAGGAAGAAAGGTAATGACTTATTTCTCCATCATGCCTTTGACCTTAGGTTCAATGGGTTGGGTGATTTTATCCATCATTTCTATTTTGGTGATTTTATTTGTAAACTCAATCTTTGGCCTTCAAAATTTTAGCTCTTTGAATTTTTTCTCACTTTTTTTTTGTATTCTCCTATTTTCAAATTAACAAATGCATTTAACCTTTTTTTAACTCTAACTCTTGTTTATATCTCTTCCAGATGTGATGTGGCCATTTTTGAACTTTTTATCCTTTGACCTACCATCTTAATTAATTTTATTCATTGTATATTTGGCTTGATTTCCAACTGAATATCCTTTTTAGTTCACTTACCATGAAATCTTGGTAGCTTTATTTATTGGACATATAAATCAATGAGATAGAAAATTTTCATCGTTTTAAATTTTTTAAAAAAAATCCTCTCATCTTTTTCTTGTTTCTTATGCAGATTTCCTAAAATTATTTTTTTTATGAACTTTCTCTTTAGTTTAATCCTCACTTTCCAATATTTTGGATATTTTAACATTGAACTTTTGATCATTGATTTATCTACACACACTAAAACTTAAATGATCAAATATACAAACTTCTATATATCAAACTTGCAGAAATTTTGAAACTTCCTACTTTAACTCATGTGTTGAAGGAACCTATTTTAACTTTCATGTCATTGTGTAATTATCCATTGTAGACTACTAGCCTACATTTATTGATCTTTCTATTCACCATGTTCCCTTGTAGGTATTGCAATACAATTGTACCTTGCTTTGTGATGTGGATGTAATTATATAAGGGTAATTCCACCTAATGCGTAATTTTCTCAGGTTTTCTTTTATTCTATTTTCATACACCAATATCATCTACTCCAGTAGAAATTATTTACTACAAAGATTTTGTTCATGAAATACTTTCTAGCTTTATGTAAGTTCCTATGGATTCCATTACATAGTTACTTTGTAGTCTTCTATTTTTTTCGAATCTAACAATCTATTTTTAATGAACTCGTCATCTCCTAACCTTGTAATTATTACAGTGTGGAAGCTTGGTACAATGTATTTTATTGGAATTATTGATTTTATTCCATAGACCGGCTTAAATGGTGTTTTTCATGTACACCACTTGTAGTTTGTTTTATATTCCCAAATTATTATGAGTATCCTATCTTCCCAATCATCTCTTTAAACATTTCATATATTTGGTAACACTCTTTCTAGTACTTTGTTAGCTGCCTCCACTTTCCCATTTACTAATAGATTATATGTTTTGCTTTGTTGATTCACAATCATAAATTATTCTGTTAGGATTTTGATTTTTTTTCAATAAATTTGTTCTCCTATCACTAACTAAATTTTATCAACATCCATATTTGGTTATGATGTTTTCATACAATAATTTGGTGTGGCTACATCTTCTACCTCTTTTTTGAAATATGTAGTTTTCACAATGATGTACCTAGATCTAGACCTTCTAGATGGTGGATATATCAATCCAATGAAACATATCCCCCATTATTCAAAACATTGCATGGATAAGACCATATTGAGTGGAATTTCATCTTTTTTATTAGGACTCCCTATCCTCTAAACAATATCGCAATGTTTCGAAATGTGGTGTGCATCTCGAAACAACGTTGGAAACTAAATTCCACTTTGAAATATCTTCTTCATAGTTATTTCTCCTAAAATATTCCCTCATGTTATGCCTACATTTGGCTCGTGTAATATTGACTATCTTTCATGTTATGATGTGACACTACATAGTAATTCATCCTTCCCTAATTTATATAGAAATCCATTTATAATTATGTATAGAAATGCTTCAGTGATAATCTTCTTCTTCTCCTTTTCTGAATAGTGACATGTCAATCCCAAGTTAAAGTAATCGTTCAATCTCTTTAAGTTGTTATAGGATTGCGATAACGTGAAATAAGTGTGTGTAAAGTGCATATTTTTCCAATTCCTCAATTTATTCCCTTATATTGATGTCACTTAGGTGGTCTATTCCTACCTTTTCTGATCTCATATTAACATTTATCTAAAATCTATATTCCTCAAATAACATAAGCCATCTTGACATTTTTCCTTGTAATAATGCCTTATTTACTAGATATCACAATGCTTGGTGATCATGAAGAATTCAGACGGTGTTTCCAATAGATATTTCCTGAACTAATGAAGTGCAAAGACCATGGCTAAATCCTCCCAATCTATGGTTGTGTAGTTTTTCTCTACTAGTGAGAATTCCTGTCTTACAAAATGAATGGGTGATCAATTACTCCCCATCATATTTGAGAAATTATATCATCAGTTGTGCTTCCTAAAGCATCAATTTGTACATGAAACATTTTGTCTAATATAGAAAATCACTAACTAACTTCTTCTTCAATTGTGTGAATTCATTTTAACATTCTATTTTTCACTCAAATGTAAATCCCTTCAGTAATAATTGCTTCATTATTTTCACAATACTAGCATGTCCCCTAATGAATTTTTTTAAGTACACTATGTTTTTATAAAAGGCATAGTTTTATGTGGGGTTTGTAGGAGGTTTGAGTCCCATTATAATTATTATTTTTTATTGATCAATTGGAATACCTTCTTTGCAAAAAACATGGCTAATTAACACTCCAAAATGTGTAAAGGAAAATAGTTTCTTCAAATCAAATGCAATGCATAATTATCTACATCATTCTAATATGATACATACCTTAGAGATGTGTTCTTTGAATAGAGATAAAATTTCTCAATCATCCAAATACACTTCTAAGAAATCATGTATGAAATATTTAAAGGTAGTGAAAACATCTCTAGAGAATATTTAAAGTACATTCTTTAATCCAAAAGGCATAACCATGTATGCAAGGTTGCACCATTCAGTTATGAAGGTAGTTTTGAATCGATCTTATTGCACAATAATACTTTGGTGATAGCCCATAAATATATCTATAATTATTCATATAATTGTTGTCCTACTATTTATTCCACAAGTTCATTGGTGAGTGGTGTTGCAAATGGTTCGTTTACACATGCATTATTTAGAGCCCTATAATCACCAAAAATTCTAATCTCTCATATTTTATTTTTTTGAGTGATTATTGGGCTCACCCAATCTTATTTCTCTATGGAATAGATTAGTATTTCTTATACCATGCAGTCCATTCATGCCTTAACCTTTGTCTTCATTTTTGGATTCAACATATAAGGCCTCTTCTTGATAGGATTTTATACCTCCTTTAATTATATTTGCATTTCTCCTAGTGATGGATCCAAGCCCTTTATTTTGGTAAATTTAGTGGGAAACACATCTTCATAGTCACATAGTAATTACATCTCAAACATCTCTTTTTTCTAATAGTGGCTAATTTTATTGTATCTAATGGAAAAATGTTTTATACCATTTTGCGCACTGGTTCATCAAATATTTTGTCTTTTCCTTTATCTTTTTTGTCTTCTAAAATTCTCCATCCTTCTTTTTCTTTTATGTTTAGATTATGAAAATAAAATTCTTCCTCATTGAGCAATTCTTTTTCAAATGGTAGAGGTTCAATACATTTGGATTCAAACATTTCTTCTAGTTTAGTATCCTCCCCAACCTTAGATTACTCTTTTGTCTTTCCTACCATATGGATTACCTCCAATGTATGAGACATATCATTTTTGTCATTTCATTCATATTGTTGTTATCTACATAATTTCTCTTTTTTATTTTCTATGGGATCTAAAAACTTTATCTCTTCCTTCTAAGTTAATAGTTCCATGACATACGATTTTTTTTATTTTTTTAAGAGTTTCATCTACCATGGGGTTGATATATTCTAATATAGGGTTTGAATAAATTCATGTTGCACATGTCACCAATTGCGTGTTTCTCTTCTTCTCTTAATGAAAATACCAAGATTTTGGTAATACAGTAAGTTTTTCTGGGAAGATATGAACCCACCATTACAGTTCAATTTCTTATACTTTATAAGCCTCAATACACCACTGAATATAAATTCTCAGACAAATTTTTTCACATTACTTAGGATAATCTTTAGTTATTCTTATAGGTAAAGAAAATATTACACACATCATGCCTATTTTTATCATCATGTTTTATGTATGGCCCATAATGTAGTTATTGATTTCTTTAGTGCATAGTCCATTACATTGATTCTCATGTCTTCTTGTGGTACATTGTCCTAAAATTAAAATAACAATGTATCGATGCTATAGGTCCTAAAGAATTACGGAGTTCATTTTTCTTCTTCCTTAACCATCTTCATTGACCTTAGTTAATGTTCTCTGCACATCTAATGGTTCAAAATTCCATTTGAATCCCCACCAATTGAATCTTTTATCTCCCATGGGATATAACCATCTCCATTTGTCTCAGTATAATCCTAAGTTTGTTGTGAAAATGAATATAATGGTGTTATCCTAGATTTAGTCATAGACCTAATGTTTTAATGTAATTCTTCATTTGTAAATGGATTCCTAGCTTTTGCATTGATAGAAATCTCCTAATTCCTAAAATCATCTACATTTGTTTATTTTCTATATTGCGGAGCTTTAGACATTTTGTGATGTCTAACCTTAAACTAGATTTCAACAGCGTGTGCATATGGATATGTAGGTTCATTAGGAATAGTGTATGGTTTATTTTCAAACATGTTTATCGATATGAAAATAATATAGTAATCAAGGTGTGCTTCCATCTAATTTTTTACCTTGTTGATTTTCATATTTTCATTATATGCCCATTTCTTTCGATCAATACAAGATAATGCATTTCATTGGTTTTCATTTCAATCAATTCAAAATTCCATTTTAAACTTAATTCTTTAACATGTATTATTATACCCTCAAGCCACCCAATCGGATCTACTCTCTTGTAATCTGTGAAGTTGAGAGAAATGGAGATATAAGCCTAAGTTAGAGCTCCCATGGCTTGCCAAGTGGATCTCGACATCATGCATAGAGTTCTTTCAAAATTAAAGACCTCATCTATTATTATATACTCCCATAGGATTATATTCAATATATTATCTGTTGGTGCAATTTCTAGGTTTGCACACTTTACTCTAATTCTCCATGTTCCATTTTTACTCCAAAACATCCTTTTGGCTCGAGCTGGTGATCTATAACTCATTTTATCTAGTTGAATGCTTTTAAACTACCCTCAATGTTGTTATTTTGCCCTAAATTTAAGCAAAATCCAAGTTTCCCCTTTATTGTGCCCTAATTTTTCATCTTACACAAGTTGTATTATTTTTCCTTGGCCAAAACGTAAAAGAAACCTGTGTTTAATCAAATTCCATTTTTGTGAAGGTGAAATTTCACTCCCCAGGCCTAAATCATTGTCAAATCATGTTTCATTGGATTCAAAACCGAAAAATCCATCTTCCTTGTGAAAAAATTCAATTTCAGAAGCATCCCCTGCATTTTTGCATTTTGACGGGCATACAGGCATGTTCTACCTGTCAAATTTATCATTGCAATGTTTATGCTAATGTGGCAGGTTCTCATTGGTTGGGATATGGTGGAAAAACATTGCTAACTTGTCCTTTTTGAGTTTTTTGCAAAAGGAAAAATTTTAAACGCACCCCCACTGTGTTATCTTGGTGTGCCTACGTGGCACAATATCCCGAAGGCCCGCACCTAATGGGGGAGCGACATGTGGCACAGGGAGATCAAACAAACAGTGTGGGAGTTTAGAAAATTTTATTCTTTTTGGCTCAAGGGTTTCAAGGGAAAATTTTGACTCAAAGGCCCGCCTCCAGTAGGAAATGTACACGTGTCCAAGAAAGTTAGCATGAAGGAGCGGAGTTTGTGAAATTTTTTAAGCTTTTAACTACAAAATGTTAAAGTTGACATTTGGACCCCGCGAGCCCACACCCAATAGGAAGGCGACACGTGGCACAGGGAGATCAAGCAGGGAGGCGAAAGAGTTGAATTTTTTTCAAATTTTTGGCTCAAAACGTCAAGGAAAAATTTGGACCCGAGGGCCCGCACCCAATGAGAAGGTGACACGTATGCGGGGATGAAATGGAGGGGCGGAAGTTTTAAAGACTTTGAAGTTTTAACTTCAAAATGCTAAAAATAAATTTTTGCCCAAAGGCCCGCAGCAAATAGGGGATGGACATGTATCCAAGAGGCAAGATGGACAAAGGGGCCGAAGGAGAAGTTTGTGAATTTTTACCTCTATGTTTAAAAGGTAAAAAATGAAGAATAGGCCCGCGTCTAATGAAAATAGGACACGTGTCCTAAATTTGGCGGAGGTTTGGAGCACGGAGAGGAAGTTGAAATTTTGTAAAATTTTAGCGAAAAATATGAAGGTAAAAAATTAATCACGCAGAAAATTTGAAAGTGTCTCCCCATATCCAATCAAGGAGCAACACATGGGCACATTTCAAAGAGCGGAGAAAAGGAAGAGCGGGCCCATGCAGAGGATTTTGTGCTTGCGGAGGAATGAAGGCAAATTTGATGAGTCGGCTCCGCATCCAATGGGAGAGCGACACATGGCATAGAAACAGCAGGCGCATTGGGGGCATGCGGAGCATTTTGAGAAAATTTTCCTTTTCTCAAAAAAGTGCAAAATTCATCAAATTGGCTTGTGATTTTGGTGGAGGCCCACATGAGGACACGTGGCGCGTTCAGGGGGCAAGTGTGGGGAAAATTTTCAAAATTTTCTCAGAGTTCAAAAAGGTTTAAAAATGCGTTTTAAGGATTGGGGGCCCGATCCCCAATCATGTTTGGACACGTGTCCCACCTTGTGTAAAGGCAAAAAGGTAATATTTGAGGATCTCATCAAGACACGTGGAGGGTGGAATTTTAAAGTTGATTTTAATCAACGGCAACTGTGTATTTTCATTTTTTGGGCACCATGGAAGCTCTAAGAAGTGTGGAATCGTTATTTTTGCACCAAATCACATGAAATTTTATATGATTTCGCATCCTTTCGGCCTTCTAAGTGCAATGGAATAATTTTTATGAGCTGATTCGGTGCCCTATAGTGTTTTTCGTGAAATATTTTTCTCAGCCCGTGAAAAACATGTGAAAGGTAAAAAATGAAAAGTTGCAGAGTTAAAACGATGAGGAAAAAAGGTGAAAAATGATTACAAATGCATGATATGGCATGGTGGAATGCCAAAAACGTGACCCTGGGATGGATAAGGATACAAGTTCAAGAAATATTTTAAAAATTGGGTGCATCTCTGGCATTTGGCAAAGCTGTTTTACAGTTTTATATCATTTTTCATCAAATGGATAGGGTTTTGTAACAAATTTGATCCCTTTGGCATATTATTTGCTTGGGATGGAAGGATCCAAGCTGGCAGGGGGTATATGATGTATTTTAGAGGCATTTTGAAGGTTCTGTTGAGAATTTTGGAAAAGGAGAGAAGAATTTTCACAAGGAAAACTAGAAGAAATCCATTTTCTCTTCGGAGAAACTGCCTGAGAGCCATTTTTTATTTTTGTTTGCATCAAATGTTCATCATGTTTCGTTGGTTTCAGTTGTAAAGCCATCAAAAAGCTTTGATATTGTTTGAATAGCATTCCCTTGCTGATGTATTTGATCAAATTCTTGGATTAATTGGTTTTATCTCTTGGCAAAAATTGCATACACTTGTATTTCAGTATGTTTTCAATTTGTGTTTCATGCTCATGTTTCAATCTTGTGTTTGGGATCTTTATTGGTCATGCATGGTCTCATTTCTTGTAGAGGGTTTGAAGGCATCTACAATCTTCCATTCAGAGGAGAATTCATTTGAGTGAAGATAAATATATTTAAATTCATCTTACCTTCCTTGTAAATTGAGGGTGTTTGTAAACCTTTGGGTGTACCTTAGGTCATGATCTAGCAAGGGTTCCTAAATGCTTCATTGATATTTTACATCAAGCCTTTGTGGTAGGTTATCAAATTTTGTATGGAATAGTGTAGATTTGGGCATCCATTGTGCACACATCCTGGTTGAAAGAGCACTTCAAATTCATTGAAACATCTCTGTTGTTTAGGTGTTGTAACTCATTTGCAAAGTTTCCCAAAGAAGGTGATGATTTCTAGCTACTTTTGTCCCAAGATCTCTCATCAGAATTTCATTTTAAACTAACTCATCCTACCTATAATACCCCCTACATTTGCATTGTGTATCTACAAAAGAATTCCATCCTTTCACTAAAATGCACAAGGTTGATCAGGGTTTTATCATGTCTTTAGCAGCTCTAGCTTTGTTTTGAGAACATTTCCATCATTTAGTAGTGACAACTCCTTTGAGTTTGGATAATGGATACTTGATCATGTTTTCACAAATCCTCTTCCATATCATATGTAAAACACAAGGATATCTCCATCTCCTTACCATATAGGGGTTGCAATATAGGTTCTCTTGCCTTGGTTGATAGGCACAACCTAAAATTGTGAGGGTTGGATCAAAACCCTCTTGAAGGTGCTATCCACTCCCCCCAATTATTGAATGCAAACAAGTAGATAGGTGTGCTTCCCCGGCTACAAATGACATACAAAACATCTATGTATCCTTGAGTGTCTTGTGAAAATTCATGATGTTGTTCGAGTTGTGAAGGAGATTAAATCTGGATACCAACACCCGAGTGGCGCCATTTTTGGGGACTTCTTGAAATTTCTTGGTGGTTTTAAAGTATTTGAGAGGTTTGAGCATTTGTGTGATTAAGTATTTGAGCTGTTACATTCTTGAGATATCATTTCATACTTCAGATCTGCATGTTTTGGGTAAAAAGGATTTCAAGCTCAGCCTTGCTCTTCTCACTTACTAGTAGTTTATATGATTTGGATGCACTATTTTTGGTTGAATTAAGAATAAGATCTGAATTGTAAACCCTTGCAAAGTTTTCATAGCATACATTTGACAAAATATTTTAGTGCTTTCTTGCACAACTAAGGTGGAAATCCTTAGTGGCGACTCCATGTTGTTTGGTTCTTGAAATACTAGTTGTCTTACACATTTCTGTCATTTAAAACTTGTTGTTTAAATCTATCAAATTGGAGGGAAGGAGATCCCTCTTCATCAAGGACTCTTCTAAGAAGTTTCTCACCAAATCAAGAAGCTCAGAACTAGAGCGAAGAAGAGTGTGGAAAGTGGTTGGTGATTTGGTTGCAAGAAAAGAGATCCCTATAGTTGAATTTGAAGGAGAGCATCCTGTCATTGAAGATTATAATTCTTCTTCAAGTAGGTCTGATTCAGGATAATCTTCTTGCTGATTTTCATTCTCCATCAGGTGAGGGACCTTCTTGTGTATTTAAAAAACCTACTCCTAGATATGCTCCTGTGGTTTCTAAGTTTGCTAAAGTTTATCAAGAGAGAGAGCCTTTGGGGGGTTGTCATTTTAGAGATCATTCATCTATTCCAATCAGACCCATTACTACTCCTCATCAGCTTGTTTCACCTCCAAGATCACCCCCACCAAAGCAATATGGCTCAGCCTAGACCTCCATTTGTTGTTAACACCTTTGGTCCTATAGATTTTGGAGGAATGGGTGGTTATCTAAATGTTGTCCCACAAGATGTGAGAAATAGGTTACCAAAATTCCAAGGTAACAATGCCATAACTGGAGATCAGCATCTCAAACTCTTTGTTAACATGATGGAAGATTTTGAAATAGAATTTGAGGATGTGTATATTAAGTTGTTTATCCATACACTTGAGGAAGATGCAAGAGATTGGTATAAATCTCTACCTGATAACTCTATTGATTCATGGACTGAGATGAGTAATGCATTCATATTACAATATGGAGATAAAACAGATCCAAGGTTCCTTCTATCTGAGTTTGAGAATATCAAGAAGAACCTGAATGATACCATTCATGACTTTAATACAAGATTTAATAAAACATTGAGAAGCTTTCCTGTCATTTTGAGGCCTTGTGATGAGTCTTGCTTAATCAAATACATAGATGCATTTGATAAAAAGGAAGCCTATTACTTGAGAGACAAAAATCCTACAAACTTGAGACAAGCTTTCACCATGGCACTTCAAATTGAAAATAATATCAAGGTTGTCGGTAAATCACTTAAGAGGGATGGTGTGAAGCTGATAAACCCTGAGAAGCCACAAGCTAGCAAGGGTGCTGATTTAGAAGATGTTGTCAAGACTTTGGTAGGGGCTATTAAAGAAATTTCTTACAAGTTAGCCCGGGCTAAGAAGGGAATTGGGAAAAGTTCACAAGGACAGAAAAGAACTCAAAACCATGATATATTTGACAATCATCCTAGGGGTGATCAAAGAAAAGATGATAGAGGTAAAGCGCCTGTTGGATCTGCAAATAAACAACCCCAAGCACGTGAAAGGGACCAGCAAGATATTGATGATGATAATGAGAATGAAATCGATGATAACATTTGTATGATGGGCATTTCTTTAATATCACAACAAGCAGCAACATCAACAGATGTGATAAGTGCAAGGACTGCTGCAACCTTTTGGGATTGCATAAAGAGAGTACCAGTTCTTTCTCTTCCTCAAGTTCATGATGTAGATGTAGTTTAGGCTTTTGAAATTCCTAATAATTACTTTGAATATATAAGGGCTTTAATGATCAAGAAGTATGATGGTGGTATTCCTTTGGAGGAAGATAGACAATTGTTAATGAATGATGTGGTTGGTTAAGAAAAGGAGTACAATACTAGAAGTAAAGTTGTTAGGGGAGTTGGTCCTCAAGTCAAGCCAAAGACACCCTTCCTCAAAAGCATTCCCAAAGACAATCCTAGAAAAGAAACAATTGCCAAGAACCCTATTGTCCCATGCAAAAATATCAGTCCTCTCCATGCCCAAGCTGCCAAGAATACTTCTCCATCTGATGAACCTTCTTTTTTCCCTTCCAATGTTGTTTTGCCAAAGAATGTTCCATATGATATAGCCTAGGTATTGAGCCAAATTAAAGTGAGTGTTCCCATTATTGAATTGCTTAGAATTCCTGAACACAAGAAAAGAGCTTTTGAATATTTGGGATTGAAGGAAGAAAAGAGTATACCAAGCAGAAATGTAAATGTTGTTAAGAATCCTCTTCAAAGCATTGCTGGCCCTGAAACACCACCACCAATGGAAGATCTTAGAGAGGCACCTGAAGTGTATTTGGGGACATCCTTGGTTTATTCCCAATTGAATGTTGATCCATTCTTTACAACTTTTCTCATAAAAGGTAAGTTGCTTCATAATTGCATGTTTGATTTTGGTACATCATGTAATTTTATGCCTCTAGAAGTCATGAATGAGTTGGATATCAAAGTGATAGAAGCATATGGGAAGTGTACAGCCATGGATTTAAGGGAATTTCCAGTTTTTGGTTGTGTGAAGGGGTTGGTAGTACAACTTGTAGCCTATCCGGATAAGAATTTAAAACTTGATGTTGTAATTGTTAACTGCCCTGCCAAATGGGGTATGCTTTCGTCAAGAAAATGGGCTGCAAGTGTTGGTGGTAGTGTTCAAATGGACATGTATTTTTCCACCATTCCCATTGAGGGCAGCCTTGTCAAACTCTATGGTGAAAAGAAGATGTTACACTTGATTGAAGATCCTAACAATGCTTCTTATGAAGTGTTGTTTACTGATGTAGATGTTGACAACTTCATTGGTTTTGTTGATGGAAAAGAGAATAATATGGATAAATCATAGTGCCTTGGTATGGTAGGTTCTCCATGGACATTACTATTTGATGGGGCTTGCTCCAAATTTGGCAATGGTGCTGGTATAGTGTTGGTTTCTCCTAGTTTAGAAAAGTTTCCTTTTTCCTTCAAGCTCAATTTTGAGTGCACTAACAACATTGCTGAGTATGAGGCATTATTATTGGGATTAAGGATTGCATAGAAATATGGATTGAAGGATATTGTTGCCAAGGGTGATTCAGAGCTGGTTGTCAAGAAAGTAAGAAAGTTGTATGCTACAAAAAATCAACGTATGAAACAATATAAGCATGTTGTTTGGGACTTGATTGAAATTTTTGAATCCTTTAACATTATTTACCATGATAGGATTCTTAATGCTACTACTGATAAGTTGGCTGTTCTGGGTTCTGGATTCGACAATTACATTGTTTCACCTTTTTTTGAATATGATATTGAGGTGCTAACAAGGCCAGCTGTCTCGGATAATGTGAAACATTGGTAGATTTTTGATGATGATACACAAGCGTTGAGATTCTTACAATGCCAAGGAGAGTTTTCTGGTTAGAATATTGATTTGGAACCAATGGTGTGCATGAATGAAGGTAGAGAAACTTTGTTTGACAAGGATATTATACAATTGAAAACAAATACCATTCCTAAAGGTCTTTTTACACTTGAATCCAATTTTAGCAATGTTGATTGCATCATAAATAGAAACTTGTTTTCTTCAAGGGATGTGGAAGAGCACAACTTAGGAACTAAAGACAAACCAAGGAGGATCTGGTTGGGCATCCATCTCATTAAAGAGGAGAAATAGACCTATGCCCAAATTTTAAAGAAATATCAAGATTGCCTTGCTTGGTCTTATTCAGAGCTGAAGGCATATAGAGAAGATTTATTTCAGCATGAAATCCCTCTTGAGGCCAAAACCAAGCCATTTAGACAAAAAAAAAAGGCCTATTAACCCATTGATTTCCATGAAAATGCAAGAAGAGTTGAATAAATTGAGAGATGGTGGCATTATTCAGCCTACTAGATACTCTTCTTGGGTTGCTAACCTTCTGCCAGTTAGAAAGAAGAACGGAGATATCAGACTTTGTGTGGATTTTAGGAATCTAAACAAAGCATCTATGAAGGAAAACTATCCTTTGCCAAAAATGGAGAATATGTTGCAACTTGTAACAGGGTCAGAAATGCTTTCTACTTTGGATGGTTTCTCTAGATACAATCAAGTAGTAGTCAAAGAATCAGAAAGACTTAAGACAACCTTCACTACTCCTATGGGGAATTATGTTTTTGTAAGGATGCCTTTTGGATTGATGAATGTTGGTGCTAATTTTCAAAGGGAAATGGATGTTGCCTTTGCTAGCTATATCAATGATTTTATTGTAGTTTACCAAGATGATGTGACTATTTTTTCAAGGTAGCGAGCAGACCATTTGCAACACCTAGAGAAGATGTTGATCAGATGTAGAGAGTATGACATTTCACTTAATCCAAATAAGTGTCATTTTAGTGTGCCAAAGGCCAAGCTATTGGTGCATATTGTGTCCAAAGAAGGTGTTATGATAGACCCTGAGAGAGTGTAAGCAATCAGCAAAGTGCCTATGCCAAGAACCAAGAAGGTTATTTAATATTTCTTTGGCCAAATCAATTTCATTAGAAGGTTTGTCTCCAATTTTGTTGAGTTAACTTTTCCAATCACAAGCATGCTAAGAAAGGATCAAGTTATTAAGTGGGAAAAGGCTACCATCCAAGTTTTTGAAGGAATAAAGGATGCACTCAAGCATGCACCTGTTTTGGCAGCTCTAAACTATAAGATGCCTTTCCAAATCTTGTCTTTTGCATTTGAATTTACTATTGCTTCAGTTTTGTTACAAAAGGATGAGAATGGAGCTGAGAGACCTATTGCTTTCTTTAGCAAGGCTTTACAAGCAGCTGAATTGAAGTACACAATTATGGAGAAACAAGCATTTGCATTGGTAAAAGTAGCAAAGATTTTCAGGCCCTACATTTTGAGTTCAAAGCTTGTTGCTTATGTTCCTCATACAATGGTTAAAGATATCTTATCTGACATGGAGATATCAAGAAAGAGATGTAGATGGGTCAACAAATTACAAGAGTATGATATGGATATCCAAAATACAAAGCTGGTAAGAGGTTTGGGTCTTGCCAAGCTCATGGCTGAGAGTAATTTGCAAAATGTAGAAGTGAATCAGCTAGAGGAAGGAAGGGAAAACCTTCTTGACAAATTGATGAATTATGAATGGTACAAGGATGTGATTTTCTACCTCAAGCACCTATGATGTTCTAGTCACTTGAATAAAAATCAGAAAAGAGCCCTTATGTTGGCTTCTCAAAAATATATCATAAAAGACCTTGGGCTGGCTTGGAAGAACCCTGAGGGTGTCCTCTTGAAATGCATAACTAAAGATGAAGCTCCCAATTTGATTGCTGATTTCCATGGGGGAGTTTTTGGAGGACATTTTGCTGGGAGAGTGACAACACATAATATTTTAAGAGCTAGTTATTGGTGGCCAACTCTTTTCAAAGATGCAAACCGGCTAATTAGAATATGTGATAGTTGTCAACGCTTCTCAGGAAGATTGAAAGCTTCAGGCTCCCTTCCTTTATAGCCTATATCAATTGAAGATCCTTTTAAACAATGGGGAATGGATTTTATTGGAGAGATTTCCGATCCTTCTAGTATTGGTTACAAATGGATCCTTGTAGCAACTAATTATTTTACAAAATGGGTTGAGGCAATTCCATCTAGAAAGGCAACACACCAAGTGGTAATGGATTTCTTGCTGAATCATATCATATGTAGGTTTGGAGTTCTAGTTAAAATTGTATCTGATAATGCTATGTGTTTTAGAGCCAAGCCTTTGATGGCAATGTGTAGTGAATATGTGATAAATTTGACATATTCTTCAAACTACAATCCATAAGGTAATGGACAAGCTGAATCAAGTAACAAGAACTTGCTCAAGATCATTAGAAGAACCTTGGAAATCAACAAGAAGAACTGGGGAGAATAGTTGAAATTTGCAGTATGGGCTGATAGAATAACTCCAAAAAGAGCAACTGGTAAAAGTCCATTTGAACTGGTGTATGGAACTCAGGCTTTACTGCCATTACACCTACAATTATCCACTTTTCAGTTTTCCCAGTAGTTGGAAGATCAAGAGCATGGCCCATATGAATCAAGAATCAATCAGATCATTAAGTTGGATGAAGATAGGAGAACTTCTCATCAAAGGCATGTCAGGTTTAGGGAGAAATTGAAGAAGTTGTTTGATAAGAAGGTCACCCCTAGAGCTTTCAGTGTTGGAGATCTATTTTTGCTCTGGGATAGTAGGCATGAAGACAAGTGCAAGCATGGCAAGTTTGATGCTCTATGGATGGGCCCTTATGCCATTGATATCAGGATTGGAGAAAATACATTTTTTCTCAAAGATTTGGATGGGGATTTGCTGGAGCTGCCTGTTAATGGCAAACATTTAAAACATTTCTTGGATTAAATCCCCATGTGAGGTATGTACACTTTGTACATTTTGTATAGCTCTTTTTTTGTTTTGTCTTCACCTTGTTCTTGCTGTTGTCAGCTCGTGGTCTGCCCTTTTCTCCTTGGCAACCATTTTTGGTCTAGTTTTCTCAGTCCTTTTTGGTGGAAATTCTGGTTCTTGGGCTGCTCTGCATTTTTAGACTCCTTTCCCAATGGATTTCTAGCACTTGGTCTACGTTGTGATCTTGTGACACTCACTGGGAGTGCCCATCCCCAAGTAGGAGCCAATGTTGGTGCAATTTCTGGGTTTGCACACTTTACTCTAATTCTCCATGTTCCATTTATACTCCAAAACATCCTTTCGGCTTGAGCTAGTGATCTGCAACTCGTTTTATCCAGTTTAATGCTTTCAAACTACCCTCAATGTTGTTATTTTTCCCTAAATTGAAGCAAAATCCAAGTTTCCCCTTTATTGTGCCCTAATTTTTCATCTTGCACGGGCTATATTTTTTTTCCTTGGCTGAAACACAAAAGAAACCCGTGTTTAATCAAATTCCATTTTTGTGAAGGTGAAATTACACTCCCCAGGCCTAAATCATCATCAAATCATGTTTCATTGGATTCAAAACCGAAAAATCTGCTTACCTTGTGAAAAAAATCAATTTCAGAAGCATCCCCTACATTTTTGCATTTTGACGGGCATACGGGCATGTTCTACCCGTCAAATTTATCATTGCAACGTTTATGCTGACGTGGCAGGCTCTCATAGGTCAGGATATGCAGGAAAAACATTGCTAACTTGTCATTTTTTAGTTTTTTGCAAAAGGAAAAATTTTGAATGGACCCCTGCAATGTTATAATGGTGTGCCTACATGGCACGATATCTCGAAGGCCCACACCTAATGGGGAAGCGACATGTGGCACAGGGAGATAAAATGGACAACATGGGAGTTTGGAAAATTTTATTGTTTTTGGCTCAAGGGTTTCAATGGAAAATTTTGACTCAAAGGCCCGCCTCCAATAGGAAATCTACAACTGTCCAAGAAAGTTAGCATGAAGGAGCAGAGTTTGTGAAATTTTTGAAGCTTTTAACTACAAAATGTTAAAGTTAACATTTGGCCCGCGAGCCCGCACCCAATAGGAAGGTGACATGTGGCACAGGGAGATCAAGCAGGGAGGTGAAGAGTTGAAATTTTTTCAAATTTTTGGCTCAAAATGTCAAGGAAAATTTTGGACCCAAGGGCCCGCACCTAATGAGAAGGTGACACATATGCGGGGATGAAATGGAGGGGCGGAAGTTTTAAAGACTTTGAAGTTTTAACTTCAAAATGCTAAAATTAATTTTTTTCCCAAAGGCCTACAGCAAATAGGGGATGAACATGTGTCCAAGAGACAAGATGGAGGAAGGGGCCGAAGGAGAAGTTTGTGAATTTTTTCCTCTATGTTTACAAGGTAAAAAATGAAGAATAGGCCCGCGTCCAATGAAAACAGGACACGTGTCCTAAATTTGGTAGAGGTTTCGAGCACAGAGAGGAAGTTGAAAATTTTGCAAAATTTTCATGTTTCAAAAAGAAAAGGAAGAGTGCGGGCCCACAGAGGATTTTGTGCTCACAGAGGAATGAAGGCAAATTTGATGAGTTGGTTCCGCATCCAATGGGAGAGCGACACGTGGTAGAGAAATAGCGAGCATTCGAGGGAGCGAAGCATTTAGAGAAAAATTTCCTTTTCTCAAAAAAGTGGCAAAATTCATCAAATTGGCCAGCGGTTTTGGTGGAGGCCCACATGAGGACACATGAAGCATTCAGGGGGCAGGCGGGGAAAATTTTCAAAATTTTCTCGGAGTTCAAAAGGGTTTAAAATGCGTTTTAAGGATTGGGGGCCCGCCCCAATCATTTTGGACACATGCCCCACCTCGTGTAAAGGCAAAAAGGTAATTTTTGAGGATTTCATCAAGACACATGGAGGGCAGAATTTTAAAGTTGATTTTAATCGATGGCAACTGTGCAATTTCATTTTTTTGGGCACCATAAAAGCTCCAAGAAGTGTGGAATCATTATTTTTGCACCAAATCACATGAAATTTTATATGATTTCACATCCTTTCGGCCTTCTAGGTGCAATGGCATCACTTTTATGAGCTGATTCGATGCCCTATAGTATTTTTCATGAAATATTTTTCTCATCCCATGAAAAACTCGTGAAAGGTAAAAAATGAAAAGTTGCAAAGTTAAAATGATAAGGAAAAAATGTGAAAAATGATTACAAATGCATGTTGGCATGGTGAAATGCCAAAAATGTGACCCTGGGATGGATAAAGATCTAAGTTCAAGCAATATTTTAAAAAATTTGTGCATCTCTGGCATTTGGCGAAGCTATTTTATAGTTTTATATCATTTTTCATCAAATAGATGGGTTTTGTAACAAATTTGATCCCTTTGGCATATTCTTTCTTTGGGATGCAAGGATCCAAGATGGCAGGGGGTATATGATGTATTTTTGAGGCATTTTGAAGGTTCTGTTGAGAATGTTGGAGGAGGAGAGAATAATTTTCACAAGGGAAACTGGAAGAGGTCCATTTTCTTTTGGAGGAACTGCCTGAGAGCCATTTTTTATTCTTTTTTGCATCTAATGTTCATCATGTTGAGTTGGTTTTAGCTGTAAAGCCATCAACAAGCTTTGTGATTATTTGAATAAAATTCCTTTGCTGATGTATTTGATCAAATTCTTGGATTAATTGGTTTTATCTCTTGGTAAAGCTTACATACACTTTTATTTCAGTATGTTTTCAATTTTTGTTTCATTCTCATGTTGCAATCTTGTGTTTGGGATATTTATTGGTCATGCATGGTCTCATTTCTTGTAGAGGATTTTAAGGCATCTGTAATCTTCCATTCAGAGGAGCATTCATTTAAGTGAAGATAAACAGATTTAAATTCATCTTACCTTCCTTGTAAATTGAGGGTGTTTGTAAACCTTTGGGTGTACCTTAGGTCATGATCTAGCAAGGGTTCCTAAATGCTTCATTGATATTTTGCTTCAAGCCTTTATGGTAGGTTATCAAATTTTGTATGGAATAGTGTAGATTTGGGCATCCATTGTGCACACATCCTGGTTGAAAGAGCACTTCAAATTCATTGAAACATCTCTGTTGTTTAGGTGTTGTAACTCATTTGCAAAGTTTTGCAAAGAAGGTGATGATTTCTAGCTACTTTTGTCCCAAGATCTCTCATCAGAATTTCATTTTAAACTAAATCATCCTACCTACAATACCCCCTACATTTGCATTGTGTATCTACAAAATAATTCCATCCTTTCACTAAAATGCACAAGGTTGATCAGGGTTTTATCATATCTTTAGCAGCTCTAGCTTTGTTTTGAAAACATTTCCATTATTTAGTAGTGACAACTCATTTGAGTTTGGATAATGGATATTTGATCATGTTTTCACAAAGCCTCTTCCATATTATATGCAAAAAACAAGGACATCTCCATCTCCTTACCATATAGGGGTTGCAATACAGGTTCTCTTGCCTTGGTTGATAGGCACAACCTAAAATAGTGAGGGTTAGATCAAAACCCTCTTGAAGGTGCTATCCATTCCCTCAATTTTTGAATGCAAACAAGTAGATAGGTGTGCTTCCCCAGCTACAAACGACATACAAAACATCTATCTATCCTTGAGTGTCTTATGAAAATTCATGATGTTGTTCAAGTTGTGAAGGAGATTAAATCTAGATACCAACAGTATCCAAATCACATAGATTCTTAGTCTATACATTCTAGATAGTTTTTTGTTATTCTACTTCTCCATTTGTTGCACTTTCTAGGAGATTATCTAGTGATTTAGCCATGTTTCGTGAAATATCTTCATTGTGAAAAATATTTACTATTTTTATAAGATCTTATAATCTAGAAGCCACTCCTTTCTAATTTAAAATTATTATCATCTAGCCATAAATATGTGCTTTTTCATCCCCTGTATTCTATTCATTGCCATATTTATTCTAGATTGAGTGTAGTAATCCTTTGGTTTCTTCAAGCAATGATTTTTACCTCCTTAGGTTGCTGTATATTTCCTTGTATGTGTGTCATAATTGGGGCTCATTTAGAATCTCCACATGTTCTAAGCCTTGTTCTCTCCTTTACGCTCTTTTCATGACCTGGAGACCACCAATATCTTTGGGCATGACATTTATCATTTCAACATTAAGTATTTTTTTATTTTATTTTATTTCTCCAACGTGTGACAATATTTTGTGTTATTATGTGTTTGTACCCTTCAGTATGTGCAAAACACTTACTAATTTGATTTTTAAGATGATCTTGCATAATATGATTTGGTTCTCCATAAAGATTACAAACCACCCCTTTTTCATGTGGTCGGGATCCCATCCTCCTTTATTAGTAACTACCCTAGTATCCTCCTTGGTGTGTACCATACTCTAAATAGATTGTGGAGATTATGATATCCATTGTATTTTTCTTTCAATGAGGAAGGAGCCCACTGCACACACATGGCCATCTATATTTCTAAGATAGATAGTTCCATTTTAACATCCAATCACAATTTTATTTTGAAGACATTTGTAGTAACCTCCCCCTTCAATTGTTCCAAAGCTCTATAGTATTTGGGTTCATGTGTGGTAGCTATACAAAAGGTGAAAACTACATTCTAAATATGGAAAACATAGTGTTAAAGTAGGCGAAATTTATTGACATAGTTTTCCCATATACTACATACTACACAATCTTTCCCTCATTCCTGTTTATTTTTAAAATTAAAATCATTCATATGATGTCCCTCATCTCCACACTCTTCACGCCATATACTGAGCCTTGGTTTCTTTCCTTCTTGTAGTTCCTCTAGTCTACAAATTACTACATCTAATTTTTATTTTGTTTTCTGGTTGGATGCACCATTTTATCTATAATCCTCAAACTTATCCACCTATATAGATGTTTAAATGGCCAAAAATTTCATTTGCAATTCCATCTACAAAATTGCAAAATGAATCTTACTATACAATCCCTCTACAAACCAGGTTATTTTTCTTGGCTCATCAAAATTCATAATTTTTATGTTCATAACATTAGAAAACCTCATGTCATATTCCATGATAGATTCTCTATTTTTTTCTTTATCTACTTCAATTCTTGAATAGTCTCCCCTACACTCTTCTCTCTTTTTGAATTATTGTGTGATTGGGCTATGTAGCTTCTATAGAGTTTGAGCACTAGGTTTTATTGAGTATATAAATTCCAGAGATATTCCATGTAATTCCCCTATGATTACACACTTCTTGGTATATTATTTGTTACCCCCTTTACTCCCCAACACATATCAAAAGTTAGGATATAGTGCTTGGGATCAGTAGACCCATCATATGGTTGTAAGATTGTATATGGATTATGATAATAAGTCATCTTTCCTCTCATTCCAAAATGACTTCCTAGATGAATTTGCATAGTAGTATGACTTAGGATATGAGTTGGATTCAATTACAAACTTTACTGATTTGTAGTCGTACTAGTACTTATGTTAGCCTTACTGGATTCTAGCTTCTCTTTTTCTAATTATTCTGATTTTGGAGATCTAATTTTTTATTTTGGGCTCACATAACTATTGTTACTACACTCCCCACTCTTTTCATAGTTTCCCTTGTATGTAATCTTTCGCTGTAGACACCAAAATTAGGTCACACTCCCCTTTGGTCCATCGACAAATAAATACCTACATCACATTCACCTACACATGGCCCCCTTCACCCCACTAATATTAATTTAATTAATTTAATAAAATTAATTCATTATCCTTACCATATTTATTATTTAAATATCTTAATTTAGATAATGCCCACAATTACACCTCCCCTACGCCAACTTACCCTAAGACCTATTCTTAGTAAGTTTCCATAACTAACTAAGACTTACCCAAACCCTATAAATCAATGCATGCATTCCCTCTAACCACATTCTTGCATGCTTACAGGAAGATTCCAATATAATTCGTGAGCTAATGACACGAGATCCCTGAAAATCAAGGGGATCTTCCTAGTTTAGTAAACCTAGAAAATCCTACCTTGACCAATGCCAGTTACCCCTAACCATCACCGGTTAAGCTGAAACCACCGTCAGACACCTTTTAATCCCAAAAACCACCTTATTTTCAAGGTTGGGAAAAACGTTGGTACGTTCCTGAGAGATAACACGTATTTTGAGTACAAGTTTCCTTGAGAACACGCATGCAAGGAAAGAGATACAAGTATTTTCTCTAGCCGAGACATCCAACATTCACCCGGTAAACATCCAGCAATCACCCAGCATAGATCTGATTCAACCAGGCAAACAAGAATGCACATGCAGCCCATATAGGAGCTTACCAACATTTGGTGATCCTCAATAGCATTCAACCTCTTACCAGTACCTTCATCCATCACTCACAGGCACCCAAAACTAGATTTCAAATAAGTAGAACAGTTTACTCCTTTGGTTCATCCATTTAATCATTGTATCTTCATCCTTTGTTCTCCTAGCCACCCATTAACCTCCTTTAGTACTCACCCCTCCATATATAGATTAAAACCTCACCAAACCCCATCAAAACAATCTAATACCTCATTTCAGCCAACCAAGTCCTTTGTGTAATCATAAGGGAGATCTAGAGCTCATTCTATGGTATTCCCAGTTTTCCACAGTAATCGGCACCAGTTCTTCCCAACTGGCGTTGGTCACCCTTAACCAGTGTCGATCTCTGTATTTACCAATACAGCCTAGAACAGTAACCTACCCGACCTCTTCTCACATCACCCTTAATCACCTGTGACCTGCCTGAGACCTCTGTCAGACCTATAGAGAACCAAAACCAACTACTTGAACTTTAGATCTTATTTTAACCTAGCCTGTTAGATTAGATCTTTCTTATTGTGTATTTAATGAGATACCTAAATCATTTCAATTACAATAGGATCTACTTCATTAATAGCATTAAATTGTTTTAAACAGTGGACTGATAGTCATCTAAGAAGTATCACACTTCTCGGATCTAGCACATGCTAGGCAGTTCACTACGCATATTGTTTAGCTCTTTCTAGTGGTCTTGTGTTCCATTTTAGGTAGTTCCTCCTAGTCAAAAGGAATCTCTCATAATCAGCTATGGATTCAAAATTCATACATGCGCAATAACCCAACAACCAACATTTCAACAGGTATTCCTCCTACACCCATTACCCTATCTATTTCGTCACTTTCAAAGAAGTGTCTAAGAATCAGCTGAAACATTTTTGGCACACCCGGTGGGACCCATTCAGGTTTCCTTGCATTTTATTCATTCCTAGGAAAATTTGTGTGTTTGTTTTGCTTCTGAAAATCATACACATTAATTTTCTTCCTTGGTAACCCTCTTTTTCCTTCTATTTTCTCTAAAAGAAACCTTTCTTTTGGTGTACTTAAAAAGAATCATTTCTTCTTGTTTTCTACAATTTAGTGAAAGAGCATCCCTCTTCCTATTCATCCATTTGTGTCATCAAACTTCATATTTCAATTTGGGCTTAAAAATCATTGCATTTCATTCTGATTTATCGCATTAGCTAACATTAATTGGGGGCAACCTATATGCTAGAAGTCATTCCCAGTTGATGGTTGACAAACAAATCATAGAAATCACATCTCTCTCTCTCTCTCTGAGTCTTTCCAAATTACACAAATTCAAAAAAAATACATATTCTTAAACAAAATTTTTCCTAGGAACACCTATTAATGATCGCATTTATCTAAGGATTGGTAGGTACTCCCTAGCTTACTTCTCTATCGAGTCATACTTCAGAACGAAGCCTGCCCCCCGCCATAACATAACTGAAACCTCACCTTTTAGATCAAGTTTTTTGTAGGAAGCCATCCTCACCAAAAAAAACTATTTTACAGTTCATGTGTCAGTCCTTAAATAGCATAAGCTAAACAAACATAATCAAAAAACCACTCTTAGGATCATATTTTTCTTAGTGTTTCTACTTGGCATGCATTTTGAGGTGAGAGGTCACGTTCTTCATATTTCTTATTCATCCTTGCATGCTCCTCATCATAGTTTGTGTATTTTGGCTTCATCTAAGTGTGCCTGGACCATATTCTCATCATTCTTAGAATTCTGGGTCTGATTCCACATCAGATTTTAATTCACAACCATTTTTCTTTCATCACTATTTCAATTTCATAGTGACTAGTGTCGGTCTAGCAACCGTCATTGATTATCCCCTGCCCATCATCGGTTACACCCAACCGGTGTCATTTCACTATCATTTTGGTTAACCTTCCCAAAAGGACATTTATTCACCTTCTTCAACTTTTCAGAGTCCCTGACCCTACTATCATTCCCATTGACCTTGTAAAACTCATTATATTTGGCATACCTGTCATATTTGACCTTATACCTTTTTTTTGACTCACTATCCATTTCCCACAGTGACCGACAGTGGTTACCCCTAACCGGCATCGATTTACCCTGACCGGCATCAGTTATCCTGTGCCACTTTCCAGCCAACATTTGGTACCTAATTCACTTTTTATTGCCTTTTTCACCTGTTCCTGTTATTTACAGAGAAGCAACCTAACCTGATCAGTACTGGTTCACATGGTGCTGACCCAAAGACAAGCAAGCACACTCGTATTCCACACCAGTTATCAACCACTCCCACCTAGTCCTTCACCACCTTCCATTTTATCACCCGCCATGGATCCTATCCAACCTATCACTATCGCTACCGGAAATGAAGAGTTAGCAAGACTCCTTGACCAAAACCCTACCGCCTTGCAGTTTTATCTTTCTCACTCATCCACCCGAGATGTCTTGGGTCAATTGATATACGGCATGCTCGTATCTATCCCTCTGACTCTCGCTCCCCACTCCTATGCTTCAGCCCCATCTGGCTCCGTGCTGCCCATATCTACTTTAACCCCAATTGTGTCTGCAGTTAGATCCTATACCCACTATGACTATGCGGTGTCTTCTACATCCATTCCACTTGCCACATCCGCCATACCCTTCGACAACCACCCAAAATGCAACCTCATCCACCCTTATTATCTCACATATACCCATAGCTACACTACGACCTCTAGTGTCGGTGACCCCTACCCCTTTTCAAAACATGGTCCTTTCCATTCCACATTCGTTAGCCCCCATTGCCACTAGGGTTACCACGACCCTTCCACCTCTATATACATACTATCAGTAACCTCCCGTTTCATCTATTATTCGCTCTGGGTACATACCCCCTATTTCACTGCCTTCTTCTCAATCAACCTACATGACAGTCGCCATATATTGGAATGTCACCCCCATTATATGCCCAAAACTAACCCTATCACACTATAGGAGGCACCTAATCATCGCAACCTACCAACGACCTAATCAAATTGATGATGGACAAGATGCAAACGTTAGAGGCATCGATTTCTAGCTCCCGTGAAATACTCTCAGCTATGATGAGATTTGTAATGAGCCTATCCACCCATCCATTCCTATCCATCCATATCTCTGTGCATTGGGAGATGCCTAAATTCAACCGTTACAATAGCAAGGAAGACCCACAACAAAATTTGTGGTCATTAAAACATGGGTGCTACCTAATCATCCATGATGATGCTTTGCTCTTAAGGACCTTTCCCATGTCTCTGACTGGACCTGCGTTAGATTGGTATAATGGGTTACCTAGACACTCTATTTTTTCATTTAATTTGGTAGCCTAAGCCTTCTTGGATCACTTCTCCATCAATATCATTAAGAAGGTTACCATGACTGACCTATACTCCATTGCGTCAGTATGAGGATGAATCTATCACAGATTATTGTCGCTTGCTGGCGTAGCCTGATCAATCAACTCACCTTCCAACTGCCACAAATAGAAATCATCGAGCTCTTCACATGGGCTTGTGCTAGACATATCTCACCGACCCTGCAGGTCCAAACCTTCTGAACATTCAATGAAGCATTCACCATGGCATGAAAGCTAGAGATTTGGGCCATCGAAGAGAAGAAAATCCAATCACGCAGTAAGAACTCGACATTCAAGTTGAATGATACCTATTCTTCTTCCAAACCATAGAACAATTATTCAAATGCCAAGGGCACTGCTAACGTAGTGGTACTCAAAGCCGGCCCATCTCATCCATCAAATCAGACTACCCCCTCATATAATCTCTCACCCATCTAGACTTTTCACTTCAGACATGAGAAAAGCGGAAATACACCCTAATTGGGGAGCCTTACTCTTATTGTCTTAGAAAAGCTTATCAAAGCTGGGGCCATCACCCTTCCACCTATAAAACCACACATTGGTTTTGACCCTACTCGCCCCATGCCTGCATGGTATAAAGAATATGAATTTTGTAACTATCATCGAGTAAAGGGTCATAGTGACGGCAATTACATCACTTTCAAAAATATTGTCCAAGAAAATGCTCGAGAAATGTGAGTTAACCATGGATAACCCTAACGCCCCTGCCAATAAAAACCTACACATCTTCAAGAAACCCTTTCCCAATCATGCCCCTTCATTTGATCAAACCGGTGAGACCTCAAATCACGATAGCCACACCCACGAGGTCCACACTATTTCTCAGCAATGCCCCTGTTGCTTCCCAATTACCCCATATGTCCTTCCATAGAGGAGATTCTAGCTCGAAACCCTCCTTCTGCATTGGAACCTACCTCACCTATTCCTCCACCCATAGAGGAACACCTTTCAGCTCCTTCCTCACCTATGGAGGAGCCTTTCACTAATATCGATACCATTTCACCTTTGGCTTCTCCACCTAGAGAATTGTCACCTACGGTAGTAATTCTTCAATCCATGGAAGATACTTTTTTATCTCCTCTACCCATAGACGATTACTTATCATCTCCTTCACCCATAGAGGAGTACATTATCATCTCTTTCACTCACAGAGGAGCACCTACCATCTCCTCCACCCATAGAGGAGCACCCCAGTCATCTCCTCCACATATCCAAGACCCAGTAGAGATACCTTTACCTCTAGGCAAACATTCTCCATTAGCTACCCAAGATCCCACAGACCTACTTTTAACTCTCTTACCCACGGAAGCTGAAGCTAATGAATTTCCTGTCTCTAAGACACATTTTACAGGAATAGCCATTGGGTCCTCATCAACATCACCTACAGACGTGATCATTCTCACGTTTGGCTGATCATATTAGATTATGTGGATAGAGCCTTATTGTGGGGACATATTCTTACTTCATGTTTCAACAAAAATGCAATTGTCACTTGCTAATAATTCCACTATCTACCCAAAAAATATTCCTGACCAGTTGAACCGAGCACAACTGCCTCTATCACTACTTCTTCCATAACCCTCTACACTGCTCAACATACTCCCTTACCTATAACACAACATATATCTAAATCCAGACCCATGCACCTTCATCATCTTCCTCGAATAAACCTATTACTACCTTAGGGGTCACCCCAGCCACCAGCCTTACTCATTCACCTATCAACCTGGATTTAGCTACATCCTCCAAAGTCAACATCACACCTACTCCAGTAACCCAAACAGAAGAACCAAACCCATAGAACTCATACCCCAGCTACGCCAATCACACTTGCACCTGTCTCATCCGTCTTATGACCTCATCTTTCCCAGCATGGTTACAGAAACCTCCACTCTATTAATAAACCAATAAAACAATAGCTCACTCCTTCCTCGCAAACCTCTAACCTACCCAAGCACCCGACACATGACTTATACCTACACTTGCAGCATCTTTACCACCCATACCTCCAATACCTTGAGCAACTTCTTCATTAACCAATACACTTCAGTCGTCTGTCCTTCACACCCCCTGCACAACCCGCGTCATCCACCTTCACAGCACCTCTTTTATCCTCCTGGGTAACTCGCCCTCTTCCCCCATCCACTTTTCCCTCTAGATCTCGTACACCCCATATCACCTTTACCCAAGAAGGTACAACCCAAAGACAAAAATCTACTACCCTCCAATAAGGTAGTCAAAACAACCATACACCCTCCTACCCATTAATCTATCATACCCCTACCCAAACAAACATGACCAAAACCCAAGACTACTCCAACACCCAAAACAATGGCTTAACCCACTCCCCCTCCTGCAAGGGACCGTTCCTCAACAATCAACCGCACCTACACCCAAACCCACTTTCACTTCCCATTGCGATCCACTAGCAGGTCCTATGACAAAATATTAACCAACCTCCTTGAGACTTCTATTATCACATTACCGCCACTCAGACCTTATGACCCCCTCAAACCCAAGCCAAAAGGGTTTGATGACACTAAAATTTGTGCCTACCATCGTGTGCCAGGGCACGATGTGGAGAACTACAAGGCTTTGAAAACCATCCTTATCTAGTTGTGTCCTCTCGGAAGCCAACTTTGACAATGATGACCTTCTCGATGAGGACACTGCTTCACCAACACCCATTCCCATAGTCCTTCCCTCACTACCCACTCAACAACCATGACCTCCACCACCACAGCTCCTAGAGCCACCTCCAAGATTTGAAATTAACATGGTTCGCATCAGAGAAACTTGCCACACCATCACCCAAATGTCGTTGCGCCCAACTCACTTCACAAGGATTTTCTCCCCCAGTAGGTTTTTTTCTGTCATGTCATTATACCACTCACCCTACACCTTCTCCATTTGCTAACTCCCCTCAGATCAACATGATCCACATTACTACCCATGCTCAGAAGGATAAAGGTAAGGAAAAGGACAACTGACCCACCAACCAATCCTATACCCAACATACCATCTACACCCACACCTAAGATTTACTATCCATGGACCCACATACCCTATTTCTAATGGGGTCACACATCTTACCATGCTCAAAACAATTACACCAATCTCCCCTCAAAATGTCCTTATATGTACCTCATCCAAACCTTCAAGCTCTCATACGACCCCCTTTTAATCGTATCTGAGGTTTTACCCAACCTGACCCTACATCACGTAAACCTTACACAATTATCACACCCCATCATGTAGCCTCCCTAATTAATAATTCCACCATCTTCAAACTTGCCACCCCATTTCGCTACCTCACCAAGTAGCCTAGCCCTTAGCTTCTGAGAACTAACCTAGATCGCGCCACACCAAAAAAATGGTCTACATCCAGACCCATGCTCTAATTCATCTCTTTCCACATCGATGACCATATGGGTACGATGTGTGATGATTGATGGGGTTGACTAAGCCCATTAACATCATTTCATCCCATGCATTTGTTCAAATGCAGGGATACCTTGACAATTGTATGCATAAACATCTTGTCCACTGTTGACATTCATTCGACATTGGTTCGCTACTCGACCGCTATCGGTTAGGCAACCATCATCGGTCCACATGTAAATGACGTGGGCCCCTGAACTATTCTAGAAAGGACTTTACGAATTCATTGGAGGGATCGAGAATTTCTATATAGCTTGTTGCTTGAGCAGACCCTGGACAAGTGTCATGGAAAGAAAGTGTTCCTTCCACTTTTATTCATTGTGTAAAGTTTGAGCATGAAGGACATACCTACACTTCCTAGCTGAGTAACTATCAGCCTTTTAACACATGCAACCACGCTTTACCGACCCAATGATGTGCTAATACTTTGATTAAGGCCGATCATACCTACCACAACCACTACCTTCGTTCACCTACACCTCTGTTAGACCAGTATAGTTCATCTACTAACTAGCAACCACTCATGCCTCTTCCACATCCTACCACCACCACAACCTCCACGACTTCTGACCCATCAGCCTCCCAATCTATTAATTCCACTCTCCAGTATTGACTTCCCGGTACATCATCCATTCCAGCTAACTGTACGTACTCAACCACTGATATTGCCCCTGGAAGGTGTCTTTCAACACCCATACTTTCTGGGGGAGTACTGCCTATATAGTGTCAACACATTACCTTACTCCACAATCAGTATAGAAGTCTAATCACCAACACCCTATTATCCAAAATTCACCCCTCAAGGTAATTTTGACTAACATGCATCTAAATTATTCAGTCCCAAGCAAGTATCATTGATTCAAGGAACCAAAACCGATGTTTTTGGGGCCCCCATCGGTTTCTCTTTAACTCTCCCATCCAAGACCAACCTTTTCTCAACGCGTTTTAAAAATGGAAATTAAATTGCAAAAATTAAGGTTGCAGGAAATTGTTTGTAAAGCATTTCGGGTCTGAAGGGTGCGGATCGTACCAGTGCGGGTCTGTACCGAGGTTCGAAAGTAAGTCCAATATTTCTTGGGGCCGAAATACAAAGAAAATCAGCTAAGTCAGAAAATTATTGTCCCAGGAGAATCCACGTGGACAATTGAAACGTCGGGACGCGTGGGACGCGAAAAGGTGAAACGACCAAAAGCAAGAAAAATTGTCAAGTTTTTTGTTTCGCAATCGGTTTAGGATCAGCTCGGGACAAAAGTACGCGCGGGACGCTCCAAACAGGTGAAAAGGTATTCGTAGGTAGGAGATAGGGAAGCCTGAATCGACCGATGTCAAGAGAATGTGTCCAGGACAGCTGGGACAAAAGTATTCGCACAATGGAAACGATTCTGAAGGCGAAGAAGAAAAGTCAACGTTTTACCCGTGAACTTCAAATGGCCATATCTTTTGACTCCGAGCTCCGATTTTCACAAAATTGGAATTTCTGGAATGAGCACGATGTCCTCTACACCACAATTTTTTTTAAGTTAGGGTACCGATATGACCCTAAACCTAAAGCCTAAACATTATCACGGCTCCAGTCATGTTAATGCCTCATCTCCCGTCAAATTGTCAGAAAACGCCTTATCCAGACCTCAAAATAGCTTCCCGCACTCAGATAGGCCATAACTTTTGCATTTCTCAGACGAAATCACGCAAAATTGGTACCGTTGGAATTGTGGCTCCGATATTGATGCAAATAAATCAAGAAATCTCCATATTTGATGGGATATTAATGGATATTTTTTTATAAAATGTGGCCGAGTTCATAACAGTGTTTTATTTGGTAGTTGGGAGTAGCTATTAAGAGGCATGGTCATCCCATTCTTTCTCTGCTGCAGCACTTGGGACAGTACCTGGGGAGACTTACATGCATAATAATATACAATCATTTTACGTCCATTTAATGACGCTATCACCTCTACAAGTGGTGGAAGGACAGATTTTGGGATTTTCCATGTTTCCCTCTGGGCTCTCTCTTCTCATTTTTTCTATAAATTGGAGTGTTGGGCTCATTGTAAAAAAAGGGGAGTTTTCAGATAGCAAAGCTCTATCAAAATTGCCTTGTGAAGCCAATGTGCTATAGGCCCTTATAGTGGACTCCTGTGCATGGTGATCCAGGCCCTTATACTTTGTAATAGATTGAACTGTGCAGTATCATGAAGCAATAAAGGATATAGGTTTGTGGATGTATCATTCCCCTGCTGTGTTTTCTTGCATTCTTCTTGCCCCTTCAATCTTGATTACAAGAATATTGTGCCTACTTTATGTCCATGCAGGGATCCACTATCCATTGTGTATGTTTGAAATGTCTACCTGTAAAATGCATTTTTGTTGGATCGTGGGGAAATTTCATCACTACACCTCCAGTGTGCATTTTACTTCTTTATCTCACGCATGCCAAGGATACTCTCACACATGCCTCCTTTCACTGGTCGTATCACCGCTTTACCTGTACGGCTTTAATTTTATGCATTTTCTCTCCTTGGTCCCTTGGGAAGTTAGATTAGAACAATGCAGTTTACCTCTGCATTAGAGTCAGATCTGTGGCAGGTAGTCTAGGAGTACCAGGACCAGCCGATCTCTTGGAAGGTCTATCTCAAGTAGCAAGTCCCACAACTTGGAGAGTAGTACCCATGTTAATCCAATCACACTGTGAGTTCAAGTATTACATTTGTGGAAACATAAGGGCATTGTGATTTGCCTGATAACCAACACCCTCGCTACGATCACTGCATAGGAGAATGCCTCCTTTATGGTCCTCCTCATCTTCATACCAGTCTCACCTATGGGGGACTTGATATTACCACTTACACACCTGAACCACCATCACAAACCCACCCATTTTTCCACTGACTTCCAGTCTCTCACTAATCGTCATTTCACCCACACCTTCCTACACCAATGTGCGTAGAAGGGCTTTAGTTTTGGATTTTACGAGCAAGGCTGTCATACTATTATTCCATGTACCACCCGCAAACATAATGACCATAGTGGTATCAGCTTTCCTGAACCACCTACCAAACATGCCCATATTGAACTCATCAAGGACATCAGCCCTTCTCCACCTTCTTCACCCGCTCCACCTTCATCACCCGCCTTCACCAACGGAGTCGATGGATCCTAGAATCTATCCCTCCTAACTTATTTTTTTCACTAAACACCATTTCCTTGGGGCCTTTGACTTATCAACGCGAGGGTGAAGGCCCCTTACTCTCTTCCCTTCTATGTATCCTAAAATGATTGATGACGATACACCTTCAATTAACAGTCGTTCAATGTCGGGATGATGAATCTATACTCACCTACCTTAGTGTGGAAGGTTCCTATATTCATCAGATCATTACCCTGTGAGACGCAAACCATATTGAATGAATTGATTATCGAGATCAACATTCATACTCAGGATGACCCCCACATCCTAAAGATTGAGTCAATATTTAGATGCTGCCAAATAGGAAGCCATCACTTCTTTTCTCAAAGATCATAACCACACTTTTGCTTGGTTCTTACATGCAGACATGCCCGGTATTGACCCCACCATAGTGGTCCACAATATCGTAACTGTTCCCGATGCCAAACCCATCAAACAAAAGCTGAGGAAAATGCACCCTCGCATTGCCCTTCTCGTCAAAGAATAACTTCAATGCCTTCTTTTTGTTTCCTTCATATTACCCATTGATTATCCTCATTGGATTTCTAACATTGTCCATGTCACTAAGGTGACAGGGGGGACTCCGCATTTACATGGACTTCCATGACCTCAACCTCAGCCTGCCCAAAGGATGAATTTCCCTCTACCCGGTATTGATCAATTGGTTGACCTTACCGCTGGTCACGAGATGCTATCAATCATGGATGGCTTCTTGGGTTATAACCAAATCTTGCTTGCCCCAGAAGATCAGCAGAAAACTACGTTCATCACCCCTTGGGGGACCTTCTGCTACTGAGTCATGTCTTTTGGCCTTAAAAACGTTGGTGCCACATATGAGCGGGCTATGACTTACATCTTCCATGACATCATGCATCACATATTGGAAGATTACGTGGACGATCTCTTGGCTAAATCTAAACACCGCTCCGAGCACCTTGCCATCCTCAAAACCATATTTGACCGTCTCACTAAATATTGTGTTCACCTTCAGCCTAAGAAGTGCGTCTTCATACGGTCCTCTCAGGAAAACTCTTGGGCTTTATCATTTCCCTACATGGTATAGAAGTCGACCCTACTAAAGTCAAGGCCATTCTAAAAATACCTCCACCTACTAACCTTAGACAACTTCGTATCCTGCAAGGTAAGTTGCAGTCTATTCACCGTTTCATTTCACAATTATCTGATCGGTGCCAACCATTTCATCATCTGCTTCAAGAAGGATGTCTACTTTAAATGGGATGATGACTACTACAAATCTTTTGCGGCCCTAAAACAATACCTTCTCCAACCACCCATACTCATTCCACCTAAAGATGATCAACCTTGTCTACATATACATCTTAGCTATCGATCACTCCTTGGGAGCCATGCTCGCTACATCACGATGAACAACACAGGGAGCAGGTGGTTTATTACATAAGTCGTACTCTTTTGGACTACAAAACCCGATACACCCATCCCGAAAGAAATTTGCTTAAGCCTTAGTTTTCGTTGCCACCAAACTCCGCCATTACCTACTCAACCACAAAACCTATGTTATGACCAACACCGACCCCTTACACTTCATGTATACCAAACCTTACCAAAATCAGCATGTCGCACATAATGGCTTATACTTGTTAGCTGACCTTGACCTTTAATTCATTCATCAAAATTCCATCAAGGGCCAAGCTATTTCTAACCAATTGGCCGATGCACCTATTTCCGTGTATCAACCCGCTAATTTTGACTTTCCAGATGAGTCAATTGCTACCCTTTCCTTGGACGAACCCGCTTACCAAATGACACTCTTCTTCGATGGTTCCAAGTGTCAACGTGCAAGAGTGGGGCTGGTCTTATCCTCATTCCACTTGATGGTGAGTCCATGCCTTTGTATTTCAAACTCGATTTTGAATTGTACAAACAATATCACCGAATACGAAGCACTTGTATTAGGTCTCTAAGCCGCCTATGCCCTAGATGTCAAATCAATCAACATCTTTGGTGATTCTCAATTGGTCGTAAACCAAGTCAATGGTATATACCAATGTCATAACGAGATACTTCAAAAGTATAAACATCATGTAGACATACTTTTGACCACCTTTGACTGTTACGCCCTTGCAAACTGTCCCACATTTAACCAGCAAATTTACAAATACCATGGCCTGCTTAGCTTCCCAAATACCCACTTCACCCGTTGATTCTAGAATATTTGTCACCATAAAATGACTCCAATTACCTTCTTATCTACCTCACATGATGTTTACTCCATCAGAACCGTCTACCTCTGACCCAAGTGACCTTTGGTACAAATAATACTCTAGACTATCTTTCTCTCTCCATCTTACCTCCTGATCTCACCTGTAACGGACAACATGCCTTCCTTAAAAAGGTCTCATCGTTATGTCATCATCCGGGCAGCCTCCTCTATAAGCATGGCTTTTATGGTATTCTCTTACGATGCCTCACAAGTTCTGAAATTCCTTATATCATTAAGTAGGTTCATGAAGGCATATGTGGAGGTCACTTCAATGGCCTTGCTGTTGCTAAACGTATTCTTCGCCTAGACTATTATTGGCCAACCATTAACCATGATTGTTACGACTATGTCAAGCATTGTGTAAAATGCCAATAACATGCCAACCTTCATCACACACCTAGTCACACCTTATAGGTCACCCGTGATCTTTGGCCCTTCTCTTAATGGGGTTTGGATCTTGTCGGTGAGATCAACCCCCATTCTTCCCAACGACCATCAATGGATCATCACTACTACCGAATACTACAAAAAATGGATGGAATCCATACCACTCATCTCCATAAAATCCGAGAAAATATGTGAGTTCATCAATCATCATATCATTTGTCGCTTTGGTGTTCCTCATCGCCTCATCACTGACAATGGAAAACAATTCAAAAACAAAACATTACAAAAAAATTTGCGATGCTTTCGGCATATCAGCTCAAGTTTCTCATCACCTTATTACCCACAAACCAACGGCCAAGCCAAATCCACTAACAAAACCTTTAATAAAATTCTCATGAAAGTGGTTAACAATACTGGGAAGGACTGGCATACGCAACATTCCTTTTGCCCTATGGGCATACCACACTAGTATTCGCACTTCCACTACCACTACACCTTTTTCTCTGGTCAATGGTACAGAGGTTGTTCTACCTCTCAAAGTCCAGATTCCCTTCACTCCGCATTTCTTTCCATGACATGCTCTATGATGATGAATTTTGTCCAGGACCGTTTAGCACAACTTGAATTATTAGACAAACGTCATGTCTTAACGCCCTTGATCACCTTCAAGTTTACCAAAAGTGTATCAAACGTGCCTACGAAAAACGTGTCCATGAACGAACCTTCCAAGTCGGTGACCTTGTCCTGAAAGAAAATCAACATGTAACTAAAGCAGAAAAAAAATTAAAAGGGGAAAAATTTCTCCTAATTGGCTTGGACCATACATCGTGACCCATACTTATAGATCAGGTGCTTATCGTTTATCTTCACTCGATGGTAAACCCGAACCTAAACCCCTTAATGACCTTGCATCTTCGACCATTCTACTAGTTGACTTATAGTACTACATCACCTTTTGCCTCTTTCCATGCTCGTCCCTTGAGTGCTATCCACTTCATACAACTCATCAATGATTAAACAAGAATCATGTGAGTACCTGTCACTTGTTCATCTTCTCTTGAATATGTGTACCACGGCACTACACATAGCATGATTCTCTTGGATACATTTCATCTACCTTTAGGTGAGATCCCATGGTCATTTCACCCTGCTTTTTGAATAAGATTCATATTCTTCACCTTGATCTTGTCCATGACTTCAAAGCCCTCACATGGGACCCAACTCCTTGAGTCAAACTTCTAATAAAAATATGACTCCCTCAAAAGGACATCTTCCTCTCAACAATCGCTACTGTAAATAGACTGATCCCTCGAAGGAAAACTATGTAAAGCTCTTAATATATATATATATAGAGAGAGAGATATATATTGGAAGCTTCCCACATCAATCAGCTTCACGAAGACCTCAAAGGAGTTAAATTCCTCATCCCATATAGACTTCCCACATCGATCAGTCTATCTTAACTACAAGTCAAAATAGAAAAAAATTCTAAGTCATGGACTTTCCCATTGTGACCTCGGATCTCTTGCCCGAAGAGCATGCTACCTCATACCATATAAAAAATTAACCACCTTTCACCATTTCTCACCATTCCCACTCCCATTTCCTGCCACCTCAAGGGACCTCTTGGAAACCAAGACATTTGGTGATCATGTGACTACTTTTCACCTTAGAGCAATCAATCATGCAATGTATTTAGGGTCTTATGTTCATCACCTCCTCCAAGGTATGATCTATTCAGTCTATGATCCTAACCAATCAGGTGGCTTTATTTCCCCCTCTTATCTTTTGAATCGTCTTTATTTACGTTTTGATTACCTTATACAGGACTTGGTCCTCAACGCTTACCTTAGGGGTAATCTTCTTCTTTTACCCACGTCAACCCACCTACACCAACCCTTACACCTCATCCCCTCACCTCCTCTCCCACTTATCTCTCTCCTCATTCCTATTTTACCCACTTTACCCTCCCATTTCCAAATTTTATTTTTTCCCCCACCCAAAAATAAAAGCCAAAAAAACTGATTTGCAAATCACCTAATCTATCTAACCAAATACAACTATATTTAGATACTTACCTCATTGTCCTCCTTTCGTCATGGTGGCACATCTGGCCACTACATCAGTGGCCCACCCGATCCCTCTCTAGCCTCTACCATCACAAAATGTATACCCGCGTCTCCAACCGATTGAATCACAAACACCGATCATGTGGACCCACCTCTCACCAACCAATCACCTTTCATTCAGACTGCCAACTCAACACTTCATTCCATTTGAACACTTTCCCTCTTTTCTCTCTCTTTTTTCATTTTCTCAATTCACTAAATGATAAAGGAATAACAAAAAACATAGATTTTTTGTTTTTATAACAACCCTAACCTAATCGATGCCATTTTTACCTTCACCAGCATCGGTCACATGCCCTACCTTACTATATTCGAATGCACTATACTAGCATTAGTTACCCCTAACTGACATCAGTCACCCTCTCTTGCACAAAACCCAACATTTTACTCTTTTACCCTACCTATCCCTCCTTTTTTTCCACACCTACCCTTTACCCTGACCATTTACCTCACCCAACCATTACCCTGGCTATCTACCTCACCCTCCTAACCACATCATTTACTACCTACCTTTGTCCTCCTTTGGGGACTCATTATTTTACCCATACCTCAGCCTTACCCGTGCCATGACCTAGATATTTGGACCTAGACCATCGATAGTGACCTTTGACCTCATGTGTTCGCTATACTTTACATCATTGTTACATGTGTTGATTGACCTAATGACCTTACCTTGCCTCTTTCTGTGACCATTTATCCTGACCCTACCTTGGGTGTACCGGAACATACCTAAACATTCATGCACCTAACCTACGTTGTGCTTCCTAACCATATCATATACCTTGTATACTAGAATCACTTTGACCTTGTTTGGATGAACCTATCGACCTTAGACAATGTAGAGTTTTCCTACTTTCAAACTGGTACAATGCTACAGTTTATACATGTGTGTGCATTTGACTGTTACTACCTTTGACTCTGTTGGTTCGAAAATTTGTCGCTTGGATAGATTTATGGATAAACGAGTCAACAATGTGCAGGGCATAGCCCCTCTTTGAGTTACCAAAGTGAAACTAGTTTATCCTGGGAAGGATCCTTATGTCTCTCAGTGATAGCCTTGCAAGTCTCCCGCTCGTCTGTGAGCTTCTCTAGGAGTTTGGAATATTCATTCTCTACTTCTATTAAGAACCCGATGAAGTCCCGACAGGCCAGCAGGTTATTGATGGATTCTGCGTCAAAAGTGACCTCTCGCCCCAGCCCTTACAAAACAATCTCCTTAAAGATCTGAATGGTTTCGTCAACCTTCCTTAAGGTGAAAGAAGGAGTAAGCAACCCTAGAGATATCGTTAGAACAATTTGTTCCATCTGATGCATTGCATCCAGGGCTTCTTCCTTTACCTTATCAATCTTTTCGAGGACGAATTCCAGTTGATCCATCCAGTAATCCAAAGTGGAAAGGGTCTTATTGAGGGCCCTGGGGTGACCAAAAATACCAAAGTTGACCAGATCTTCGACTGAACAGTCGAACATTCGTTGAAAGGTCTCATGCTGCAGCCTAGCATGGTCCAGCTCTTTAGATATGGGTCTTGCTAACGCCTGGAGTTCTTTATTCACCTTGTTGATGTCCAGATACAAATTGGTGAACTTGGCGATCACTCGTTCACTGTCCTTGAGGATCTGGCTCCTCCAGGTGGAAACTGCCATACCCTGCTCGCCGATCTTTGCATATTCATTAATTTTATCCTGACTCAGAGGCTCAAGAGTTTCGGCGACAGTTGTGGGAGGTGCACTACCCATCTTCTGTAAGGCGTGGAGCAGATGTTTATTTTACTCTTTCGGTAACCTTTTCTCTTCTTTTGCTTCTTGAAGCTTCTTGTAGAGGGCATCAACTGTAGATAGGGCCTCTCCCTGAAGGCTTTCAGAAGACATCCCCATTGTGACTTGAGTCACTGTATAATCTTTCGAAGATAGAACCTTTTTATCTTTCAGAGGATTGGGGTATGCAATCTCCATTACCCTCTCTCCCGAAATACTCTGAGAGAAGCGTGTGATAGGCTTTTGCTTCTTAGCCCCCTTTGATTGAATAATGCAAAATTCCATCGGTGCTATGGGAACTTTCCTTTTTTGTTGACTTAGGTGCTAGGAGATCTAGGCTGGACTTAGGGGAGAAGGGCCAGAAACAGAGAAGGGGGCAGCTGTAGTAGTAGAAGGGAAAAACATGGAGACACGTGGCGGCGGCATAGAGAGAAAAGCCAAGGAAGTGCCCATGGGAGGAAGGGATATTGCAGGGGAGGAAGATATAGGAAGGGGAGGGAGCTCAGAGATAAGGGAAGAAATGGAGGGGGACAAGTCCGTGAGAGAAGAGAAGATGGAAGAGAAAGCAAGAGGAATGGTAGAAGAAGGGGGAGAGGACACGACCAAAGGGATGGTCACTTGGGTCACTTGAGGAGGGGAAGGAGGAGAGGGAGAAGGGACAGAAGGGACCTCAATTGTTATAGTCATGGCCACATCCTGATTGGATATGCCTATTGGAACATCTTCCACCGCTTCTTCTTCTGAGTTTTTCAGGATTTCAACCCGTTCTTGTGAAGCGGAAGGAGGTCTTTCAGGAGCTTCCTCTTGGGTGGAACTGGATTCACCCTCTATTCCTTTTCCCTTTCGCTTTGGTTACTTTGATCGAGGAGGTGCGTTGCCCAACGGAGAGGTTTTGAAATCGACTCCGAGGTAGATGAGCCCATTCATTCGGCACCAATGCTCCGTCCTACGCAGAGTTTCCTTGACCCTTTCCTCTATTGTCTGGGGTGCTTTAGTTCTATCAATCACCGTGAAAGGCCAATCATCCCCACCTGTGTCAAGATACACTTGATCCACTTCTTTCTCAGTAGTTTGGTAGCCTTTGGGGACGATGGCCACCCCATACTAGATGATTTCTGCTACGGCCAAGCGAGAATAGTCCTTCCTCCTGAGCTCAACCTCATGATATATATTGATGTAGATATCTTTGATCTGAGGGATGTGGATCAGGTCGAGCTTGGCCCTAGGTAGAAAATTTCTTGGGTCGAAGGTGGACCTTGCTAAGAAGTCATGTTTCAGATTCAGCAGCTCCAACTCTACAAACATGTCTTTTGCCTTATGGTGAGTGAGACACGTATACCTACCCACTGTGAGGGGGAAAGGAGTTCCACCCTTCTTTCTCTTGAGGCACTTCTCATTGTAGGTGATTAGCTACCTTGACAGTTCTAGCAAGATCAATTTGGGACTGGCATACCTTGGCAGTTTAGTTGGTTCCCCCAAGAAGTTAGCTGCCCTTAGATAGGTGAATGTGGGGAATTGAGTGAACAGGGCCCCCCACTTCTCGGTAGCTGCTACAATACTCTTGATCGTGTTACCATGAGTCATATTCAGCCTCAACAGGTAGATGATGAAATAGAAGAATGCATCATTGATCTTTGTAAATTGGGGGATGTTATTTTCCAGCTTCAGTTCTGGATAGTATTCATAGATTTTAACCTGGGGCCAAACCCCGCACCGCATCAGAGCTGGATAATCCCTTTCTGAAGCTGTAGCATATACCACGTAGGAGTTCATATAGAACCTCCCCGTTGTGTTAAGTTGTTGTAGCTGCTCAGAGATTTTGCTGCTTATGATTTCTGCCCACTCAAAGCATTGATCGGGCACATTTTTGTTCATTGTTTCTGGGTACCACAACATCCACTTGTGAAAATAATGGGCGTCAGGAAGCCTAAAAACTCTGCTTAGCAATGTAATGGTGTCGCTGAGTTCTTCTAAAAAGTCACTACGATGAATGACTTGTGGCCACCGAGTCACCACCTTTTTATTATTCAAATATACCTTGTTTATCAGCTGCATACACTGATCTACATTGTCGTCCCAGGCCTTGATGCAGTCTTCCCAGATGACGACCACAAAGTACCAGTGGTGAGGGATGCCGAGCATTATTTCAAAATGGCGGGTAGTGAGGTTGATTATAACCTCACCCTTCTCATTGTGGACACATCTTGTGTCTTTATTATAGCATCAGGCAACTACCATCATAAATTCATTGTTCACGACGTTAACTGGGATTCCTCCAGCAAAGTGCAGGGCACTGCCTATCAATTTGCCCATCTGGGGACTTCGTGTGACCTTTCTAGTTCTGGCCCAGAACTCCTCCATATCAATGTGTCCAAGTTCTGAGTCTCTGATATCTAAGTCACACTCTTCCTGGGATTCGGGCATCCTGACCCTCTGATATTTATACTTCATTTCTTCTTCCCTGAGCTTGGCCTTGCCTTTAGATTTGGTAGGTTTCTTGCTTGATGTTGACATATGTAACTCTGAACTTAGTTGTTGATCTGCAAGGAGAAGAAGTGAAACACAATTCAGGAAGGTCATGTTAGCGGTTTGATCTTCCATTAAAGTATTAACAGGAGAGAGTAAAGATTTAAATGCTTGATGGCGCAAGGCGCATGGATACTGCAAGTTGCAGGGCTAAATAGTATGCCTCACAGAAAAAGGCTATTGCAAGGGTTAAATCAGCGCCAAAGGGTGCATGGTGCATGGAAATTACATGGTACATTTTGTTGTTACAATCAGAAGTGTGCCTGTGCCATATGTATGCATTTTATAACGGGTGCATAGATGTAGCATGTTACATGGGTACAGGATGTGCCGAAGGGCGTAGGTTTTTACGCATGTTACATCATTTTTTCGTGCACCATAAGGGAACCTGGCATGGTGCATGGAGGGTCTACATGACATGTTGTTATTGTAATGAGGGATGCACCTGTGACATTTTACAGTTGCTCTTGGCACGGATAATTTCTATGTTGCATACATGCATGGTGCACCAAAGGGCGTAGGTTTTAACGATGCAACAAATGAGTTTGGTGCACTATGAGGGGGCGTGAGGACAACGTTTGCAACAAACTCAAGAAGTGCACCATGAGGGCGTAGCTTTTCATTATGTAGCAGGAAGGGAATATGCGCCATTGGCGCAACTATTCTTCATGTTACAGGGTGCGCCAATGCACCAAAGGAGAAGAAAAATACAATTTCTTTTTAAGCTTTGATTCTCTCTCTAAGGGGTTTATATGTGGTTAAGCTCCTTTTTAGGGTACCTTGGGGTGATAAAGAGGCTTAAACAAAGAGTTTTCAAGAAATCATTTTAGGACAGAGTTTCCTCTACCAGTAGATCTGGAAAGAGGGGGAAGAATATGTGGAAGAATGGAAAAGACAGCAAGGAAGGGAGGGGGGAAGTTCATGATTTCACAGTCTTTCCAATCCAATCTATACCAACAAGTAGCCAAAAACCACAAACACAAAGTGCACAAAAGAAGAGGACCTCTTACCAGAATAAATAGTGGAGAAGTGTGCAAACGGGTCCACGAAAAGATTCGAAAGCGACAGGGCTAGCGCACTAATAGGTACAGAGAAAAATAATCACGTTATTTATGTTTGGTGACAATGACAATGTAGATGCACCTATATATAGGTGAGGTAGTAATAAAAGTGCCACCCACTTTTTAAGTGGTGCATGAAAAGCATTGTCGACACTAGAAAGTGTGTGCCCTATGGCGCACCGAAAGACTCACCAACACGAATTTATATGCACCATTGGCGTATCAAAAGTGATGTCGACAGAGGAATATGTGTGCCATTGGCACACCAAAAAGTGGCACAACAAATGTTTTATTGACATGGAGGCACATGCACCTTGGCGCGTGCAAGGAAGACTCAACATAGTGAGGTGCACCAAAATTCCTATTAACACAAGAAACCATGCGCCAAAGGATTTAAAGGAGGGGCATCAAAAATTGATGTTGCATAGTCATTATGTGCACCCAACCAAAAAAGACCAAAAAGAGGCTAAGTTCGGAAAACTAGATTTCCCGGGAAGGGATTTTGCAACGTTTCGAACGCAAGGGGTCCCTGACAAGGGACCAGAACAAAATTTTGGTAAGGTTATCAGTAAAATTTCCCTTGCCAATTTTACGGGATAACAGTTGGCTATTTCTAGGGACTATCTCTGAGCAGACCTCAGGGGTAGAGAATCCCAGATCTCACGTGCCTATCCATTGGGTAACAAATTCAAAAACAAGGGCGACCGGAAAGGGAAACACATAACCAGCAAAAGAAAACACACGACAAAAACAAACACACAACTGAATTAAACTGTACAAAGAAGAGAGCAAGCTCTACTTCCTGAAGATTTTCAGATGTTTCCCACTATAGGGAAGCGGGAGATCAGTTCCATCCAGATACGAGAGATAGAAACTATTCTCTCCGTTGAGCTGCTTGATCTTGAAGGGCCCTCTCCATAGGGAATCAAACTTTCCGGGCATACCTTTCGGCTCTCTTCATTTGTCCTACAAAAGGACGAGGTCTCCCACCTGGAATTTTCTTGGCTTATATTTTTTATCGAACAATCTTTTGACCTGATTCTGATGCTCGGTGATCTTGTCGACCACCCTTATTCTCTTTTCCTCGAGCTCTACTAGATACATGATCCTTTTTTCAAGGGAATTTTGAAAAGTTTCATCTTCGATTGCCCATGCCAAACACAGAGTAGGGAGTTCAGCAGAAATGGGAAGCTCGGCATCGGTGCCATATAACACTTGAAAAGGCGACATATCGAGAGATCTCTTGGGAGTAATGCGATCTGCCCACAAGGCATCGTATAAAGACTTGTGCCACATTCATTGATTCTCATCCACCATCTTTTGTATGATGGTCACCAATTTTTTGTTACTGGATTCTGCTTGACCATTTCCCTGAGGGTAATAATCTAAGGTGTGACCCAAAGTTATTCCGTATTCATAGCAAAAACTAATAACTTCCCGTGAAGAGAAGTTAGAAGCATTATCAGCAACAATCTTGTTTGGAACACCAAACCTAACAATGATGTTTTCTTTGATGAAACTACAAACAACTTCGGAAGTGGCATGTTTGACAGGTATGGCTTCTACCCACTTGGTGAAGTAATCTGTTGCTGTTAGGACATACCTATGTCCAGCACTCAATTAGGGATTGAGTGCACTGATAAAATCAATTCCCCACTGCTTGAATGGTTTGTTAATAATGACCGGCCTGAGGGGAAAAGTAGCTAACTTGGGCTTGCTGAAGAACTGCTGGCAAGGCTCACACTTTGCTACCTAGGTGGCTGTATCTTGGAAAAGCGTTGGCCAATAGTACCTGGCCCAGATGATCTTGTGTGTTGTTACGGAAGAGGAGAAATGGCCCACATAGGCTGAATTATGAAAACTTTCAAGTAACTTCACCTGTTGTGGCTTGTCAACACATCGCAGGAAGATGTCGTCTATCCTGCGTTTGTATAAACCGTCATCCCAGATGACATATTTGGCTGCTCTGAGCTTTATAGTGCGCTTCTCCTTTGCAGTTAGGTGAGCTGGGAATTCTCCGTAGGTAAGAAAGAAAGTAATATTAGAATACCACTCATCGCTGGTTGTGACAAATAGGACCAGAGGCAGTGAATCAGGTTTATCCAGCCGGTCTTGTGCTTCATTGGTACAATCATATTTTTCCCCAGAAACTTCCGATCCTTGGTTTTTGGCCATAATTTTACATAAGCCTTTGCCTCTTACCAACTTGGTTGGTTTTATATCTAGATCGTACTCCTAGACCTTTGCAATCCAATTTCCTCATAAGCTTCCTAACTCCTGTTGAGTTAAAATTGACTTGACTGCCATGTCAGCGACCAGTACCACTATATGAGAATTTAAAATGTAATACCTGAAATTTTTGACCGCTTTAACAACGGCGAAGGCATGCTTTTCCAATTGAGACATTTTTAATTCGTGGGGCCTGAGGGGAGAGCTCATGAACGCAATTGGGGATTCAACATCCTTAGAATTCTTATGCATCAAGATGGCAGATACAGTATGCTCAAACGCATAGCTATACATGATAAAATCCTTGGAGAAAATAGGACACACTAGGACTGGTGCATGAGTGACAGAAGCTTTTATTTATTCGAACGACTTCTTTCCTTCCTCGCTCCATCGGAAATTTGGTGACCCTTTCATCATGTCTAATATGTGGCGAGTCTTTTCAGCAAAGTCGGGAATAAAGCGCCTAAGAAAATTCACCTTTCCGAAGAAAGAATGAACACTAGTCTTGCTTGTAGGCAAGGTGAGGCTATGAATAGCCTTAACTCTTTCGGTATCTATCTTCGTTCCTTCTTTTCTAACAACATGCCCCAGTAACTTTCCTTCTGTGACTCCAAAAATAGATTTTTTTGGGTTCAGGGAAATCCCATGCTCTCGGCATCTAGCCAATACTTGCTCCAGATGATCACAATGATCACTTCATTGTTTAGAGAACACAGTTAAGTCATCTAGATAAACCATAATGACCTTCCCCATCATACCTTTGAATGCAAGGTCCATGGCTGGCTGAAAAGTAGCACCAGCATTGGTTAGGCCAAAAGGCATCCTGTTGTAGGCAAACGTACCCCAGGGAGTAGTGAATGTTGTCTTAAATTGATCTTCCGGTGAGACTTCAATCTGGTTGTAGCCTGAAAAATCATCAAGCATGGACAACATTTCTGATCCAATTACTGCTTGCAGAACTTGATCCATTATATGAAGTGGGTAGTTGTCTTTTAAGGAAGCCTGATTCAAGTTTCGAAAATCTACGCATATGCGTATTTCACCATTTTTCTTGCGTATGAGCACAATTTTTGCTACCCAAGTACTGTGATGGATAGGAAAAATGATTCTCACATCCAGCATTTTCTGAATTTCAGCTTGGATAGTACCTGAGATCTTAGGGTTATAATGCCTCTACTTCTGGCGAAAGGGTTTGACGTCCTCTTTCAACGGGATGTCATGCTGAATGTCCTTTGGCTTAAAGGACTTTAGATCGGCGTAGGACCATGCCAATACATCCATGTATTTCTTCAGTAGTTTGACAAACTTCCGCTTCTCTTCAGGTATGCAACATTTTCCAATGTTCACAAACTGTGGATGTTCTACCGAACCTAAATTAACTGGTTCGGTTTCTGGGGAGGAGCCCATACCATATTACTTTTTCTTTTTCACAAAATGGTCATGCCTATCGAACAACCGTTCCAAAGAAACCAGGCCCTTGGGAATTTTATTCCCTTTTAGCTGACATATGCCGTAATTCCCTCTGGATTCATAGTCTTGATCAGTGACTGATTCACGACAAGTGGAAGTGGATCCTTCAAAGTGAAGCTCCTTAAAATTTTCTACCTTTTCTAGAAAAGCAATGAGTTGATCGTCATCGTTGAATACTTGCCAATGCTGAGAATTATCCGGCATGCTTAGGCAGAAAACCATCTCAATGGTGTATTTGTCTGTTTTCAAACCTGGGTGCGGGAGCATGAGGGATGCCAAAACGGCCAATGAATCGGCCATGTCATTCTGAGCTCTTATAATGGATTCTATTGAAAAAGCGTCAAATTCCTTGATGTTGTCCCACACCGCATTACGGTAGTGCCTGAGCCTCTCATTCTTCACTTGATATATCCTCTTAACCTGATTCACGACTAGCTCTGCATCACCTTGTACTTTCATATTTTTGATCCCTCTCTCCCTTGCGGCCTGCATGTCGAGTAGCAGAGATTCATACTCAGCAGTATTATTTGTGTTGAAAAACTACAATTTAAAAGAGAGAGGAATAATTTCTTCCTCTGGAGATATTAGCATGGCTCTGGCGCCACATCCACTAGTCACACAGCTGCCATCAAACTGCAAAGTCCAGATCTCGTTAAGATCCTCTTCTTAGACGAGAACAACCATTTTATCAGACTCAGTAGACAAGAAATAGTTCCCCATTCCTGATGATTCAAAAAGAATTTAGGCCTTGGGGTCTTCAGAGTTAGTGACCAAATACTTCTTTTGTGATTCTGGCTCCAAATTCTACATTACACCTTTGACAGGGATTCTAGCCTTGGACTAGTCCATATGAATCTCCCCACCAACTTCGCTACAAAAAATTCTTCCTAGCAGAATTCCATAGGCTGCTGGAATGTCAGCCACGAGGACGGTCATTTTTACTCTTTTCTTTGGGAATGCCGCGAATGCGAACTGAGCGTCTTTGATCTGACCAATCAGCGGAACCTACTTGGTTTCCAACGAATAACATCTGCTAAAAGGCTTGGTAAGGGTGAGGCCTAGAGCATGGGCAACTTTTGTTGGCATGATGTTATCAGAAGCCCCAGAATCAATTATGCAGTTACTTAACTTGTAGCCATTGATTAGGAGGGAGAGATAGAAAGGCTCTATCTTGCCTGATGCAGATGTTGAGGCAACATTTATGTGGGACGCAGGAGGAGTGGAAAGGATTCCTTTTAAGGAAACCTGGGGAGTTATGACAGCTTGACTTTGAATATACCTAGTCAATCTTACGAGCTTCTCAGGGTTTGACTGAAGATACTCGGCTTCAGACATTTGGATCTTGGTCTTTTTAGCATGATCTATGATATCAAATGCAGCCAAAGGTTACGCTAGTGAAGGAATGAGTCCCTCACTTCGTGATGGTAGGGTAGGATTACTGGTCTTGATAGGAATATGAGAGGGCTGATTTGGGGGAGATACAGGTGCAAAAGCTCTCTTCGAAAAAGACTTATTGATAGGTTGAGTGGCTAGGGGATTACCTCTCTTTACAATGGTTGGGTACGTAGATGACGTAGTCTTTTCTTTCTGCACATTGGCAGTGACCTCTACTTCTTTTCCTTGCGAATGGGTGAAAACATCGTATGAATGTCCGCTTGCATATCCCTGGGTACCCTCTTCTTGGTCAGATTCCTCCTCATCAAATTCCATATACCTGATAGTAGAGTCGTCAGTCGCCTCACCGACATCTTGATCATCCTCACCTTAAGACGAAGGTTCTCCATAATTTTTTCCTCTTCTTCTTCAATTTTAGCTAAAGCGTTGACCTGAGGAGCCTCAAGCGCCAACCGTGGAGTGGTTGCAGGCAAGCGCGGCCTTTGAGGAACATGGCTGGAAATGAAATTCCTCCATGGGATATCCCGGTATGAGGAATTGGGAGAAGCCTAAGCTAACTACTTTTTTAATGCAAGCAAGTCGTTCGCCATCTTTTGAAATGCCGGATCAGACGAAGTATTGGGCGAAGGGCCCGAAGATTTAAGCTTAGATGATTCCCTTTTCAATTCGCCAGATATTAGAAAATTGTCTTCAATTCGGATTGTAGTGGCCTGGGTGAGAATAAGGGTAGCCACTTGTTCTTACAGGAGCAAGAAACTTACTTTCGAACTCATAGCATTCACGAAGAAACACTTTTTATTTTCCGGTGTTGGAAGCATGGCAACAGGCACACGGTTGATTAATGCATTGAACCTGGCGATAAAATCACACATGGTCTCATTGGCCTCCTTCTTTAGGTGAGTGATCTATGATAATAGTGAAAATGCATCTTCTGAAGGCTTATATCTATCTTCAAAAGCATCCCGCAAGGTGTCCCAACTAGTAATAGACCCGGCCGGCAAATGTTGAAACCATTCTGCTGCGAGCCCTTGTAAAGTTTCCAAAAAAAGGTGAACTGACACATCTTCATGAGTCACATCTAGGATGCTGCATGACATGATGAATGAAAATATGTGTGAATCCATGCTTTGGTTCCCGATCCCGTCAAATTTGGGAAAATTCTTTTGGTTTCCATGAGGGAGCACGTGAACTAGATGTGGTAATGCAAGAGGGCCCATAGCATTTCCCCATGGCACTGCCATTTGAAAGGCTGGAAAAAGAACACGGGCTGGAAGTGCAGTTCCACTGAGCAATAAAGCACTGCAAAGGGATGTGGATGCCCCTTGCTAGAGGGTCTTCCTCCGTGGAAGTGAGACACTCCTGGATGACCGGTCAGCCGAGCTTAGTGACGAGAAGCATGCCGGTGTAATACTGAAGTTATGCCTTTGGAGCAGATCAAAGGTAGGGTCGACTTCTCCACGAGCTCTCCTGCTACGAGTAAATGGTTCACCTGCCAATGTACCTTTCAGGTCTACAATACTGCGGAGCAGATTTAAAAACTCTTTTTGACTGTACTTGCTGATTTTTTTATTTTTTTGACAAAAACCAGCAGCTTGTACTTTTCTAAATATTAAATTTTATCCTTTTCTAAAAACCGATTGTGGTTTAATGACTAAGAACAACGAGGATAAAATGATAGTTAAGCTTAGTAAGCTGATTTTTAGATCTAAATTTGACCTTTTCAAAGAGTTTGAAAATTTTGGTAAACAGTCAAAAACTCAGATCTACAGAAAAATACAGATTTTTATAAAAACTCAGCGAACTAAAGGTTTCCAACTAGGCTATATCTATGTATCTCAGAAGAAAATTTTCAATTTGGGTTACTTTTGCAAAAAATTTGAATTTTGAACAAAGGTTAAAATTTGCAAATAGGTAGTGATTTTTCATATTTTTATTGATTTTCTATCACACCACCATCATAGATCGGATAGATCTGTTCGATCCCCAGCGAAGTCGCCAAAAACTATTGGTTCAAAAATCTGTCACTTGGGTAGATTTATGGATAAACGAGTCAACAGTGTGCAGGCATAGCCCCTCTTTGAGTCAGTAAAGCGAAACTAGTTTATTGCTATTCTACCAGCAGGAATCTGTGCAAGTCTCACAATATTCTGCCTTCGGGGGTTTGGGATCTCATCCCAGTAGGGGTGTTTTCAATTGCGGAAAGAAAGGAATGAAGGGGGAGACGGAGGAAAGATCAGATCTGAAGGGAGAAAAGAATTGAATTCCAAAGTAGAAGGGTCAAAGGGTCTATGGTTTGGGTTGGTAGTAAATAGAGCCGAACCTACTTGCATAGATGGATAAAGCAATACTGATGAATAAATGACAACAAAGTAGAAGCAAATCCAACAGAACAATCGCACAAATCTAACATAAGAAAGATCTGATATTAAAACACATGTATTCAGCACAAAGTCTAAATATATTGTATTTAATGTTTGTTTCTGTTACAGAGAGTTCAAAATATTCTTCTTACTTCTATTTCTCATCTGAAAAGTATTCACCCCCGAATATGACAAATATTCGATTATTTATAGAAGAAGGAGAAGAAGGAAGGCAAAAAGGAACCAACCACCTATTTACATAATATCTACAAAATATCTCAAAGTCATGTTGACTTTTGACAACTTGATGGATGACATCATCTCATGGTGCAACATGGATGATGTCATCATTTGTGCCAACATACTTTAGACATTTACAAAAATAAAGTTGAATAAGAGAGAGAAATTATTCATCGTCGTCGTCTCGTGGCTGAAAGGGGGGATCCTGCTTCTGCTGCTGCTCAGGTGACAAGATGTGGAATTAGGCATGGTATTCCATGAACTTGCTGATCATGGGCTCTAGTTGATCCTAGGAAGGATCCTTGTGTCACTCAGTGATAGCCTGACAAGTATCCTGCTCATCTGTGAGCTTCTCTGGGAGTTTGGAATATTCATTCTCTGCTTATATTAAGAACCTGATGAAGTCCCGATAGGCTAGCAAGTTATTGATGGATTCTGCGTCAAAAGTGACCTCTGGCCCCAGCCCTTGCGAAACAATCTCCTTGAAGATCTGAATGGTTTCGTCAACCTTCCTTAAGGCGAAAGAAGGAGTAAGCAACCCTGGAGACAGCGTTAGAACAATTTGTTCCATCTGATGCATTCCATCCAAGGCTTCTTTCTTTACCTTATCAATCTTTTGGAGGACGAATTCTAGTTGATCCATCTGGTAATCCAAAGTGGAAAGGGTCTTATTGAGGGCCTTGGGGTGACCAAAAACACCAAAATTGACTAGATCTTCAACTGAATAGTCAAACATTTGTTGAAAGGTCTCATGCTGCAGCCTAGCATGGTCCAGCTCTTTGGATATGGGTGCTGCTAACGCCCGGAGTTCTTTATTCACCTTGTTGATGTTCAGATACAAATTGGTGAACTTGGCGATCACTTGTTCACTGTCCTTGAGGATCTAGCTCCTCCAGGTGGAAACTCCCATACCCTACTCGCCGATCTTTGCATATTCATTAATTTTATCCTGACTTAGAGGCTTAAGAGTTTTAGCGACAGTTGTGGGAGGTGCACTACCCATCTTCTGTAAAGCGTGGAGCGGATGTTTATTTTGCTCTTTCAGTAGCCTTTTCTCTTCTTTTACTTCTTGAAGCTTCTTGCAGAGGGAGTCAACTGCAAATATGGCCTCTCCTTGAAGGATTTTAGAAGATGTCCCCATTGTGACTTGAGTCACTGTATAATCTATCGAAGACAGATCCTTTTTATCTTTCAGAGGATTGGGGTATGCGATCTCCATTACCCTCTCTCCCGAAGCACTCTGAGAGAAGCATGTGATAGGTTTTTGCTTCTTGGCCCCCTTTGATTGGTTAACGGAAAAGTCCATCGGTGCGATGGGAACTTTCCTTTTCTGTTGACTTAGGTGCTAGGAGATCCAGGCTGGACTTAGGGGAGAAGGACCAGAAACAGAGAAGGGGGCAGCTGCAGTAGTAGAAGGGAAAAATGTGGAGACACGTGGCGGCGGCATAGAGAGAAAATCCGAGGAAGTGCCCATGGGAGGAAGGGATACTGCAGGGGAGGAAGACATAGGAAGGGGAGGGAGCTCAGAGATGAGGGAAGAAATGGAGGGGGATAGGTCCATGAGAGAAGAGAAGATGGACGAGGAAACAGGAGGAATGGTAGAAGAAGGGGGAGAGGACACGACCAAAGGGATGGTCGCTTGGGTCACTCGAGGAGGGGAAGGAGGAGAGGGAGAAGGGACATAAGGGACATCAATTGTTATAGTCGTGGCCACATCCTGAGTGGATATGCCTATTGGAACATCTTCCGCCGCTTCTTCTTCTGAGATTTTAAGGATTTCAACCCGTTCTTGTGAAGTGGAAGGAGGTCTTTCAGGAGCTTCCTCTTGGGTGGAACTAGATTCACCCTTTATTCCTTTTCCCTTACCTTTTGGCTGCTTTGATCGAGGAGGTGCGTTGCCCAATGGAGAAGTTGTGAAATCGACTCCAAGGTAGATGAGCCCGTTCATTCGGCACTAATGTTCCGTCCTGCGCATAGTTTCCTTGACCCTTTCCTCTATTGTCTAGGGTGCTTTAGTTCTATCAATCACCGCGAAAGGCCAATCGTCCCCACCTGTGTCAAGATACACTTGATCCACTTCTTGCTCAGTAGTTTGGTAGCCTTTGGGGATGATGGCCACCCCGTACTGGACGATTTCTGTTAAGGCCAAGCGAGAATGGTCCTTCCTCCTGAGCTCAACCTCATGATATATATCGATGTAGATATCTTCGATCTGAGGGATGTGGATCAGGTTGAGCTTGGCCTTAGGTATATAATTTCTTGGGTCGAAGGTGGGCCTTGCTGGGAATTCATGTTTCAGATTCAGCAGCTCTAGCTCTACAAACATGTCTTTTGCCTTGTGGTGAGTGAGACACGTATACCTACCCACTGTGAGGTGGAAAGGAGTTTCACCCTTCTTTCTCTTGAGGCACTTCTCATGGTAGGTGATTAGCTACCTTGACAGTTCTAGCAAGATCGATTTAGGACTGGCATACCTTGGCAGTTTAGTTGGTTCCCCCAAGAAGTTAGCCACCCTTAGATAGGTGAATGTGGGGAATTGAGTGAACAGGGCCCCCCATTTCTCAGTAGCTGCTACAATACTCTTGATCATGCGACCATGATTCATATTTGGCCTCAACAGGCAGATGATGAAATAGAAGAATGCATCATCGATCTTTGTAAATTGGGGGATGCTATTTTCCAACTTCAGTTCTGGATAGTATTCATAGATTTTAACCTAGGGCCAAATCCCGCACCGCATCAGAGCTAGATAATCTCTTTCTGAAGCTGCAGCATAGACCATGTAGGAGTTCATATAGAACCTCCCCGTTGTGTTAAGTTGTTGTAGCTGCTCAGAGATTGTGCTGCTTATGATTTCTGCCCACTCAAAGCATTGATCGAGCACATTTTTGTTCATTATTTCTAGGTACCGCAGCATCCACTAGTGAAAATAATGTGTGTCAGGAAGCCCAAAAAATCTACTCAGGAATGTAATGGTGTCACTGAGTTCTTCTGAAAAGTCACTATGATGAATGACTTGTGGCCACCGAGTCACCACCTTTTTATTCTTCAAATATACCTCGTTCATCAGCTGCATACATGAATCTTCATTGTCATCCCAGGCCTTGATGCAGTCTTCCCAGATGACAGCCATAAAGTGCTGGTGGTGAGGGATGCCGAGCATTATTTCAAAATGGAGGGTAGTGAGGTTGATTATAACCTCGCCCTTCTCATTGTGGACAAATTTGGTGTCTTTATTGTAGCATTGGGCAACTACCATCATAAATTCATTGTTCACGGTGCTAACTGGGATTCCTCCAGCAAAGTGCAAGGCACTACCTATCAATTTGTCCATCCAGGGACTTCATGTGACCTTTCTGGTTCTGGCCCATAACTCCTCCATATCAATGTGTCGAAGTTTCGAGTCTCTGATATCTAAGTCACACTCTGCCTGGGATTTGGGCATCCTGACCCTCTTATATTTATACTTCATTTCTTCTTCCGTGAGCTTGGTCTTGCCTTTAGATTTGGTAGGTTTCTTGCTTGATGTTGACATATGTAACTCCGAACTCAATTGCTGATCTGCAAGGATAAGAAGTGAAACACAACGCAGGAAGGTCATGTTAGCGGTTTGATCTTCCATTAAAGTATTAACAAGAGAGAGTAACGATTTAAATGCTTGAGGGCGCAGGGCGCATGGATACTGCACGCTACAAGGATAAATAGTATGGTGCACAGAAAAAGACTGTTGCAAGGGGAAAATCAGCACCAAAGGGCGCATGGCAGATGGAAATTGCATGGTACATTTTTTTGTTGCAATCAGAAGTGTACCTGCGCCATATGTATGCATTTTATACGGGCACATGGATGTAGCATGTTACATGGGTACAGGATGCGCCGAAGGGCACAGGTTTTTGCACATGTTACATCATTTTTTCGTGTGCCATAAGGGAACCTAGCGCGGTGCATGGAGGGTCTACATGACATGATGTTATTATAATGAGGGATGCTCCTGCGCCGTTTTACAGTTGCTCTTGGTGCGGATAATTTCTATGTTACATACATGCAGGGTGCATCAAAGGCCGCAAGTTTTAACTATGCAATGAATGAGTTTGGTGTGCCATGAGGGGGCGCGAGGATAGCTTTTGCAACAAACTCAGGAAGTGTGCAATGAGGGCACAGCTTTTCATTATGTAGCAGGTAGGGAATATGCACCATTGGTGTAACTGTTCTTAATTATGTAGGGTGTGCCAATGCGCCAAAGGAGAAGAAAAATACAGTTTCTTTTTAAGATTTGATTCTCCTTCTGAGGGGTTTATATGTGGTTAAGCTCCTTTCTAGGGTACCTTGGGGTGATGAAGAGGCTTAAACAAAGAGTTTTTAAGCAATCATTTCAGGACAGAGTTTCCTCTACCAGCAGATGTGGAAAGAGGGGGAAGAATATGTGGAAGAATGGAAAAGACAGCAAGGAAGGGAGGGGGGAAGTTCATGATTTCACAATCTTTCCAATCCAATCTATACCAACAAGTAGCCAAAAACCAAAAACATAAAGTGCACAAAAGAAGAGGACCTCTTACCAGAATAAATAGTGGAGAAGTGTGCAAATGGGTCCATAAAAAGATTCAAAAGCAACAAGGCTGGCGCGCTGATAGGTACAGAGAAAAATAATCACGTTATTTGTGTTTGGTGACAATGACAGCGCAGATGCACCTATATATAGGTGAGGTAGTAATAAATGCGCCACCCACTTTTTAAGTGGTGCATGAAAAGCATTGTCGACACTAGAAAGCGTGTGCCCTGTGGCGCACCGAAATACTTTCCAACATGAAGTTATATGTGCCCTTGGTGTACCGAAAGTGATGTCGACAGAGGAATATGTGCGCCATTGGCGCACCAAAAAGTGGCGCAACAATTTTTTTGTTGACATGGAGGTGCATGCGCCTTGGCGCGTGCAAGGAAGACTCAACATAGTGAGGTGCACCAAAACACCTATTGACACAAGAAAGCATGCGCCAAAGGATTTAAAGGGGTTGCATCAAAACTTGATGTTGCATAATCATTATGTGCACCCAACCAATAAAGACCAAAAAGAGGCTAAGTTTGGAAAACTAGATTTCCCGAGAAGGGATTTTGCAACGTTTCGAACGCAAGGGGTCCCTGACGAGGGACCGGAACAAAATTTTGGTAAGGTTATCAATAAAATTTTCCTTGCAAATTTTATGGGATAACAGACCCTGACCCATTACCTAGATTACCCGAGTAGACATGGCTCCTTTTTTCCCCCTGTTACCCACCTTCCTTTTCATCACATTTACCTTTTATCAAACCACTCACCGATTATACCTTCTACCTCGGCAGTTCCTGGTTTGAGGGGGATCACCTTCACCCACACATGGGGCAACCACATCTTATGTTTGTTAAGCATCTCTTACCAATACAAGCTATGCAACAAAAAGGGGTAAAATGTAAATACCAAAATTAGGTCACACTCCCCTTTGGTCCATTGACAAATAAATACCTTCATCACATTCACCTAGTCATGGCCCCCTTCACCCCACTACTAATATTAATTTAATAAAATTAATTCATTATCCTCACCATATTTATTATTTAAATATCTTAATTTAGATAATGCCCACACTTACACCTCACCTAGACACCTCACCAAGCCAACTCACCCTAAGACCTATTCTTAGTAAGTTGCCATAACTAACTAAGACTTACCCAAACCCTAAAAATCAATGCTTACATTCCCTCTAACCACATTCCCACATGCTTATAGGAAGATTCCAGTCCTAATCTGTGAAGTTAACTGACATGAGATCCCAGAAAATCAAGGGGATCTACCTAGTTTAGTAAACCTAGGAAATCCTGCATTGACCGATGCCGGTTACCCCTAACTGTTGCCCGGTTAAGCCGGAACCACCGTCGGTCACCTTTTAATCCCCAAAAACACCTTATTTTCAAGGTTGGAAAATATTTTGTTTGGCAAAAATGTTGGCACATTCCTGAGAGATAACAAATCTTTTGAGAACCATTTTCCGTGAGAACACACATGCAAGAAAAGAGATCAAGAATTTTCTCTTGCCCAGACATCCAGCATTCACCTGATAACCATCCAGCAATCACCCAGCATAGATATGATTCAACCAGGAAAAAAGGAATGCACATGTAGCCCATGCAGGAGCTTTCCAACATTTGGTGATCCTCAACAACATTCAACCTCTTACCAGCACCTTCATCCATCACTCACAGGCACCCAGAACCAGATTTCAAGTAAGTAGAAATGGTTTACTCCTCTGGTTCATCCATTTAATCATTGTATCTTCATCCTTTGTTCTCCTAGCCACCCATTAACCTCCTTTAGTACTCACCCCTCCATATCTCCATTAAAACCTCACCAAACCCCATCCAAACATCCTAATACCTGTGTTCCAGCCAACTAAGTCATTTATGTAATCATAAGGGAGATCCAGAGCTCATTTTGTGGTATTCCCAGTTTTCCACAGTAACCGGCACCGGTTCTCCCCAACCGGCGTCGGTCACCCTTAACCAGCGTCGGTCTCTATATTTACCAATACAGCCCAGAACAGTAACCTACCCCACCTATTCTCACATCACCCTTAATCACCTGTGACCTGCCTGAGACCTCTGTCAGACCTTGCAGAGAAATGAGAACCAACTACTTGACCTTCAGATCTTATTTTAACCTAGCCTGTTAGATTAGATCTTTCTTATTGTGTTTTTTAATGAGATACTTAAATCATTTCAATTACAATAGGATTTACTTCATTACCAGCATTAAATTGTTTTAAACAGTGGACTGACATCCGTCTAGGAAGTATCACACTTCCCGGATCTAGCACACGCTAGGCAGTTCACTGCACATATTGTTTAACTCTTTCTGGTGGTCTTGTGTTCCATTTCAGGTAGTTCCTCCTAGCCAAAAGGAAGCTCTCACAATCAGCTGTGGATTTAGAAGTCATACACATGCAAACAACCCAACAACCAGCATTTCAACAGGTATTCCTCCTACGCCTATTACCCTATCTGTTTCTGTCACTTTCAAAGAAGCATGTATAAGAATCAAGTGAAACATTCGCAACTAGTTCCTAAGAAATGATATTTCCTCTTTCTATAAATTTCTTATCATGCCTATCTCTTTAGCTCTTGAATTAAGAATTGTTTGTATTGTATCTAACTGATGAGGTAACCTTCTTCACACTTCTTACAAAATTTAAAATTTCTCTAGGTCACTTAAGAAAATCATACATAATCAATTATCTTTCTAAGCTCGAGGTATATATATCCTAGAAGAGGGATACTATCATCTTCTATGGGAGTTTTGAGGATCTGGTCTAGTTTATTTATTATGGGTTACATTCTTTAATATTCACAATACCATGGCTTCCATGATGGTTTCTTTGAGTTAAGCACCAACTTACTTCATGAATCTACTTCTAACTACTTCTAGTACTCTACATTAAGCCTCTTCATTTAGGTTTCAAATTTTGTCTTGTATTTGTAATCAAGGTCCATACATCATTGTATACCTTCTTGATCACTTTGGATAATTCCTTTGGTAATTCCTATTGGTCTCTAGAATAGGAGTCTCCTTTCATCCTTCATTAGAAACTTTCTCTACTCTACTCCTACCAATAGTTGGTTTCATCTTCCCATCAAAAATACTTGAACTTCCCCATCTATTTCGTTGTTTGGATTTCTCTTCACAGTTTTGTAATTCTCCTATTTTATTCTCTTTGATCCTTTTCTTATCCTTTAATATTCCTCTTTAATTCTAGACCTTTCCCCTTCATCTTCCTCTACTAGGATTAAATCCATTTGGCACCTATCCTGAACTACTCCATATTACGTACAAAATGACACCATGGCCTTTTCCATAGATCTATCATCTTAACTAATAAAGGAAGTTCTCTAAAAAAATTTCCTGGAACAATTCAAACAAATAATTTTTTCAGACATAATTAAATGAACAAAACAATTGGACAATAATCTCAGTTACATACCCATTAATTGTAATTAACATCCAATTATCTATAACATGAGTCCATGGAACATCCAATTTGTACATAATGTTTAATTTTTTCCTCATGATCCATTCATATTCCTCTCTAATGTTTGTGTCTAAAGCAATAAAATTATAACCGAGATAACCAAGTAGGGATATTACATGTTTAGAAATATCACACCATAAAATCTAATAGATATCTCCATAGATATAATCCAAGAGGATATTTTTAGTAAGGATTCCTGAGATAATCTCTTCAATTTCAACAAATTGTTTTATCTATTCTTATAGCCATAATTTCATAGTCTCTTTATCTCGGTATTCATCTTAAAATTTTGAGGGTCCCAACAACATAACCATTGTTAGTAGAGTTTCCCTAGATTATGGAATCCATTATTGCAACATTTTTTAGTCTATATTAACTCATGGATATTTACATTAATAACACACAAAAAGAGGTAGAAATACTTAAGTCGCAATTACACAATAACTATGGAATGAATATAATTCAAAGAAAAGAGAGACAGTGATTGGGAAAGTGCATAAATAAATAATAATTCCTATCACTGAATCAAAACACATCCATAGAATGAAACTTAAAGGAATTAATATAGATTTATATTCATATCAAATATCATACTTTTGTGTAGTTTTTTTACATAGTTATATATAAAAATAGGCATTTTTAAGTCACTAGTCCATTCTTGTTCCTTTCATACAAAAAAGAGACTTTTGACAATCTCTATATATCCTAAGAGAGTTATATCTTCTATAATTTTTCTTAGTTAAATTATGAATACACATTAGGATTTTGCAATCTTGCAAAATACATTCATGTTGGATTTATAATATTGTTTACACTCCAAAAACTACTTACCAACCTATATTTTTAGAGTGAGCCTTAGGCTCACATCCAATCTTCCCTTAAGTGATATGAGCTTGTAACTATAACTACTTTCCCATGAAAATTGGGCTCTACTTATAGTCATTCATGTCTTCTCCCTGAGAATCCTAAATTTACATAATTCTAATAAAAGGATCAAGGGAGCTAAGAAAAAACCCAAATCATAATTATTCATCCTTCTCTAAAACCTTTTCCTTCAAAAAATAAATTATTCCAAGTTTTTGGCACGAACAAGATTACACCAAAAACTATACACAATTGACTATTAAACAACAAACCAAACATTTTATAGAGGAACTACTCACTCCATAAAAATTTTGAAATGGAATATCACACTCAACATAACACAACATTGCACTCCTTGGATATTCATTAATACAATTCTTCAATACACAACCCAAAAAATGTAAACATAACTGACTCATATTTTTTCAATTATTTTTTGTTGATGCAGGATTTCCTATGAAACCGTATGATCCTGGATCAAAACATTCTTAGGATAGTTTTCCAATTTAGCATAAGAAGCCTTAGAGGGAGCTTGATACAAGGAGTAATAAATATGAGTGGTTTCCACCACTTTAAAAAAGTTTTGAATTTTCCCTGCAAGAAAGAGGATTGGCGATCCCATAATAATTTGTTTATAAATAAAAACATAGGACCAAAGCTCAAATGGAAAATACCTAAAAGTGAAAGGTAACCCAAAATTTTTTAATTACACACATAGCTGAATCCATTTTCATCGGTATCCTTCCATCCAAGTAGGTTTGGCGGAAAGAGGTTTCCTATAACATTGAGTCTTTTTCTAATGGATAGAATAACTAGAATAAAGGAAAAATATATCTAGAAATTATTGCTAGAATATTCCTCTTCCAAAAGAGCAAGAAAAGAGGCATTTTTTATTTATCCATTAATTATTTATAAATCAAAGTGGGGGGAGAGATTCCTTTCACCAAGCTTCTATAAGAATCATTGATAAGAAAATAATTGAATTCTTTTGTAACAAACGCATAAAGAGTTGGCGCCAAAGGGTATCCTTATCTAATGGATATGTATAACCAAAACCTTAAAAATTGGGCATCATTGATTATAATGTAGGCTCCAATCTTTTGAAATATCATGCTGACAATGTGGACAAAGAGAGTTCCAAATCCAAGAGCTAAAGCATCACAATTATAAAAGGGCATTTGATCCTATTAAAGGATTTTTCAAAATCAATCCTCGCAAAAAGGGCTTTTTTATTACAAAACCCTATCCCATTTCATACATTCCTAATGAAAAATTCAACACTTTAAATATTATACTTGTATTTGATGAGACTAGTTTTATCACTTCTAACAATGAGGGGAAGAATATGTCTAAGTTTTAGCAAGAATTTGGTAATGATTTTATAGGAGACATTAAGAAGAGTACTATGTCTCCAATTGGAAATTTTCTCAATGTCTCCAGCTTTAGAAATGAACATAGTATTTCCATAGTTAATGACGTATCCTAAATACCTAGATAAAAAACATAAAAATACACTTTGTGTAGATTGGGTCCCACAATATCCCAAAGGACTTAGTAGCAATTGTAAGGAAATCCATAAATTTCAGGGGTTTTATTAGAATCCATTTGACATGGTTTCCTCTTTGAGATCATTAACAATAAGCGGTTTGTAAAAAGTGGCTGTTTTATCTTGGATGATCTTGCAAGGGAAAAATTGGAGGCACTTTATGAGGGGATATTCTCTTGTAGGGGAGAAAGGTTGAGAAGTAAGAATACCATGGTAATGATGCACAAAGAATTGTAAGATATCAGTAAGTTTGGTAATTTTTTCATTAGCATTTTTAATGGCTTTTATCCTATCAAAAAATTATATGGATATATGTTAGTGAAATAATTTATCATTGGGTAGATCATTGATTTTCACTAATGGTTACAGGACTAGGCCCCTCCTTCTTTTGTATGGAAAATCTCCCATTTATTGAAGGAAAGGACTAAATAAAATTATGGGTGGTTGTTACGCCAAGGGTCACACATAAGTACTCCACTAAATATGTGGTAAATTGCTTGTACAATATACAAGGAAGAAATTTTCTTGGAAAGAGTTAAAGGGAAGTATGAAAATAGAGAGAGGGGGTTAAGATTGTGAATAGGTACTTGCATATTTTCACCAACATTAACCAAAATAGGTCCACATGTTCAATAGGAATAAATTGATTTTGTAAGTAATAGACAAGACTAATAAATTAAATACACATAGTTCTATGGATTAATTAATCAAATACAAAAACTACCTTCTTGTTTGTACAATATCACTATGCTTGCAAAGTTGGAAAGTAGAGAGTAGAAGAACATAGGTAAGGAGATATAATAATATAGATTATTGCTTGCAGTAGTATTGAAACAAATTTCAACAACTAACAATAATCAACAAATGTTAACCCTTTTGAATGGAGAGGCCATTCTAATTTATAGCTTACAAAAATGTATCTTCCTCTCCCCACCATGTGACTTTTCACCTCACCAGCACTTTTGACCTTTCAAATTCCTTAGGAATTAAATTTAATTCCTTTTATTATTTTTGAAAAGGAACTTTTACAATACAACATTGAGTCACTTAAGTGAATGAGACAAAAAAGTGAAAAATTACATTCTCAATGAAGAAATAAAATTTTAGAGAAAGAGGGAGGGGGAGAGAAGAAGTGAGAGAAGTGAAAATATGGAGACCGTGAATTCTTTATTGATGAACAACCTACTTCTATTGGGTTTTGATGAAATTCTTCTTGAATGAAATTATTTTCCTGTGACCTATTGTTAGATTGAAACATTGTGTTTAGAATTTCCTTATTCTTTGAGATGTAGACACACTCCAAAGTATTGAATAAGTTCTCAAAAACAATGTTAAGTGACTTGCACCATGTGAACTTGAGATGATTTATCGTTCTTTCAAACATGATGATCCTCTTCAAACACAAGGTCATACTTAGGATATGAAGATCATTACCTTACTCCTCTTGAATTGAAGATTTACCTTCACGATAAAGATGTCTTCTTTTTAAATGGTATCAGCCTCAAGATGCTCAAACACCTTCTTGTTATTATATTGCTCATTGGAAAAGGTCTTCTTTTCTAGATAGAATAATTATTCCCTTTCTCAAATGAAATTGTGCATACTATGAAACCTTGAGTAAATCCAGTCACCATGATGTTCCATAACTATCTCAAACACATCTAGTTATTCTTTCATCAGCATGGGTGTCTCAGCATCCATTTTTCTTGACCAATGTTCCGACATTTAGTATTTTAGTTAGCCTTTATGTAGGAAGTCTATTTTAGTTACCAATTGCTCAATTTGACATTTTTCAGTTTTCTTGATGTGCAAGGAGCAATGGAAACTCACAAAATGAACCATTATAGAAATTACTATTTATAGAATGTGAATCCTGGTAAGATTTACTATTTTTATAAGTGGGTATTCTAGTTGTTGTAATGAGATGAGAGTTGTCTCAAAATTTTAGTTATTTTACAAGGATTTTTTGCTCCAAATTTTAGACGATTCTCTCATTTAGATTAGTGGGAAAGTGTTAATTTCATCGAAGAGGGAAGAATAGTGAGATTAAATTCAGTCCTCCATATCTCCAAAAAATTTATTCCTCATCATGCAAGCAATGGCTCAAATGAAAGTTGATTTTGTAAATAACACTTGCTCCAAATCTTAGGCAATTGGATTACTGGATCGCTGGGAAAATGCAAAATTATTAGAAGAGGGAAGAATAATGAGATAAACCTTGGTCCAGAATATCCATAAAAATAAACCACTTCATCATGTAAGAAATGTCTCAAATGAAATCTAATGTTACAAGAATCATCTATTCCAAATTTTAGTAAATTTGGCTCATTGAGTCACTATGAAAGTGTAAATTCAATTTCAACTATTTTGGGAAAAAATGGAGTTCATGGCTGAAAATGTCTTTCTCAAATAGAATATAAATCATTACATGTTATATTTCAAGTGTAAAACGTCTTTCTGAAATGAGTTAGCAAGAGGAACAATTTAAAAACATTTAACACAAATTGGGTTTACGGTTCTGGAGTTATGAACAAAAATCCATTTTTTGGACATGGGGGTCTCTAGCATATTCTCAGCAGTATGACAACATGGAAAAATTCATGGGAGGGAAAAATAAAATTTCAAATATTTCTCTCATATTGTACATTTTAACTCACGTTTGACTAAACTCGGCTCAATCGGGGTTGGATGGAGGTAGAAGTGTGGTTGTACCCTAAAAAATAGAGGATGAGAGGTGAAAAGGAATAATAGGGTAAAATTATTGTGCTTAACACGAGACAATAAGTTAACTTTTCACCAGATCTTGACAAGAGACAACATGGGATTTTATGAGAGTGAGATGCATGGGGCTAAAAACTAGCTTTCAGGGCTAAACAATGGTGTTGCATGTGTCCAAGGGCTAACTGAGAGAGAGGGGAATGCAATTTCTTGTCACGAGTGTCCCTATAAAACTTGGGAAAAGTCAAAAGGGACACAAAATCTTGAAAAACATGCCATGGTTAAGCCTATCATGATGAGGGGGACTAATCTCAAGTTGGGTTCAAGTTTGCACTCTTAGCACTTTAAAACACTTCAAGTTGGATTTTTTAAGTGACAAAAAGATAGAAACAGGAAGGGGGAGCACAATGTTGTGTACCTCATGTCCCTTTACACATTTTAAAAAGTTCAAGGGGACATCAAACCTTGAAAATGCACCAAGGGTGAGCTTCACATGAGAAATTGACTTGTTTTTACATTATGTTAACTAACCACCCAAGTCAGAATTTTTAACTGATGAAAAAGAAATATGATGTTTGGAAGCACACTTTTGTGGAACATAATTTCCCTTTATACCTTGGTAAAAGTGTAAAAGGAAACACCACATCTGAAAATTGTGCTCAATCATTTAAGTTATGTTGGTGTTAACATCCCAACATAAAATTAGAACAAACAACTTGCCTTTTCTGCCCCAGGAACAAAAGTTAGAGTTCAAGGGTGAAATATTATATGATTTTGACTCAAAATCATCCACTGATTTCATTAACACCACTTTAAATACTTTATTAAACTTTTAAATTGAGTAATGATGCCTTTCAAACTTTTAGCACCAATGATCAATAGTAGTGGCTTGAGCTATCATAGGAGATCTTGAAGATTTAAACAAAGATTGATGTGTCCATCATGTGGATGATTCTAAGTGATTTCCATTGACTATTTTTTAAGCTTCCAAATCCTCCTGAAACTCACATAATCTTCATAACAAGTTGAATTTCTCCGTTGAAGCCTTCATTCTCATGACCAAAATGACCCGGTTTGGCTTAAATTATAATACCCCTACTATTTAGATAATTGTACTTGGACTTTATAATTGGTTGGAAAATAATAGCATGTGATTGAGTTCTAAGTTGATGTTCACTTCTGATTCATTATTGCATGTTTGTTGAAATGACATCATTTACTTATTGATCTGGTAGACTTAACATTATTAAACTGTAAAATATTTACTTATTTTTTTTAAGATCATAGTGAGATTACTTATCTGATTTCTAAAATGGACTTAGTAGTTTCAGCTCTTGGATACTGCAAATCAGGTCCTGGAGAAGTTGAGTAATAAGGTAAACGGAGGGTAATCTTCTCAATTTTTCCATATGACTGCTATTTTTGAGACTTTTGGATCAATAATAAGATTCAAGATATCACCCTAGATCAATTTCCGTGATCTAGGGTAATCTCCTAAATCGATATACTATTATGACTATAAGTAATAAATTTTACTTTACTTAATGTATTCGGGATTACTATTTTATTTCAGGCCTTAAGAACTTTAATCTAATCTAGGTTGTTAAGAATTAATTGGCTTAGAGAAAGCATACATTGGGTTAACAAGCTTGGTTCATTTAGATAAGCACAAAGGCTTAAGTTGATGAAGATATATATATATATATATATATATATATATATATAGTTGTGAATTTATTTAAATCAACTTTCATCCATCAAACTTAGGTTAGGTTATCATTATCTAATCAAATGTACATAGTGAAACATTAGGCTCTTTGTAACTTTAAGCATCACCATAAAATAGGTTAGTTTAGGTAAAGATTAATAACAAAGAATATATATATATATATATATATATATATGGCCCGCTCCAACTCGTGATGATGTATGGCCTACTCCAAAGAACATCAAACTTGGCATGTGTTTGTCTGGTTTGGCTCTATCTTAATCCCATCTGATAACTAAATCTCCCTCTTTAAAATACATGTCGGATGCTTTCTTGTCAAAATATTTCTTAACCTGAGCCTGATATTACTTCAAATTCTTCACATCCATGTTTCATACTTCTTCCAAATCCATGAGTTCAGCAAACCTTACTATCAGGGAATCATTTTCCATAAGCTCAAGCTGATGAGCTAACTCCAAAGAAGGTAACTCAAAGGAGAGAAGAATTTTTTCTTCCCTTCCATATACAAGCATGAAAGGATAATTCCCATGGTGGCCCTTTTTGGTGTGATTTGATCTTCCCATAAGAAAGTATTAAGCTATGTATGACAAGTTCTCCTGTTATTCTCCATTGTGTGTTTGATGATTCTTATGAGGTTCTTGTTGCTAGACTCAGCCAATTTGTTTCCTTGAGGATAGTAATTGGATGAGCTCTTAAGGTAGATCCCATTTTTAATAGCCCATTTACTCAACTATGGACCAGTTAAATTTGTTTCATTGTCTGAAATAATGGTAAATGGGACATTGAACCTTATCATTATACTTCCTAAGAAATCGATAATTTCCTTCTCATTGCTTTCTTTCAGTGCTACTGCATTTTCCCATCGAGTAAAAGGTCTGTTGCAGTAAGGAAACACTTATGTCCATCACTGGATGGAGGATTAATCATGTCAATGAAATCTAACCCTCATTGAATGAAGGGTTGATCCACTTGAATTGGATGCAATTGAAGAGATGTAAAAAAAAAATTCCAGTGAAAAGGGCACATTCCTTACATTTTCTTACCTAGATATGAGAATTTTTGAAAAAATCTAGCCAATATTAATTGGCTTGCATGATCTTAGTAGAAGTTTTTCATGCAAAATAATGTCCTCCTGATAGGCCACTATGAAACTCTTCTAGTATCTTACTTACCTGTTCCGGTCCCACACATCGAAGGAGAACACTGTTCAAATCCTTTCAAAAGAGAACATTATCTACCAGAACATTTGGAATAGAATGAAGATGGAAGGTTTGTCTTTGATTTTTATCCATGTTCTCAGGATATACTTCTAAGAAAAGGAAATTCTTCATTTTGGATAACTAGTCAACTTGATTATCAACTTCATCAATGTTTAAGAGCATAACATTTTCATCACCTTTTGATTTCATGTCTACAGCCAACTATTGACACAATGAAAATTTTGGTAACTTTGATGTGTACGTCATACTCCATCACCTTCGTAATCCATCAAAAACATTTCTCGATCATCTCTTTATTCAATAGAAAGTCCTTAACACCTAGATGAGACACCATTAGATGAATTTTTTTGTTGGACAACATGTGTTTGAATTTCTTTAAAGCTTGAATAACTACAAATACTTGTTTTTCAACAAATGAATATTTGAGCTCATAGTCCTTGAGGGATTGACTGAAGAAGGAAATTGGTTATTCCATCAGATCATCATTTTACTGGGTGAGGATACCTGAAATGCTCTCTTGACTTGCAACAGCATAGAGGATAAAAATTTATCAAACCTAGCGTTCACCAGCGTTGGAGCTAGAGAAATGGCCATTTGATGGATTTAAAAATATCTTTCCTTTCTTTTTTCCATGAGAAAGGAATATTTTTATAGACCATACTTGTCATTGGTTTAGCCAATTTTGTGAATTGAGGAATGAATCTCCACACAAAATTTATGGTGCCTAAAAATCTTTGGATTCCTTTTTGTGACTTGGGAGGGAGAGGGACAAAATTGAGTTAATTCTAGTTAGATCGATTAATATTCCTTCCACTGAAACAACATTCCCCAACAACTTTCCCTCGTGCACTACAAAAATACATTTCTTAGGGTTGAGTGAAACCTCAAATTCTCTACACCTTTGGAAAACCTTCCTTAGATGTGTGATGTGATATTTTGCATGTTTAGAATATACAGTTATATCATCAAGGTAAACCAAAATGATATCTATGATTAGTCCCTTAAATTCTATGTCCGTCACTCTTTGGAAGGTAGCCCTGACATTGGACAATCCGAATGGCATTTTATAATAAGCATATGTGTCCCCACTTAGTGGTGAAGGCCATTTTAAATTCATTAGATTCTTAAACCATAATTTGATTATAACCTGAATACCCATCAAGAAAATAAAACCTCTGAGCTCTTGCCATTTTTTGAATAATTTGCTTCATTGATGGAAGAGGATAGTGATTCTTCAATGAGGCATGATTCAAATCTCTAAAATCCATGCATAGTCGAATATCTCCATTTTTATTTTGTACAGGAACTAGATTGGCCACCCAAGATGAATGTTTGATAGTAAAAATTATACAAGCCTCAATGAGTTTGGTTAGCTCCTTCCTCATTAGTGGATCGATTTTGGGATTAATTGGCCTTTTTTTCTAATGAACTAGCTTGACATGATGGTCCAATTCTATAGTATGTTCTGCTATCCTTGGATCAAAACCACACAGGTATTTGTAGCTCTATGCAAAAATGTCATGATATTATTGAAACATTTTGATGAAAGATTCCTTTTTTTTGGAAGTACATACCTTACCAATCTTTATAACCTTTTCATTTTCTCACTTGACTTCCTCAAAATCTTCTTCTTTCACTACTATGTTCGAGTTTTTTTCTTTTGGATTGGTCATCTTAATTGAAGATGGATTCTAGAGTAACTAAGCATTTTGGTAGCTTATTTCCATTCAATCATATGATTTTATCACCATATGATTTCTACAGCTTATCTTGATGTTTTGCATGGCAAATTCCACCTCTTCTTATAAGAAAAGGACAATTTGTTTGTCATTATCAAACACTTGATAGCTACTCAAATTATCTAGAACTGGAGGCCAGACCACCATTTTTTGCCCATTTTTTGCCCTTCATGATATATTTTGGTATGTTGTATTGTGAGCCAATTGTAGCAAGCCTATCAACATCTTGATTTTTTTTCCTAGGAACAACATAGATCCCAAAATCTTCAAATTTTTTGATTAAATCCCAGACTAGGTTTTTGTATGATCTTAAAAGATAATTTTTTGATGCACTACATTTCATCACTTGATGAACTACTAACTCACTTTCTCCAAACACATCCAGGGCTTTAATACCCCTCTTCTGAGTAATTTGAATTCCTTTCACAAGGGCCTCATACTCTGTAACATTGTTAGTGCAACTGAACTGTAACCAAAAATATGAGAAATATTTATCTCCTTTTGGAGAAATTAGCATAACACTTGTGTTAGATCCATTCTTACTCCTTGATCCATCAAAGAAAATTTACCACAAAACCCTCAAGATTTCTTTGTGTTTTGACAAGTTGTGGTATGGTTGTTCCTTCTTCGTGAATGCCATATGTGCCCAATCATGTTTCTTTTAATAGCAGGAAACCATATTCTTCCTTTACCAATAAATCAATGTAGGGATTGTATTGATGATCTATACTTACATCATCCACCACCGTATCAGGAACTTCCTCTAAAAGAGTAGTTGGTTCATGATTGACATCTTATTCTTTAGGGTCACCAATGGCATAATTCCAATTTATGGGAATGGTCGTGTAAGGCTCGACATGATTATGAAAAATTGGGTTTTCCCTTATAGTCACCTTCATCCCATACCAATTTATGAGGATCATATGTGACCAATTCTGATGATAGGTAACCACCCATCTTGGAAGTGAAATATTGTGATAGGTAGAGGGCGAAGAGAAGAGTAAGATCAATAACTAATATGTCTTATGTGAACAAAAAAATGGGGTACGCATGGATAGTAAGTTGGAGTCCTTTGATTACTCCAATAGTCTGAAATTTTATACCATCTAACTGAAAAAATCCCCTAGATATTGGAGTATATTGTATTCCCAACACATCGGCAATCTGCTTGGGCATAACATAACTACTAACACTAGAAACAATCGTGCAATTATACACCAAATGATCACCAATGATCAGGGAGATATAGTATAGCGGTGGTTTATTGGCCTTAGCAATATTTTTCCCTTTTGGTTAGTACAATCTTGTTGTAATTTCTGCTCCATGACCCAATGATCCATTAGTTGTACCAAAACTATTCAAAGCCTCTTGTAGCAAGGTTTTTTGAGAAGGAATTGAGAGTGCGTCCCACATAGTAATGCTCAGGTTGGTCTTCTTCATTTTCTATACAATACTAAATGGAATTTATCCTAATTTTCTTACACTTCAGTGGCATTAGAGTCCTTTTTTGGAAAATTATTTTTGGGTATCATGACACCTGAAGAACCTTCTTTCCTTGCGGTTTAACTAGCAGGTGTTTCTAGCTATTTCTTTCCCGTATCCTTATCAACTACTACTTGTGACTAAGGTTGTGAAGTAAAATCATGTTCAACTTTAGGATATTGGAGTTTTATCACCCTCTTCTTAGAATGAGTATTCACTGCTACAGATGAAGCATCTGTATTCACCCCACAAAAAACTTCTCCTTGTCAATTTAGCAAAGTGGTTTCTTTGGGTGCCTATGGTTGATCTACTATTTCCTGTGTAGGTGATTTCTCTATTTGCTCATAAGGGGAAGATATGCTTTCACTGATAAGGTCTTGGCTAAGAAATCCATGGGGTAAGGGTTTTTATTGTGAGGCTGAGAACAAGGATAACACCTTTCATAATCTTGAACTAGATTATTTTGGACAAGTACAATAGATTTAGAAGAACTAGTAGTGAGGGGATTCTTGAAATTTAAAGGCCTAACATTCATAGCTTGACCTACAGCTTGGTTTTGAGGCTTGTTAATTCCTTGAATGGGAGTACGGTTAGCTTAATATTTCTGATTTTGTAGCCAATATGAGTAATTGTATTGAATTTTTTTCCTTTTGAGTGCAATGATCTCATTCCTAAATTTTTACAATAGTGACTTGAATTCAAATAGGTCATTTAAAGAGGAAGGGGCTAACTGAGCTGGATGGTTGGAAGCTACTAGAATGGGGGAAATGGCGGCCTGAGTATTTGTAAGATTAGGAGACATGAACATTGGCGGTCATGGAGTTATCTTCCCAACCTGGATCAAAGAATTCTCATCTCTTATATCAACCTCGTAGGTATCAGGTAATGTAGTCCCTCCCATAGACTGGATCATTATGGCTATATCATTGTTCAAAGATCATAAATAATATAGCAATGATTTGTTTGGATAAGGTTTTATGAGTGCTAGAATCCTATTCTAAGTCTTTTCGAACTAAAAATTGAAATCACTCATGTATTCTTAGGGAGCTTTCTTTATAGTAGTTAGTTCTTCTAAGAGTGACAGGTGATCACTCTTGTCTTTGAACTACTTGCAAGGCTTTTCCCCTAACTCATCCCAAGTGGTAATAGTCCCAACCATCAAACCTTGAAACCATTGAAGCACTTTTCCCTTGAAATAAGTAGCAAGAATTATAACTGTAACGTTGTCCTCCATGATATTATGTACTGCACAAATGTTGGCTACATTGAGGATATGTTCCACTCGAGTAATTATGAGTGTTGTAGCAAGTATAGGATCATGTTGAGCTAACATGGGAGGACTTCTTGCATTTAAATGGGGGAAAACTTGGTTCCTTGTCATTATTCTGATAGGTTGATTATTCCTGAGTGGAGGGAATATTCCATTAGGAGTAAAATGACCCCTGCATGGAGATGTTGTGACTGGTGAGCCTAAAACACCTCTTCTTATTATTCTTGGAGGAGACAAAGATAATTCAATATGCTAATAATTTCCCTCTCGTCTCGTTGAAGCTCTTATCTGCATTCTTTGCATAAATTAAAATAGTGAGATAAAAAATCTAGAGATATGGAGTCACCGGGTACTTTGAGTTATGCAAATATGAAGATAAATACCAACTCTCTCTCGTCCCATCGGGCATGCCAAAAAAATTTGTCATGCAAATAATGCACCCGTTAAATTGCTGAAATATCTCATGTAACATTGTAACATCCCCAAGGTGTGGGACCTTGTTGCCTTGGGATGAACCTTCAGAGATGGTTGAATTCCTTTGGAATTTGGGGCACCCAATTTAAGATCGATGTGCAAGGCTAAAACACTTTAAAATTACTCTAATATACTCAATTCATGAGGTTTGGGGTTAGAAATAACAAATACGGAAAATACGGTGATACACAAGGAGAGTATAATTAGATAATTTTACTGATATTCATATCAGAAAGGGTTAATTTAGAAAGGATGAAGAAACCATCACAATATAATTCACCTTATGTTATTTAGACAAGGAAAATGATGACCATAGAAAAAATATCATGCATTTCCTTGTAAGACCCCAAGCATTTGTGACAAATAGATCAAATCTATTCGAATACACAATCAACAAATCATGACAATATATGATATACACATGTCAAAAATCCCTTTCTCCTCTTGATAGTTAATGATAATGTAACTTTATAACAAAAGGAATATAATATTTCACAACTAATATTCAATATAATCACATCATTCTCACACAGATTGAAATAACATAATATGAAATAAAGGTGAATTAACCACTTATACTAAGGATGTTTCACTCGGAAATGTTTCGTTCCTTTTAGAAACAGATAAGGTTAGGGGCTAGGAGGAATACCTGTAGAATGTCAAGATGGTGTGCGCGTACCATAGAGAAAGATCAGGCTGACTGCTAAGAACTCCTTTTTGTCTTGGAAGGACTACCTACAAATAAGAACACAAGACCACAAGATTTTAATTAGACAATAAATGAGGGAACTGCCTTGGGCCCAGGAAATATAAAACTTCCTTTCGAAGGTGGTCAGTTCCCCTGCTAATATGAATTAACATAAAAGACTGTAAGATATCAATTAAGTTGTTTCGTTGAACTGGGTAGGGGAAAGGCTGGTTTTCTGGTTTTGATCGGAGGAACCGATGCCGGTTACTGATAACCGATGCCGGTTACTGATAACTGATACCGGTGGGTTCTAGGATCTTCTTGGTAGCTATGGTGTTTGTAAGGCTGGTTTATGGATGATATTAGGAAATGAGATGATGAGGGGTAAAGGAATGACAGTTAGATGCAATGGCACGTTGGGTAGTGGATTCAGAAACGGATTTAGGAGGACTGAGATTCAAGAAGCATAAGAAATGTTATAACAGAGGACATGAAAGATGTGACTTACTGGTTTTGACCAAGATGCAAGCTGATCTCCTTTGCTGTAAACACTTCTGGTATTTCCACTCGTCTTTGCTCGGTCAAGTGAAGATCTGGACTCTGTTTCTCGCTCCCAATGCTCTCTGTTGATCCAAAAATCCTTCGATTGATCCCAAAATGAAATTCTGATCCGTTGTTTTGGTTTGGGGAGCCCATTTACAGGGAACCGATGGCGGTTGCGTAACCGATGGCGGTCGAGTAGGAACCGGCATCGGTAAGGAAAAAGTAGGCTATTTTTAGTAAAATAGCCCACCTTCCCTGCTTTTCTCCCGAGAGATCAGTTGCGGGCTCGGTCAAGTGACTAGAAGGTCGGTTTTGGGTGTGAGAAAGGGGTCATTAGTTATGGGTGTAGGTGTGGACCAAGTTATGGGTCTTAATTAGGTTAGTTTTAGGGTTAGGGCTAGGTCATGATGAAGTGGCAAAGTGAGGTGGTAGGTAGGGTGATGTGGATTTATCAATTAGAAGGCAATTAATAAATAATTGTGTAAGGTTTAGGTGATGAGGTTATATTGCGAGATGAGATGCGGGTCACAAGGGCTCGTAAGACACAAATTTGGTGTCTACATTAGCCCCTTATTATCGTGTAGCTTATTTTGTAAAGCTGCGCAGACAATAATATGAAGTGGTTTCTCCTGTTAAGGATATAGGTAATCCCCCTCAAATCTATCATAGATTGAGTGAACGGGAAATCAGGGATAGGGTTGATAAATGGTGAATGTTGTAGAGAGGATGGTAAGGTGGTGGGGTAGGTCCAAGGAAGCAGACCCATGTTGAAATGCAATAGTACGACTAGGGTACATGATTTGACAAGCAAACCAGCAATGTATAGGCAAAGGTCGATAGTTTATCCAAACAAGGGTGATATAATCCTGGTATCCAAGGCATAGGAAGTAGCTCCAGGGTATATAACAGGTAAGGTACAGGAACGTATAGGCATGTTCGGTAGTACCAAATGGCTGGTTTGGTTGAGATAAACGTCACGGTCTAGGTCTAGGCAAAGTTGGTCGACAGATCAAGTCAAGGACCCTAATCATGCTAAAACATGAACAGGTGAGCTCGATTGAACAAAAGGTACATGATGGATGGATAAAATAAAACGTTGATTGTGGGTATGGTATTGAAGTGATACGGCCTTGGGTCGGGCCAAGTTGTTGGGTTGTGGCCTTGGGTCAGGCCATAAGGGTAGAGTGAGGCCGTGGGTCGGGCCAAATTGTTAGGGCGAGGCCTTGGGTGGGGCCGGATAGGTAGGTTGAGGCCTTGGGTCGGGCCAAATGGTTAGGGTGAGGCCTTGGGTGGGGCCGGATAGGTAGGTTGAGGCCTTGGGTCGGGCCAAATGGGTAGGTTGAGGCCTTGGGTCAGGCTAAATGGGTAGGTTGAGGTCTTGGGTCGGGCCGAATAGGTAGGTTGAGGCCTTGGGTCGGGCCAAATGGGTAGGTTGAGGCCTTGGGTCAGGCCAAATGGGTAGGTTGAGGCCTTGGGTCGGGCCAAATAGGTAGGTTGAGGCCTTGGGTCGGGCCAAATGGGTAGGTTGAGGCCTTGGGTTGGGCCAAATAGGTAGGTTGAGGCCTTGGGTCGGGCCAAATAGGTAGGTTGAGGCCTTGGGTCAGGCCAAATGGGTAAACAAATGGTGTTCAGCAAAGGTGGATATAGGCGATATGTGGTTAAAAAGGAGCAAATGGTAAATAGGGGCAAAAAAATATTGGGGGAAAGTTGGCAGAAAAACCGATGTCGATTCTACATGACCGATATCAGTCAAAGGACCGATACCGGTTCATTAGGGCAAAATGAAACCGATATCGGTTTATGGGCGAAAAACCTATAAAAAGAAAAATACGGCTTGTCATTGTCACTTTGTTATTTTGAAAACCAAATTGACTTGTCTGACGTGGAGAGTTGAGATTGGAGGTTTATTGAGTGAGGTGGACCTATTTTGGTGGAGGAGTGAGTTGTTTGCGGGCCCAAGTGAGGAGGAGGCAGCAGTTGATTGGCCGGGGACCCAGCAGATTAGAATTGGAGCTATGGCACAGGAAGGAGGAGCAGGAGGGGCTAGACCAGCTGGACCACCACCACCTATCCCACCACAACGACGTGTCGTCGTACGGGTAAGTTCAAAACTCCTCATTTTGTGCATTTTATTGCATTATGTTGGTTTTGGGATTTGGGTAGGAATATAATGTTTTGTAGAAAATAGTGAATAAATGGAAATGATTTGAAAAAGGCAGAGGGTAGATAGGTGAAATAGGCCAAGGCGGCAGGGTGGGTAGGTTTTTAGGGTGTTTGGGTGGGTAGAGAGGTAGAAATAGGGAAAAATAAGAAAGGGGTAGCCGCGTCAGGTTCGGCGCGGCAAATTTCCAGTGACCGATGCCGGTCACTAAGCGACCGGCATCGGTCGCGAATTTTTAGGGTAGGGTGGGTCTGTGGGTTACCGATGCCGGTTGATCATTGACCGGCGTCGGTGGGAGGGGGACTGGGGTCGGTTGGGTGACTGTGGGTTGGGTTGGGTTTTGGTTGAGTGTGGGTTGGGTTGGGTTTTGGGTGAGTGTGGGTTGGGTTGGGTTTTGGGTGTGGGGGGGGTTTGGTTTTTAGGTGGAGTGGGTTTGGGTTTTGGGTGTGGGGTGGGTTTGGTTTTTAGGTGGAGTGGGTTTGGGTTTTGGGTGAGTGTGGGTGGAGTTGGGTTTGTTTTGTGTTTTGGGTTGGTTGGGTTTGGGTGTGGGGTGGGTTTGGTTTTTAGGTGGAGTGGGTTTGGGTTGTGGGTGGGGTGAGTTGGGTTGGGTTTGTTTTGTTTTGGGGTTAGGTGGTAGAGAGTCGGGGTGTGGTCGGGGGGATAAAAGGGGGTTTAGAGAGTAAAGTAGATGTTGTGATAAAAAGTAGGTCTAAGGATGTGGGTTGGTTTTGCAGGCACGTTAGCAGTTGACGATGCGGGATAGGATGCCCCCGCTGTTGGTGCGGATGCGGCCACACATATCTGTGGCTCATTGGGTGATCATGCGTGAGGTGGGACTCGGTGGAGTCCAGAGGTATAGAGCAATAGAGAGAGATCACAGCCTGATGGTCGTCCTCATCGAGAGATGGGATCTGGCGACCAATGTGTTCCATCTCCCGACGGGCGAGATGACTATTACGTTGGAGGATGTGTATCGCATCCTTCGACTACCTATCGAGGGAGAGGCAGTCTTCCAGGTAGATTATGAGACTGCCATGGACAGCATATTACAGGTTTTTGGAGATGCAGCCGCGCTACTTACCTATCACAGTGCGAGCATTGGGTATGGTGACATGTACCGTGCGCATCGACACGAGACACGGCTGGCTGTGTTGATGATGATTGGGATCACCTGCTTCGCCCTCCCGGACTCAGAGGGAGGCCGCTTTCCACAGGCATTGATGGGGGTGCTTCATGAGATGGTGGAGGAGCACACCTATTATGCTTGGGCACCAGTATATCTGGTGCAGTTATACAGAGAGCTCTGGGGTTATCGCCGGATGAGGCGATTCGGTATCTGTTCGACATTTTTGCTGCATTGTTGGGTATATGAGCACATCATATGCATCAGGCCAGTAGGGTTACCCCAGCAGCCAGGGCCACAGGTTATATACATATATGGCTTTCAGAGATGGTTGGGAGTCGTGGGGCAGCCACGAGCAGTGCTTGTGGGGAGAGACGTTGCCTACTACAGGCATTTGTTAGAGGGCCTGACAGCAGTAGATATCGTATGGAGACCTTACAGAGGTCATCACCCACACAGAGGAGGCCGAGTACAGTTACGCTGGATCCAGTACACATTCTGGATAGCAGGACGGAGGCCAGGAGAGTACGAGAGGATACCCCTAGAGAGGGTACGCAGGTAGATGGGGCTGTGACAGGATGAGCCACCTCCCTTCCCTCAGTACAGGAGGGATGATGTAGAGGCCCCACTGCCTGCACCACAGCCCATGGATCCAGATTGGGTTGCAGAGAGGCCAGCAGATGACATAGTAGATGATGCTGGGTGTACAGGAGCATACAGGGTGTGGTGGGCTAGTCAGAGAGCGGTGAGGGTAACACAGCCTGCACAGCCAGACTTGGCAGCTGTGACGGCAGAGAGAGATCAGCTCAGGGGTCAGGTGTAGCTATTACAGGGACAGTTGGCTGCAGCCCAGGCACAGATAGGTGTCCTACAGGGGCAGCTAGCCCAGGCGCAGGTACAGGTACAGGCACAACCACCACCACCAGCAGCGGCGCAGCCACAGGTGCAGGTACAGGTACAGGCAGCAGTACCAGCAGCAACACAGGTACTGGCACCATCACCAGCATCAGCACAGCCATAGCCCCAGGCACAGGTACAGATACTACCATCAGCAGTGGCACAGCCACAGGCACCACCAGCACAGGCACAGGGGGTACTAGTATTAGGTGCCAGGGGACCAGCCCCAGCTCCTTTAGTGGCTCGAGGGCGCTATATGGAGGTTAGAGTGGAGGCCCGATACTATCAGGATATTCTTGATAGTACCGGAGTTGAGTATCAGCCTTATGCAGCTCATAGAGCAGAGACCTCTCACAGCCAGAGATCTCAGGGAGGTGCAGCCACAGCCGGCGTGTCCGTTACAGGCAGGAGGCGAGAGGCGCCACAGGGACCAGCAGGGAGAGGTGCCGAGGGCGGTGGGGAGAGCTTCGGGATCCTTGTATTGTTTTTGTATATAGGCATGGGCACTGGTCTGTGAACCGGTTGTGTTGATAGAGGTCTGCGTGCCTACATTTATTCATGTATGGATTCATTTATTCATTATATACCGGCCTGCGAGCCAAGTACAGGTTGTACAGTTGATACCGGCCTGCGAGCCGAGTATATTTTTGATATGAGGGACCGGCCTGCGAGCCGAGTCGAGGTGATTGATATTTATTGCGGCCTGCGTGCCGGCTTAGTTGTATGATGAGATCACAGAGGCCCCGATGCAGGGCACATTGTATATTTGAAAATTTGTGTATATATATAGAGATGATGTTTTGATCCACATGCAGTGTTCAAAAATGTGTTTAAGTATTTTGTCGATGGTTTGTGATATAGAATGTAGGATGAGTTTAGTTGACATGTTGATATATGGATGATGTTGATGTTTTTGTTTTTGCACGTATATAAGGATGACATGTTATATGATGAAATGTTGCATGTTGTGGGCTGGTTTTGTGACATTGTGATATATGTATCTGATGAGTTGGATCCAAATGTTGTATAGAGAGCTAGTTTTTTTTTTTTTTTTTTTTTTTTTTGTGGTATCCTTAGTTGATGACTTGTTTGTTTTTGTAAAATAGATGATGTTAACGAATTTGTAATGATATGTGTGGTGGATAGACAAATATGGATAATGGTGTTGTGATGCAGGAAAAGAGGTGGGCACGACAAAAAAATTGGTAAAAAAATGAAGAAAAGACCATGTTTCAAAAGGCCAGGTGCGTAACCGGTGATATCGGTTAGGTAACTGACGACGGTAGGTAGTTAGACTGATATCGGTTACATAACCGATACCGGTTATTTAGGTATGAGCTTTTCTAAAAATAAAAAAGCTAGGGGTGGCAACTTAAGTTCTAATTTTGAGAGCCATGCAAGAAGTTAAATATGTGAACGTGACGCTTTTTGATGACTGAGACAGGTAATTGCATGAGAAATTTGAGTGATTAGGAGTAAAGAGACAGGGAAAGTGATTGTGATCTGAGATTCAAAAGACAGAAAGGCAGGTTTGAAAAAGGTGGTGATAATGGCAGGACAAGGAGAAACATCCAGTAGGCAGGGACAAGAGGGAAGACAAGGGCCACCTCAAGCTACTGCAACCCAAGAGGTAAACTTTTTGGATTATGATTTGACTTTTGCATGTGTTATGAATAAGAGATTAAGTGGGTAGATATGAAAAAGAAAACATGATAGCAAGGGTTTTTAAGTGTTACGGGGGTAGGTAATCAGGGGTTTTAGGTATGTTTGTAGGTATAGAAAGGAATAGAAGCTCAAATTATTGTTGTAGGTGGTTGTTTAGGCAAGGTGTATGAAACTAACAGGGACCGATATCGGTTAGGGATAACCGGTATCAGTTACTCAACCGGTATCGGTTAGCTATAAACGATACCCGTTGCTGTAGGAATTTCCAGAATGTGAGAAAAACCCTGATGGATTGAATGGTTGTTTGTTGTTTTGATGTATGCAGGCTCAGGCAGGGTTGAGGATGAATGATAGTGTGCCAGCGCTGTTGTCACAAATCTGAGCGGATGTAATGCCAGCTGAATGGACATTGATAAATCGTTTGGGGTTAAGTGGAATCCGCTATTATTCACGAATCGAACGTAACCATGCTATGTTACAGGCGTTGATTGAGAGATGGAATCCTGAGAAAAATACCTTCTATCTGCCAACAGGGGAGATGACAGTAACATTAGAAGATGTGTTCCGTATTTTGAGACTCCCTATTATAGGAGAACCAATATATCAGGCACTACCTAGTGTGGCACGGGGAGCGATAACAGCAGTATTTGGTCCATACACGCGAGATTTGACACAGCGAGGCTTATCATTTACGTATGGGGTAATGTATGCAGCACACCCTGAGGAGACAAGGTTAGCAGTGATATTAATGATAGTGGTAGGGTATTATGCATTACCAGGAGGGCAGAAGGGGGGAAGATTTCCAAAGGCATTGATGTGTGTTATCTAGGAGATGATAGAAAGGAACGTGACTTTTGCATGGGCACCTGTATAATTGGCGGTAGCTATACAGGGGTTTATGGGCTTGCAGGTGAAATCACAGATCGACACTGGATTGTTTCATACTTATTAACACTGTTGGGCCTATGAGCACATTGTTTGTGTGCGACCAATAGGCCGATCCATCCAGGCAGGAGAGACCAGAGTACAGAGGTTGGGATTCAGACACTGGGTCCAAACAGAACAAGAGGCAAGATCTCAGGCCGTGACGGATGACATCGAGTATTACAGGCAGGTGTGGGAGAGGGTGTACGGTTGCGGATATCTGTTAGAGGCCTTACGGGAACTATATGGTAACCGAGAACATAGCTGAGGAGTTGAGAGGTGTGTAGAGCGATTGAGGTGGATCGCGGGGCACAAGCCAAGTGAATATAAGAGGATTCCTATAGATCACATGCGGCGACAATTTGGATTTGTGCAGGATATCCCGCAGGCTTATAGACCATATATGAGGATTGACACCGAGGTAGCATTCTCACCTCCCCGACCAACACCTCCAGAAGGGCCTGAGGGAGATAGCAGCCGATCGTAGTGTAATGGATGCCAGAATGACAGAGGCCTATAGGTTATGGTGGGTAGCAGAGCTGCGAGGTGTACGTGATCACCCTGACATAGCTGTGATTATAGTAGAGAGGGATCGTCCTGCTAGCGTTTGGTTCAGCAGCTCCAAACGCAGGTGAATGAGACAAGAGGATTGTTAGTGGTTACGGAGTCCACGGGCGAAGAGACTAGAGGCTGGAGTCCTCTATGCGAGAGGGCGTATTCATATGTTACAGGAGAGATTGGCAGATTAGTGGGTGGTGGTACCAATAGCCGTGGTACCATTGAGGACAGAGAGGCCTGGTGAGAGGGGTCGACGATCACGATCATCACCTAGTTCCGGGGATGAGGCGTGAGGGTCTAAATAAATGTTAGCAAGGTATAAGAATAAATAAGCGTACTGACCTACGTGTTCAATGATAGAGAAGATGTATTTGTTTAACATCTAAATAAAATGAGATATGGTATGTTGATTTGAGTTATAATAATAAGAATGTTTTCGTTTTGGACTTTTGTGTGTTTTGAAAAAGGATAAAGAGGAATGTGATTAAATAGAAATACACAAAAATATTTATATTTACCACACATGATAGGTTATGGTAGGGGATGGTCGAGCTAACCTTGGGAGACCACATGTCTCCGAAGTGCTGCCTACATAGCCCATTACACAAAGCAAGGAGGGGCCTCAGACCGATGTAGGTCTCCCTTAGGACCAGGGAGAGGTAAATTTAGGCAATTTGGTTGTGGTTAGGAAATTTGTCGTTTGGTAAAAATTTGATGTTGGGAGGGTAATGTTGTTGGTGTTGGTAGGATAATGTTGTTGGTGTTGGTAGGATAATGTTGTTGGTGTAGGTATAGGTTGAAGCAAAAACTAGCATACCCAAGTAGTAGGGAATCGTGTCCTGATTAAGATCAACACACAATCCTAGATGCGAGGCAAAGTGGAAAGAGTGCTCCATAGGTGAAAAGAGCTAAACAAACCACACAACATAGAACGAGCTTGAAGCCCTAGGTACCGTGCATAGACAAGAAGTCAATAGGTGAAAAGAGTTGTATGATCACAATATATCAGGTGTACGTTACGTCCCTTGAGTTGAAACAAATGGTGAGGTGAGGTGGATGATATAGCTGAGGTACAAAGAACTTGGTACAAAGTGAGTGTTCTGACAAAAGAGAACCTACCCTAAATAGACAAGTCCATGACCCAAAAGGTTCCTTTGAATGAGGCTTTTTATTTGACTGAATATAGACTGATCGATGCGGGAAGTCTACAAGGGATATTGATTGTACTATTCTTAAGGTCTTCACGAAGCTGATCAATGCGAGAAGCTTCTGATAAAGGATGACTGTGTATAGCTGTCCTTCAAGGGAGCAGTCTATTTATAGTAGCAGATATGATTTTAGTGCATAGCTTTCCTTCGGGGGAGCAGTCTATATAGAATAGCAGCAATAATTTGGCATATAGCTATCCTTCGAGGGAACAGTCTATATATAATTTAGATAGCTAGATGTTCTTTTGGCGTGAAGCATCTAGTTTGGTAGGAAGTTTGACTCAAGAAAATCCCATAAGAATACGGCTTATTTTAATACTTTGAAGTCATGGACTAGACTAAAAAGGGAAAGGCATCATCAAGGGGAGGTGAGGAGTGATTTTGATTTTATTTTGAGATATAGAAAACAAAGTGTATGTAGCGGTAAATGAGCTCAAGGGACGAGCAGTAGGTAGATAAGAAGTGATATAACACTAGATTCAACAGTAGAATGGTCGAAGATGCAAGGCATTAAGGGGTTCAGGCTCAAGTTTACCGCTAAGCGAAGCTAAATGATAAGTGCCTGATCCATAGGTGTGAGTGATTATATAAGGCCCAATCCAATTGGGAGCAAATTTTCCATGTTTTCTCTTTTCTAGTTTGGTGACATGTTGATTCTCTTTGAGGACAAGATCACCAACCTTAAAGATACGCTCATGAAGTCGCTTATCATAAGCATGCTTGATTCATTTTTGATAGATTTGGAGGTGATCAAGAGCTGTAAGACGACGTTTATCAAGAAGCTCCAATTGGGCTAACCGTTCTTGGCGGAAATCATCATTGGTGAGAATATCCTGAAGGGATATTCTGAGGGAGGGTATTTGTATTTCGAGAGGCAAGACGGCCTCGGTACCATATACCAAAGAAAAAGGTGTAGCGTTAGTAGAGGTACGAATGCTAGTACGATAAGCCCAAAGGGCATAGGGAATGTGATCGTGCCAATTTCTTCCAGATTCATTGACAACTTTCATGAGGATTTTGGTTAGGGTTTTATTAGAAGATTCAGCCTGACCATTGGCCTGCAGATAGTAAGGTGATGAGAAACTAAATTTGATACCAAAGTTGTCACAAAGGTCTTGTAGCAACTTGTTTTTAAAAGATTTACCATTATCTGTTATTAGGCGATGAGGAATACCAAAACGACAGATAATGTGATGGTTAATGAATTCGAAAAATTTTTCTTTTTTGATTGAAATGAGTGGAATGGCCTCCACCCATTTTGTGTAATATTCGGTTGCTGTGATTATCCAACGGTGATGTTGCGAAGAGGTCGGGTGAATCTCACCAATAAGGTCTAAACCCCATTGTGAGAAAGGCCAAAGATCTCGTGCAACCTGCAGCGGATGGCTAGGAGTATGTTGAAGGTTGGCATGTTGTTGACACATAACACAATGCTTAACATATTCGTAGCAGTCGTTATTGAGAGTAGGCAAATAATAACCTAGGCGAAGGATTCGTTTAGCCACGGCAAGGCCACTAAAATGTCCACCACAAATCCCATCATGGACTTGTTGGATGGTATAGGTGACCTCCGCGCCAGTTAGACAGTGAAGGAGGATGCCATCAAAGCCACGTTTATAGAGGAGTCCCCCCATGACAACATAACGAGAAACACTTTTAAGAAAAGCTCGTTTGCCGTTACTAGTAAGGTCAGGTGGGAGAACAGAGATTGTAAGGTAGTCATGAAATTGGTGGTACCAGGTATCCTACGAACTAGTAGACATAGTATTTATCATACAAACTACCGGGGTTGAATAAGATGGTGCAAAAAGTTGTTGGACCACGACGAATAATTCAGAGTCAGTTGGTGCGGCGGGAATTTGCGAGGCTAAGCAAGCCATAGTATCCACAAATTTGTTAGTGGAGTGGGGAATGGTTTGGATAGAATAGTGAGTAAAGAAGGCTAGAAGTGAATCCACGTAGTGTTTGTACTTTTGAAGTTCCTCATTTTTGCATTGGTAGATGCCCATAACTTGATTGACTACCAATTGAGAGTCGCCAAAAATATTAATAGATTTGATGCCTAAGTGTATCGCAACTTGGAGACCCAGAACAAGGGCCTCGTATTTTCGCTATATTATTAGTGCAGGGGAAATCAAGCCGGAAGGAAAGAGGCATAGGTTCAGTGTCGAGAGGAATGAGAACAACGCCGGCTCCTCCGCTGCGCTGGCATTTAGATCCATCGAAGAAGAGGGTAATTTGATACAACTCTTCCCCGAGTGAAAGAGTGGCGATGAGTTCGTCGGGGAATATAAAATTGGTAAATTGTTCCCTAGGTAAAGGGGCCTCTGCAAGTTGGTCTGCAAGAGTTTTTCCTTTGATTGAATTCTATTGTATTAAACTCAAGGTCGAGGTCAGCGAGGAGCATGAGCCATCGAGCGATGCGTTGGTTTAGATGTGGTTTGGCGTACATATAATGAATGGGGGTCCGTGTTGGTGATGACAAAAGTTTTGTGATTCAAGAGGTAATTGTCGGAGTTTGGTAGCTACAAATGATAGGGCTAGGCACAATAATTCTACATGTGTATACCTAGTCTCGTAATCCACAAGGGTACGACTGATATAATAAACGGCCTGTTCTCGATGTGCCGAGTCCCGATGTGCGAGCATAGCTCCTATAGCATGGTCAGTGGCAGAAAGATAAAGGTAGAAAGGGCGGTCGTCCTAGGGTGGGATAAGCATGGGTGGCTGCAAGAGATAAGTTTTGAGAGCTTCGAAGGCTTGGTGACACTCCTCACTCCATTAAAAGGCAACGTCCTTTTTAAGAAGGTGATGAAAAGGGTGACATCGATCCGAGAGTTGGGAGATGAAACGCCGGATGGATTGAAGTTTACCCTGCAAACTACGCAATTGTTTGAGGTTTTTGGGTGGAGGCATTTCTAGGATAGCTTTTACTTTAGATGGATTGACCTCAATGCCACGCAAAGAGACGATAAAACCAAGAAGTTTCCCCGAAAGGACACCAAAGACACATTTCTTTGGTTGAAGACGAACAGAATATTGCAACAGGTGATCGAAAATAATGGTTAAAACATCGAGATGTTCACTACGATGTTTAGACTTGCCAAGAAGATCATCGACGTAATCTTCAAGGATAGTGTGCATAATGTCATGAAAAATGTAGGTCATAGCCCACTGATAGGTAGCACCAGCATTCTTAAGGCCAAACGGCATGACACGATAACAGAAGGTTCCCCAAGGAGTTATGAAAGTGGTCTTATGTTGATCGGCGGGTGTGACCAAAATTTGATTGTATCCTGAAAAGCCATCCATGAGAGAAAGCATTTCATGGCCCGCCGTGAGATCAACAAGTTGATCAATACTTGGGAGGGGAAAGTCATCCTTAGGGAAAGTGAGGTTAAGATCCCAGAAATCTGTGCATATCTGAAGTCCCCCCGTCGCTTTAGTGACAGGTACGATGTTAGAAATCCATTGAGGATAGTCAATAGGTAAGATGAAGGAAACAGAAAGAAGTCGTTGAAGCTCTTCTTTGACCAAGAGGGCAATGCGTGGATGCATTTTTCTTAGTTTTTGTTTGATTGGTTTGGAATCAGGATTTAGGGTGATGTTATGGACGGCAATGGTAGGATCAATTCCTGGCATGTCCGCGTATGGACCAAGCGAAAGCTTGGTTTCGGGTACGGAGGAAGGTAGTAAAGGCAACTTGTTCTGATGTGTTAAGGGATTGTCCAATCTTCACTATGTGAGGATCCTCCTCCGTGTGGATGTTGATTTCTATAGTAGATTCGTTCATCATGGTTTGAGTTTCAGATGGTAAGGCGCGTTGAAGATAGGAGTCGTCCACGCCAAGGTAAATGAGGATGGAGTCGTCATCCTGGCACTCAACAACATTAATCGAATGAGAATCCTCTTCGTTCATGTCTAGATACAGAAGGGGAAGAGAAGATGGGTCCTCATTATCACGTTGATAAGTGAGAGGACCTATGAAGATAGCATTTATGAAAAAAAAAATTTAGGAGGGATAGATTCAGGGTCTATAGATTCTGTGGGTGATGATGGCAAAGTGGGTGATGATGGTTTGGTAGGGGTGACGTCGTATTCTTCCAGAATACAGTTGACATGAGGTATCTCCTATGTAGGTGTTTCAGGAAAACCGAGACCACTGCGATCATTATGTTTGTGTGTGGTGATGGGGATGAGCGTATGTCGGCCTTGTTCATAAAGACCAAAACCAAAGCCTTTCCAAGCACAGCGAGTCAAGAAAGTGAGGGCGAAGCGATGATTTGTCAGGTATTGGAAATCTGATTGGAAGGGAACAACACCAAGAGGAGGTTCAGGGGTAATGGAAGATGCGTCAACACCCCCATATGTTAGGTTGGTGCGGCAATGGGGTGGTCCGTAAGAGATTACTTCCCCCACGCGACGGTCGTAGGTGGGATGTGCATGTAATTGTTCGTACTCCTGCGGGGTAGGGAAAGAACTAACGTTATATAGGAGGTAATCCCCCAGCGTAAGGCGTTGGAAAACATCTACTAAGTGGTCGGAGGTTGGGATGTTAGCTGCGGGAAGGGAAGTGGTTTTTGCGACGGTGGTTTCATCAGTTGAAGGCATAGATGCAGTTGAGGTGGATGGTTGAGGTACATTTGAAGAGGATGGTTGGGTTGAATGTATGGGTGTCTTGATTGGTATAAGCACATCGTTAGGGCGGTACAACATATTGCAGGTTTTAAAGGGAGGAGGATCAGCTTTTACGGTGTAGGACTTCCCCTCGTACTCAAATTTTATGCATCTATGTAATGTTGAGGGAACGCATCCCATGGCCTGGATCCAAGGACGACCCAGCAATATATTATATTGGAACTCTCCCTCAAGGACATAGAAGAGTTTGGGTAAAGTACGTGGTCCTACCCGAATGTTGAGGATCACGGTGCCTAAGGTAGAGGTAATAGCGTCATTGAATGACCGCAACATGATGGGGTTGGCACACATGTAGCTAGAAGGGATATTCATTTGTTGAAAAGCTTTTGAAGAGATGATGTTTAGGCTAGCACCCCCGTCAATCATAACACAACGTACACGAATGTCCCAGACGTAAGCTGAGATGAACAGGGCAGGGTCAGGATCTTCTGTACCAAAATCGACAATTTCATCTTCAGAGAAACTGACTGCAGCAGATTGTGGTACAGAGACAGAAGTGGTTGGGGCGGTGGGTTGTTTGGTGAGAGAGGCAACGTGATTGGGTGTTAGAATGGAGGCAACAGGCAGGGTTTCATTAGGTAAAACCTCTATCCCTTGAAGGATCTTAACGAGAGCTTGTCAATGAGATTCAGAAGTCTGAATGAGATCATACAGTGTCATTTTTACGGGTGATTGGTGAAGCTGTTTGATCATGGCTCGATGGGCAGCTCCATTAGAGACGGGGTAAGCGGGTCCACGAATAACTACTTTAGGTGGTGGTGCAATCGGGATGTTTGACGGAGAAAGAGATGCTGCAGGTGTGTTTTCTTTTGCTTTCCCATTGTTTTTCTACCCTCGAGTAGCGACACTAATCATATTAATCTCGTAAACTTGAGATGAGGAAGATGGTTGGGATAAATTATGGTCTTCAAGAGGTGGGGTTGTAATAATGATAGATCATGGTGAGGCGGGGATAGATGGTATAGGAGAGGGAATTGAAGCTAAAGGTCTCTCCCTTCGTAAGTTTTCTTTCTTAACCTTTCTATCTGGGAGAGGTGACTGACGAAGGATGGTTTTTAAAGCTTTGCATCCCTCCACATCATGTCCTGGTGTGCGGTGATAGGCGCAGATTTTAGACTCATCATAACTTATCGGTCGAGGTTTAGATGGGTCATAAGGTCTAAGTGGGGGTAGGGAAATGGTCGCATTCTCCACCAACATAGCAAGGATTTTGGCGTAAGATCCTTTGAGTGGGTCAAAATCGGATGAGGGTATTGGTTGTGTGGGTTTTGGTAATGTTTGGGCGTGGTTGGTTCGTACGGGTGGTGTTTTAGCCGAGGGGTGTTGACACGTGTTTTTCACTAAATGTGGTTTCTTTGGCACAGAAGTTACGTTCAGCTGGTTAGATGATGAGGCTACAGATGACGTGGTAGCGGGAAACAACCACGGAGAAAGGGGAGTGACCAAAAACAAATCTTTTGATGATGGAATTTGTTTAGGGTTGACAGGTGGACAGGATACGCGGAGTGACGGTGTTGTTATACCCTGGGATCTCTGTATAGGTGCAGAAGGTGTAAGTCGTTTTGAAGAAAACGCAAGAGGTATGATATATTGATGTAAGGTGGAGGGATGAGGTCCCAATATGGAAGGTGGGTGTGATGATGAGGGTTTTGATTGTGAGAGAGGCACGGATTGAGTTTGTCTCCTAGGTAGCGGGGCGGGTTTATTTTTGGATAAATCAAGCCGCTTAGGTGGGTGTGTTAGACTGGGTATGGGCAAGGTCCCAAGCGTAGGGGAAGATTTGGCTAAGTTAATAGAAGTGGACAGGGCATTTGGTAGAGGTGAGGGGGGTGAAGGTGAGAACATGGGCATTTTAAGCTTCTGTAAACACTTCGGGTATATGGTGGAGGCCTCAGAATCGGTCATTTGCATTTGAGTAGAATATGGCGTACTCAAACGTTCCCATAGGATTCGTCTATCTTCTGGAGAATGACAGTCTTCAGGTTTGAATTGTAAATTTGGTACGGAAGAGAGGTAGGTTGTGATTCCAGTCCACTGTGGGCGTGATACAAGGGATAGATGAGGTACTGTATCAATAGATATTAAAAGTTCGACCGGTTGTTGAAAAGATTTAAGCGATGAAGGACTAATAGGCAGGAGGGCATGTTTGAGAGGGTCTGTCATGGTTAAAGAATTTAGTGATGTCGGTGCAAGAGATTTCTCGTCTAAGGATGTCAAAAGGAGTGGCGTACCCTCCTCTTGTGCAGCAAGAGCGGTAGAGGGAGACGTCTGGGAAATAGATAAATTAGATAACATTCGTTCGCAGTCTTGTAGGGATGTGGTATAAGAAGACTCATTGATGGGAAGAGAAGTCTGAGCAGTTAACTCCTTTATAGGTAAAGGAATGATTTCTCTTTGGCTTGATGGTGGTAAAGGAGGTTCGGGCTCCCGTGTTAGTGAAGAGGCTTGATTCAAAATTTTCTCGATAGAGGCTTTTGGCTGGGTATCGAAGACTGCATGGATCTCATGAACACTCTCCTCGGCTAAGATATCCTGGTTTGTGTTACTGTTGGGAGAGTGATTCGGGAATGGCTTGTTGAAGATTTTCAAATTTCAGTTGGCAGGGGCGTTAGGATTATCGAGGGCTATATCCCCCGCATCAACCATTTCCTGTACTATGTTTTTCAACATCTTGCAGTTTTCATGACTGTGTCCCTTCACACGGTGGAAGTTACAGAAGTCATTTTCTTTGTACCAGGAAGGTATGGCGTGAGTGGAATCAAATCCGGAATGAGGTTTAACAGGAGGTAAGGTAATGGCTCCTGCTTTGAGCATTTTTTCCAATATCACACCATATGTCTCCCCCAAGGGAGTGTAGTTGATGGGTTCCGCTTTATACTTATAAGTGGTTTTTGGTGGGGTATTAGACGGTGGTTGGGATTTGACTGTCACCGCGTGGACATCTCCTTTTGATTTAGAAGAAGTGGACGCATGAGGAGTGGTGGTATTTGGTTTATTGGTGGAATCTGTAGTTCAGAAAGTGGAGTTTTTGTTGCGCAACTGCAATTTCTCTTCCTCTAAGGCTCGAATTTCTAATTTTCGAGCCATAGTAAAGGCCTTGTCGAATGTACGGAAAGTTTGAATTTGGAGGGTAGGGGAGATGTGCTTAGCGCAGGCCCGCGTAAATAGTTCGATAAGTTCAGTTTGAGGCAAGGCATACGTAAGTTGGTTGATAAGGCCCCGCCATCGTCCAACGAAATCTGCGATAGATTCATCTTCAAATTGTTGGATGGCATAGAGGTCGGTAATAGATACTTTCTTGGCAATGTTAATGGAGAAATGATCCAAGAAAGATTGGGCTAGTTGGTTAAAAGAGAGGATTGAGTGCTGGGTTAAAGCACTGTACCACTCCAAGGCAGGTCCTGATAAGGACATGGGAAAGGTGCGGAGTAACAAGGCATCATCATGGGCAATCAAATAACAAGCATTTCTAAATGATCGCAAGTGTTGTTGAGGATCCTCTTTACTATTAAAACGAGTAAATTTTGGCAACTCCCATTGAGGAGGATATGAATGAAGGGGGACATAAGGGTGAATGGGCTCCCGACAAACTTGCTCGTATGTCAAGGCGCTACGACTTCCTGAAACAGAAGCCTCCAAGTTTTGCATTTTGTCCATCATTTGTTTAATTAGATCAGTAGTTGGATGAGATGATGGTGTGGTTAAACGGAGGCAAATTGGACCAAGGGCCACCGCTAGACATTGGTGGGGTTAAGTGTTGATAAGTTGTGGAGGATGAATATGTTGAGGCGACCGAATAGGGATGTCCCATATAGGATGTTGAGGTTACTGGATACGTGTATGGGAATGAAAAGGTAGGCGGAGCTTGAGAAGGAAAGCTCATGTGCATAGGTGGCAGAGAGCAAGTCATGAATGGAGCAGTCTGTAAGAGAGATGAGGTAGGGGCAGTCAGTGGTAATGATATGTGGGGTCCAAGATTAACAAAAGGAAAGCTAATCGGGGTCGTATGAACCTCTGAAGCCGTCGGATTGGGAGACGGGGCTAGAGATGCAGGAAGCAAGGCGGTATTATCAGGTGGAGTGGGAGCTAAATGAGCAGCTATACTGATAGGCATACCGACAAGGAGCTGGCCATCAGGCGTACGGTCAGGGGTATGAGACAAATAGTATTGTACAGCGCTAGAATTAGCATCCAGAAACTTGGCAAAGTCCTTATCTCCCACAGGAATTTTAGGAACCTCGCTGGTATCCATAGGATTTCCCACAGAATGTGAAGGGGGTGATTCAGGCAAAGAAACAGAGCAAACATGTGAAACCATAGCGGCGGCTTGCTTTCGAGTGATAACAACCATGGACAGAAGTTCACAGTAGGGTTTCAATCTGTCAGGAATAGAAACAAACTCAGACCGGTAAAATTGGTAGGTTGCTGGTTTTGTCAGGAATTGGAAAAGACAGTAACCGATATCGGTCTAGTAACCGATGTCGGTTATACTATAGCCGACGTCGGTCAGGTAACCGATGTCGGTGTAAGAAGTCTGGGCTAACAAGATATAAAAAGGCTACTAATTTGATTTTTAACAATGTTTAGTATACTTGTCTAATTATTGATCACAGAAGACAGGGTATGAGAAAGAAAACAGAACTACAAACAAGCAAGATGCACACGCAAATCTAGAGACTAACCCTAGGGTTAATTTTAATTATCGTGGTCTTATGCCTTTAGATGTAGAATGATGTCGGAATCCTAAACAAAAGACTTAGGGGAAATGTCAAGTTGTTTTGGCTTATAAGGTTACCTCAATCGGGTGGAGGAATACCGCGGAAAAAGGGGGATGTTTGAGTTGTTGTGTTAATTGTGAAGTGATTCGGTATGTGTTGTGCAGTGAATGTAAGATTAATTTCTTGTCAATACCATGGATATCACCCCCACATGTACGACCTGTTACTTAATCTATGTTCACTAGAATTAAAAAAACAACAAGCAGGAATGCAATGCACGTGTTTTAAACCCAAATCGAAAATTATGTTTGATGAAGCAAGAGAGATGACTTTCACTAATGCGAAACTAGGAAAGCAAGACAAATTCTTTACGAAATATATAACAAAAGCAGCAACAGCAAGTATGCTTCCTAAAATGAAAATAAGCAAGAGATACAGAAACCCAAGACGGGTCCCACCGGGCGTGCCAAAATGTTTCACTCGGAAATGTTTCGTTCCTTTTAGAAACAGATAAGGTTAGGGGCTAGGAGGAATACCTGTAGAATGTCGAGATGGTGTGCGCGTACCGTAGAGAAAGATCAGGCTGACTGCTAAGAACTCCTTTTTGTCTTGGAAGGACTACCTGCAAATAAGAACACAAGACCACAAGATTTTAATTATACAATAAATGAGGGAACTGCCTTGGGCCCAGGAAATATAAAACTTCCTTTCGAAGGTGGTCAGTTCCCCTGCTAATATGAATTAACACAAAAGACTATAAGATATCAATTAAGTTGTTTCGTTGAACTGGGTAGGGGAAAGGCTGGTTTTCTGGTTTTGATCGGAGGAATCGATGCCGGTTACTGATAACTGATGCCGGTTACTGATAACCGATACCGGTGGGTTCTAGGATCTTCTTGGTAGCTATGGTGTTTGTAAGGCTGGTTTATGGATGATATTAGGAAATGAGATGATGAGGGGTAAAGGAATGACAGTTAGATGCAATGGCACGTTGGGTAGTGGATTCAGAAACCGATTTAGGAGGACTGAGATTCAAGAAGCATAAGAAATGTTATAACAGAGGACATGCAAGATGTGACTTACTGGTTTTGACCAAGATGCAAGCTGATCTCCTTTGTTGTAAACACTTCTGGTATTTCCACTCGTCTCTGCTCGGTCAAGTGAAGATCTGGACTCTGTTTCTCGCTCCCAATGCTCTCTGTTGATCCAAAAATCCTTCGACTGATCCCAAAATGAAATTCCAATCCATTGTTTTGGTTTGGGGAGCCCATTTACAGGGAACCGATGGCGGTTGCGTAACTGACGGCGGTCGAGTAGGAACCGGCATCGGTAAGGAAAAAGTAGGCTATTTTTAGTAAAATAGCCCACCTTCCCTGCTTTTCTCCCGAGAGATCAGTTGCGGGCTCGGTCAAGTGACTAGAAGGTCGGTTTTGGGTGCGAGAAAGGGGTCATTAGTTATGGGTGTAGGTGTGGACCAAGTTATGGGTCTTAATTAGGTTAGTTTTAGGGTTAGGGCTAGGTCATGATGAAGTGGCAAAGTGAGGTGGTAGGTAGGGTGATGTGGATTTATTAATTAGAAGGCAATTAATAAATAATTGTGTAAGGTTTAGGTGATGAGGTTATATTGCGAGATGAGATGCGGGTTACAAGGGCTCGTAAGACACGAATTTGGTGTCTACAAAGGAATAGCACATCCAAAAAGCATACAATGATAAACTATTAATAGAATAAATTAGACATTTCACGGAAAAATATTGTTCTAAATATAATTGAAAGGCTCCAAATTATCAAATCTCTCTTACAATCTTGAAGAGTAACTTCCCAATAATTTATCTATATATCTTAAACTTCATGCACTTAACTATTTATAAGTTTTGTAGGTTGAGACATTACAGTTGGACCTTAACTAATAAGTTACTAAAAATATAATGTAATTAAGTTTCAAGGAACAAGTTCCCATAAAAATAGAAAAGTAGTTGCAAAGGTTTGACTAATTCAACCCTACAACTTGGTCTGAATAATTTCATGGTCACCTACCTTAGCAGGGTCCTAGAAAATCTTTTCCTTCTTCGACTTTTTCCTGCTCTTTTTTCCCACATAGTCATCTGATGCTTGTAGTCATGTAAATGCTTGATAATTCCTTTTACTTCTTCTTCTTGTAGTCCACATGTGTAATGATTCATCACATCTATTATTTTAATCTCTCTTACCACTTTAGTCGGGATCCTTTTGAGTTTATTTACCACTTTCTTTAGTCGACTTGTGAAATTTTGGCATGAAACTAACTTGTCCATTAAATCACTATTGAACGTCCTCATTACCTCATTATCTTTCTCCACCAAATATTTGAAATTTGACTTAATTTGATCTACTAGAAGGGAATCAATATTTTCATTGAAAAATTTACAGTTGATATTATCAAACTCTTCTGAGATATCATTTAGAGCAGCCATTATTTACATGTGCTTGTCATCTAATGTCTTGATCAAATATTGTAACACCTGGGATCTAAATTTCATAGCCTTCTGAAACTTGAACAACTTGGAAATATCATCAATTACTTCTTCTTGAAGAATTAGATCCAGATCCTCCTCTCTTATCTCACCCCATGTGGTCAAATTCAAATTCAAATTATTGTTATCTTCATAGAAGACTTCATCCATCCTACAAATGGAGGCTCTTTCGGTTTACAAATCATTTTATAATTCAAAAACTTATTTGATCAAAGGATTCATTTCTTAAAGCATATGTTCCATCCATCCATTCATTGATCTTCCCTTCTGACCTAACTTCTCAATATCATGATATGAAATATCATCCAGAGCGGAAGAAATTTTCATAGCATTGTTAGTTGGAGGATCAATGGTTGGACTGGGTGTGTTTCTTTCCTCAGCAAGGCAGTGAGTTGTTCAACCTTTTCTTTTAGTTCATCCTTGGAAGCTTTATCTTTATCATAAATCTCCAACAAATTCCCAATATCCACTTGCACATTTTTTTGGCACCTTCATGTGTCGCATTACCTAGTGAAAATATGGAAATTTGATAGTCCAATGTTGTGATAGTTTCTTTAGTCTTTCCTTCAATAGGAGTAGCAATTTCCATGAATCTCTCTCCTGATTGGTTTATAGATAAACTGGAGATGATATTTGGTCATTTTTCTAGTCTCCTCGAAGTAGGGTCTAACACACTTAGATATTTCACATCTACTAGAGGCACCTTATTCTTTTTGTGTGAGTCTGGTGATATAGTTATTCCGGTATAACAGATGCAGACAGAAGTGACATGACTGATTCAGCACCTGGAGCACTAGATAACATAATAACACTAGTAACATTAATGGCAAAAAAGTGGAGGTGGTAATGACGGATTGGGTAGATGTGATAATAGCCTCAGGAGTGGATTTTTCGAGGCTAGAAGTTTAGATAGAACAAAATGAAAGTTGCAGAGAGAGTGAAGTGGAAATGGGAGACCCAATCATTTCTCCCACTGAGAGGACATCAAGGGATGAAATTACTTGGGCCATGGATGGGGATGGAAAAGAAGAATGAGTGCAGGATTGGAAGGTAGTGATAGAGGAAGTGATAATGGAAAGGAAGGAGGTGGAGGAAGATTTTGTGATACAATTGGAGAATCAATAACCCCGAAAACTTTTGATATTGGTACTATAGGGGACACAACCTTGGAAGCATGGGCCTTGGAAAGAGAGGAACTTCCAACAACAAATGAAATATTCTTATGAATTATATTGGCCCTTTGGGTAGACCTTTTTCCTTGTGTGGGTGTAGGAAGATTCATTGTTGGTTGGGCTTCTGTTTTTATAGATTAATCTAATCGTTTGGGTGAAATTCCTAAGGTATCTGTTGGTATAGGATATTTACCATGCATGTATTTTAAGTACATGGGATTCCTCCATATAGGTGATTCACCATGATTAGGTTTCATATGGTGTCAATGTGGCCTTACACACGTCATACAGCGTAATAGGAGTTACATTTGACTAGTTATTTTGGGAATGTAACTCCCACCTCTTGATGGCTATATTTGTGGAGGAGTTACACACCCCACTACTATACGTACTACCTTTAATCTTGACCAATACAAAGGAATGGAATGGATTGTGGGATTTGAGCCATTTTCCCCTTAATACATGCACGTTGCTCTCATGGGTGATTTCTTGCTTCGATCTTGAAGCTACATCATTTTGCAGTTGATTGCAATGTTTTGATGCTCATGGATTCCCTCTAGATATTCATCATTCCTCTAACGTGGTATCAGATCTTAGGAATCGGAATCATGTTGCTCAAAATAGTTGCTTACTACTCTCTGTCTCATAGTTTCTTATTCAATCTATCCTTTGAATGTGCTCTACTTGCATTTTTTAAAGGGAATTTGGTCAATTTTCACTATCAGTTGTTGAGCTCGTGATTGCTTCTATATTTCCTTGATTTTATTGCTCAGTCGTTGCATTCACTACATTCACCAACTCATGCATAGTTCCCACATGCACTCCATGCATCCAGCTTCAATCATTTAGCTCCTTCTTGGTTTGACACAGTGGTTTGTTCGTTTGGCTCTCATTCCTATTTTTTTCCTTTTCTCAGGGATCTATTTCTAGTTTGAACATGCGTGATTTGGCTCTATTCATGGTTTCAAGTTTTCTAGGATCTGCATGCATTTTCTGTGTGTTTCAGGGTACATTTCAAGTTCATGGGTTGTAGATTTAGGAGCTCAGTGATGTCTTGTTTTTCACTTCGAGTTATACTCTACCTACTTACCTTGTTTGTATGTATGCATTCTCCTCATGGTCTTGCATTTTTTATTCCGCTACTCCATCTAACTCGTGCCTTTGCATTGATCCATGGCTAGGGTTTTCTTTGGGAGCTCATGGGCCTACACACAACTCAGGTTTTAGTCTACACTACTTGGATTGTGCATTTTGACTCGTTGCCTTGGTCTTTGAAGCTCATGTTTTTAACCCTGCAACTTGCCTTGTTTTTTCTTGGCGTGTTCCTTGTTTGTTCAATCTTGGGCTAATATGGTTATTCAGTGTTTTCCTTGTTGTGCACACTCTACATTCTTAGCTCACAACCTGTAGTTTCTCTGCTTGGTTTCAGTTACACTACAAGACTCTCTATTTATGCTTTTACCTCTATGCACCATGGTTACAGTCAACATGTGGATTAGTTAGGGATATTCATTTCCATCTCACGTGGATCAACTCAGATGGATGTCCTAACTTTATGCATACCTTATCATTGGATCCATGAACACATTCAAACCAACTTGGTATCTTTTCCCATCAACTCGGTGAATCCCCTCTACCTCAATCATGTGCCACATTCCACATGGCGTCTTACCATACAGCTCGGATTTGAGTCACTCATGCATTGTGTTTTGTCATGTACACCGCTCGACTATTCGTGGGATCTCTACTAGACTATGGAAAGTTTACATAATACAACTCAGCTCAGTCCACTTCACTAGCTCAATGAAGAGAGTTATTCCCAGCTCACCAATAGAGGTAGCTTCCATCTCGGTGCATCCATGGCTTGACACCTCAGCTAGGCCCATTCCTTGTAGAACTTGTTTGGTAGTTAAAACAACTTGTTTTTAATGTTTTAAGTCAAAAACATTCTTATCTTGGCATTGTAATAATTTTTTTGATATATTTTTCTTGTTTGAATGTCCTTCCTTCGAGTGTCAAAGACGAAGGGTGAGGTCCGAGATTGGAAGGAAGCTAATCCCCCTCACAAGAAAAACAAACCCTACCTGAAATTCAATGTCATTTCAAATGAGTACCCACATGACACCCTTTACACCCATTTTGGGCACTTTTGATTATTTTGCAAAGCTTATTGGAATTTTCCATCAGTTATGGGAATCATTTTCTCGCTATAAGTCTTGACTCGCTACTCAGTTTTGAGCGCTTCTTTAGTCAAAGTTGCATAATTTTTCACAGATTATGTAATGAAATTATCATTTTTGTAAACTCACTACCTTATAAAGTGTCACATTTGGGGGGTCACTAGTACTCTTGGGCCTTGTATTAGACACAGACGCATTATCAGCCAAGTCTAACGTCTTACAATTTGTGGATCTTGCAATTCTTGCTTCCACATCATGGAGAGTGCTCTTTTTAGACTTATACATTGTAGGATCACTTTACAGCCTCCTCCACTTCTTACTAGGAGATATAACTATTCAGCATGGCATACTGATCATCATTTTCTGGAGGACTTTCTCACTTCTTGTTTGGGCCAGTTCCTGCAGCCACTGATCATCATTTTCTGGAGGACTTTCTCAACACTTGGTGACCATTTTTTTGGTCACTTGATGATACATGTCTCCAGAGCTCTCTCGTTTCACATGGGAGACTCAAATCCACTCCACTGTGTATAGAGCATTCTTCAATCCCTCTATTGAGACCCTTCACATAATGCCACTATTATTGATGTTTTTTATTCAATTATCTCCTCTATTTCTTCATGTGATGACAGTTCCACTAACACCGACTCACTTGGTTCTACTTCTGATGACGATGATTGTGCACCTAGTTTTGATGTTGAGATTACTTTAGAGGACTCTTCCCCTCCTTCTCTCACTATTCTAGAGAGTGTTGACACATCCCACATCTTATCAAATATTGAGTAGTCTCCTATATAGTCTTATACAATCATCACACCTACCTCATTTCTACCTTCAGTGTGTGATGCGCCTGTCACTCCTCTACCTTCATTGGATGACTCATACCTATCTGACATCTCTCTTCTATTTGTTGATCCCCCTCATTGGGACGAGTATCTACTTGAACTTAGTCATATTTTGTAGAGTACAGTTTTGATGTACTTTAGGCTCTGCATCCATCTACAAGTATTTCAGAGGAGTTCATCATCTCCGTTGTGTGGAGTTTACCCTTCTGGGACTCTTACCACTTCCACTTTTCTAGAGACCTTCATTGATCCACCCTTACTTGTGGATCCATTTTCTATTGTGGGGGATTTTTGTTGCCTTCACATCAGATGGACATCATTTCTACAGGTGTTCCCCTTCTTCACTCTGACAGTTCTATACACGTGGCATTATCTTTGGTTCCTTGGCACTCTCTTGCTAGACCTATGTCACACTTTCGTGGACCAGACTCAGAGCTCTTTGTGTTTTTTCCTTCAATATCCTTCACGGAGTGGGTGAACTTCTAGCACATCATTGTTATCCTTCCTAAGGTTAGGCACATAGTTTGGGTGTGGGTGTCTTTTCTTCAGTCTAGAGGCAAAGGATCTTGTGATTGACATTCTTCTGGGAGACCTCCTAGAGCTGCAAAGTTCATATTCATCCATGGCATCTTCTTCATTCCCTCATCTCCCTCTTCTTCTCTCTTCTTCTTCTTTCTAAGAGATTTCCTCTTTGTACATGGGTACCTTTACAGGCTTGTCTATGGCTGGGAACCATCCTTAGCATCTTTCTTAGATTAGAGAGTGGAACTGTCTCTCTATTGGGGGGGGAGTTTTTCCCATTGTGTTTTCTCCTTTTACTCCACTTTTTCGAGAGTTTCTTGTACGTGGGTACCTCATCAGGCTTATTGTTGGGACCCACTTCTCCTTTTTTTCATCTATGTGTCCACCTAAGCTATGATTTAGGGGGGTGTTGTTGTAGGATATTTACCATGCATATACTTTAAGTACATGGGATTCCTCCACATAGGTTATTCACCATGCTTAGGCATCCTAGGGTGTCATTGTGGCCTTACACACATCATATATCATCATAGGAGTTACATTTGACTGGCTATTCTGGGAATGTAACTCCCACCTCTTGACGGATACATTTGTGGGGTATTTACACACCCCACTACTATATATACACCCTTTCATCTTGACCAATACAATGGAATGGAATGGAATGGAATGGAATGGAGTATGGGATTTGATCCATTTTCCCCTTACTACATGCACACTACTCTCATGGGTGATTTCTTTCTTTGATCTTGAAGCTGCAACATTTTGTGGTTGAGTGCAATGTTTTGATGCTCACGGATTCCCTCCAGATATTCATCATTCCTTTAAAAGTATCCAACCAATCATATTTTATTTATAAAATGGGCCCCACCCTTTCCCTCATATTACAACTTTCCTCTTGATACCAATCGATCCATGATAATACTTGATTGGCAACATTGTTATCCTTGTATACTTAGATCCAATACTTCTTTCTCATCCCCCATCTCCTTTGGAATCCTTGCGATAGCAAACTGTCTAACCTCTCCAAAGTCGGCCTTTTGTATTCTCGTTACCGGATAATGAACTCATCCTGACATTGAATCTAAATATCCTCTAACTGAGGCATGTGAGAACAGGATAAACTTGTTTCACTGAAATTTCCCAAATAGTCAAAATAATTTCTAGGATGGAAAGTACGCAAAAGTCACTTCATACATTTCCGCATCCACATTATTTTCTTTATAAATACTAGCACAAGTATATCTACCAATTGAAATGGGGAAAATGGACTTTTTCCTTATGTCATTTGTTCTGGATTTTGTGATAATCCAACAATTGTCAAACCAACTCTAGCAAAACCCATTTTTCATTAGGGCACCTGGGTAACATTTTTGGGGCACCCACGAAACTGGGAATCCTAATGTACATAAATGTTGGAAACTAAAGGTAAATGGCTCCCCTCTCTTGTATTTTTTTAAAATCCTCATAAGAATTACTTTGATTATATAAATCCCTATCAAAATGATACATAATAAAAACAAACAAGGCCTCATTGACTCTACAAAAAATGTCTACTTCCCTCATCCATCGTGATTTGAGGATAAAAATTGAAAATATGTTATGCATTCCTAACACCTTTTGTATTTACACCCATTAAATTCCCCCATAGCAGTTACAACATAGACCAAGGAAGAAGTCATGTAAAAAATTTTGGAAAACAAGACTTTACTCAATTGAAAACAAATAGAGTTGCTGATATGATCTCCCCATCGTATGAATTATTTTTTATTCTTAATAGTGGTAATGTATAGGAACATCCATTCCTAAAACTCTTTCACAAAATCAAGACTCGAAACTCTACTCAACAACACAATGAGACTATTTACTTCTTGGATGAAGTATGATCAAAACATATTCTTATCCAACTTGGTGAAACTCTTGGCCAAGTAGTTGTTCATCATGACCCTTGCACACAATTTGGTTTCCTTGTCCCAATGCTCAATTGTAGCTTTCGGTGAAATTTTGGCATAGTCCTCAACATCAGCAAATTTAAACAAATCTTCAAATAAATTAGATTCCAATCAAATTACGACCTTTCCATCATCATTCTTCACCATCCTATAATTTTCATCAAAATGGGTTGTTGCGGCCAAGACAAATTAGGGACAATGCGTGGATGCATGAAAACTAGAAATGAGAGCAAGCCCACTATCATATATAACCTACATCCAATATTTCTTGTTAGGAAATCTTAACCTTTCCCAGAAGTATGGAAAATCTAACTACCCTAGATCGGTATCCCCAATATTCCCTAAGTCTTAAGAAAGACACGAGTGAGGATCGAATCCTAAAAACATGTATTTCATGTTTTATTTGCCTTTGTATGAGGAGGTTGACATTAATTTTAGAATTCATAATCCGAATGGCCTTTGGAAACACTGTAAAAGCTCAAAAATGCTGAATTTCAGAAGTCTCAAAATAAGCAAGCTCCAAAGTTCAAAATCTCAGAAACGTCGAAAAGGGTGAATCTCTGAAATTATGAAAACATTGAACCTTTGAAACTCTAAAAAGAAGACTCCCGAAAAGCCAAAACTAGAACCTCAAAAACTCCAAAAATGGAACCTTCGAAATCGTCAAAGGGAAAGGAATGAAAAATAATTGTGGAGATCTTGAAGAAATTATCATGCAATCTGGATTAGACACCTACACATATTGGATTTCGTAATTGTGGAAAATAGGAAAAAAATTTAAGGAAAAATGGCGGATGATGAGGGCTTTATTTTCAAATAAGAAAAAGGAATTAAAAAAGAATATAAATAGGGAAGAAAACCCAAAATGATCATAAACCCAGAATAAATAACCAAAAAAAATTACTTTGTGTTGTCACCCTCAAAATCCCCCTCATTTTTCAAGTCAAGTTTCAAAAAAAATTGAGTTGGTGCCTTTCAGAGATGTTTAAGCAGATTGAGAAGTCTAGAGAGATAAAAAAATCCATGCTTTGAAGAAGTGGGTGCTCATTTTCAATATCACCCTATTAATTTAGAATCTTGCAGTCTGTGTGGTTCCTATCTAGATGCTTGAGAATTATTTCCTCCATTCAAATGAAATTTTCAAATCCTTTTTCTATAGTTGTGGATCGCATCAAGCTTAGTATTGTTTACGGTTTTTATTTCCACAAGGAGAAGTTTGTTATTTAGGCTTAAACGGTGGAGTTTTCCCTCTCTGTATTTTTCCCCACAGTCATGAATGACGGGTGTATCTTTCCTGTCAATTTATTTTCCAACATTCGTGGATACGTGGACATCTCTAACTAGATGCAGGAAGGTGGGTCGTCGGGTGACTTTTGGAATTTTGGTTTTGTATGAAGAAAGGCAGTGTTCAATCAAGGCCCAAATCAGCTAAGTATAAAAGGACCACAGAATGTGCCACATGTCTCTTCAGCACACTTTTGGTATGGTGCACAAAAGTAGAGACCCCAAACGTGCACAGGCCCTCCATGTGGTCAGAGCCTCAAAAAGTTAAATCAATCGTTGAAACGTCTAAGGCTATCGGAAAAAACCACGTGTTAGCTCAACGTAACTTTAGAGGTGAAATACAAAGCGAATCCTCAAACAAGTTTGAAGCTTCCATGTGTCTAGAACCCAACATAGTCACTCCTAAATAATCAGAAGGGACCCTGCCAAAAAATGGAGAAAGAGGAGCGGGCCCAAATCGGTTAAGTATAAAAGGTGTAGAATCAACTTGAACACACTCACCTAACCATGGCCCCTTGCACCCCACACTAATATTAATTTAATTAAATTAATCCATGTCCTCACAATATTTATTATTTAATTATCCTAATTAAGATAATTCCCACCCCACCACCTCACCTAGCCACCTCACCTAGCCACCTCACCCTAAATCTATTCTTAGTATGTTGCCATAACTAACTAAGACCTAACTAAACCCTAAAAATCAATGCCTACATCCCCTCTAACCACATTCCCACATAAGAAAAGGTAACTCCCACTCTTTCCCAGATGAATAGAGAGATCTGGCAGAAATCATTGCCATGATCTCCTATTTTTAGTAAACCTAGGGAATCCCACCTTAACCGATGCCGGTCACCCCTGAACTGACTCCGGTCAACCCAGAACCATCGTCGGTTACCTTTTATTCCCTTTGGTAACCTTATTTCAAGGTTGGCACATTCTGAGAGCAAGGAAATGAGATCAGAGCTGCATGCAAGCAAAACAAGCATCCTTTTACGCATCCAGACATCCAGAGCCATCACCAGGATCAATCATAGAGCCATTGCATTCACGGGAGCACTCCGGGAAATCACCACTACAGGACCATACACGTATTCTCTGATCAACCACCTCCACCACTCAACCATCAGATCCTTAACACAGTAAGTATGGCCCTAACCAGTATGGTTTATTTCAGTTAGTAATCTTTATTACTCCTTGTTATTAATCTATTCTTTGCATGCTTATTGCTTCATCACCCACTTGCCTGTGAACTCAAATATCCCTTCACCCATATCACCAAATCACCTATCCTCACCTATGCTATATACTTCTAAGCATACCTAAGATCTCTACAGACCTCCCCATTCACTCTCCCAAACTTTATTTGACCTCAGATCACCCCTGCCATTTAATCTATTTTGAGTTTCTTTTACCTCGACCATACCGACGCCAGTTATCCACAACCGTCATCGGTTCTACCTAAACCAACATTAGTCACATTTAGCCAACGTCAGTCTCTATGTTTTACACCTTGACCAAGAACAGACCCAACAATCACCCTACCAGTTGACCTAAATAACCCAGAATCAGACCCTGACCAGCCCCAGTACCTTGACAGACACCTCACCTCTCAGATCCAACTATAGCCTAGCCTGTTGTGATTGGATTTGCTTATTGTACTTGAATGAGATACCTAAATCATATCAACTACAGTAGGAATTTGTTTATTTCTCGCATTAACTTGTTTTAAATAGTGGATTGACAGCCATCTAGGAAGTATCACACTTCCTGGAACTAGCATACGCTAGGAAGTCCACTGTCATATATCATTTAACTATCTTTTGTGGTCTTGTTTTCTATTACAGGTAGTTCCTCCTAGCCAAAAGGAAGCTCTCACATTCAGTTGTGGATCAAGAAGTTAGAACACGTGCAACAACCATCAACTGACCAACATTTAACAGGTATTCCTCCTTGGCCCTTACCCTTATCTATTTCGTCATTTCGAAAAGGTAAAGAAAATGGTGAAACATTTTGGCACACCTGGTGGGACCCATCAGGGGTTCTTTTGCATTTATTCATTCCTAGGTGAAATTTGTGTGTTTGTTTCCCTTCCAAAAAGCTTCCACATTAATTTTCTTCTTTGGAATCATTCTCCTTCTTTCTATTGTCTAAAAACAATACATGTTTTTGGTGCTTTAAAAAGAACACATCTTCCTTTCTTTTGCATTGCATTAGTGAAAGAGCATCCCTCTTCCTATTCATCTCTTGCTACATCGAATATCACACTTTGATTTGGGTTTAAAACACTTGCATTGCATTCTGATTTGTTGCATTATTAGCTCACATTAAAACTGAGGGAAACCTATATGCTGGAAGTCATGCCCAGCTGATGGTTGACACAAAGAATCGTAGAAAGCACATTTTTCTCTCTCTCTATGTCTCTTTACCAAACTCTCTCTATGCAAACTTGCACAAAATCAAATATACACATCTTTCTTAAACAACATCTTACCCAGGAACATCTGTCAGTGATCACATGATCCGGTTGGCAGGTACTCCCCAGCTCATTGCCTCTGTCGAGTCATCATCTCAGAGGATGGCCCGCCCCCACCATAACATACCTGAAACCTCTCCTTTTAGATATCCTTCTTCGTAGGACACCTTCCCAACCAAAAATTTTGTTCTAAATACACACAGTCAGTCCTAAATAGCATAAGCTAAACAAACATAAGAAAATCACTGTTAGGATCATGTTTTTTCTTAGCGTTCTTCTTGGTTTGTGTTTTGAGGTGTGAGACTATGAATCTCCATTTTTATTCTTCCTTGCACACTCCACCATCATAGTTGGAGTATTCTGACTTTTTCTGAGTGTGTCAGGGCCCCATCTCCTCATTCTTAGGCTTCTGAGTTTGATTCTTCACTTAATTTAATTCACAAAACCAATTTTCTTCATTTCTTTCTAATTTCACAGTCACCAACGTCGATGGTCCAGTGACCGTCGCCCGTTCACATCTGACCGTCATCGGTTAAACCCTAACTGGTGTTGGCTTCTGGCTTTCTAGTTACTTTACCTAGAATAGCTTTCATCACTACTTTTGTTCTATTTTCTGGCCCTCAGGGCATCATCATATTTCTCTCATGTTGATACTTACTGTCATACATAGTTTCACCAGTACAAATCCAACATTCCTACTTCATTCTTTGAGATTGGTTTTCTTCCACAGTAACTGGTATCAGTCTCAGAAACCATCATCGGTTTCCCCAACCGTCAATGGTCAACCTGACCGTCATCAATTTTTCCTCAACTGTCACCGGTTAGCCTAACCATCATCGGTTTCCTATGTTTGATTTTCAAAATCTAGACATTGACCAGATTCACCTCCCAGACCCCATTATTCTCTGTTTCTACTATTTTTTGTGTCATCTACAGAATACAGTCTTACTAGGTCAGCACTTGTTCACATGGTGCTGACTCACAGCTAGACTAATGCCCTCATATTCCACGCTAGTCGTCAACCACTCCCACCTAGTCCCTCACCACCTTCCATCCTATCACCCATGGATCCAACCTTACCTACCACCATTGCTGCAGGTGACGAAGAGTTTACACGACTCCTTGATCAGAATCCCGGCCTTATAGTTCTACCTTTCCCACTCTTCCACCTGAGACTCCTCTGGTCAGTTGATATACGACATGCCTGTATCAATCTCTCCTTCCCTTATTCCTGTTGCTGCATCAGCCCCTAATAATGTGGCATTACCCTCACCTACTTCACCCCTAGTAGTTTCATAGCTAGGACCCATACCCACCATGACTGCTGCATCTGCAGTTTCACTCGCGCCTGTCGTATCTGTTGTCCCCTCATTCAACCACCCAGACCATAGCACAATCCACACCCATTGTCTCACAAATACCCATTGCAACACAACCACCCGTGGTGTCGGTGACCCCTACTCCATTCCATAATCTCATCCTCTCCATCCCACAAACACTGCCCCCAATCGCTACCAGAGTCACGATGACCATCTCACCTACATACACCTACTATCAACAACCCCCTATCTCATCTGTCACCCATTCTGGATATGTACCTTCTATGTCAGTTCCTTATTCTCAACCTCCCTATCAATTTAGTATCCACCTCCTTATGCCACAGGAGGTGTCCCTCCATCACAACCTACCAATGACCTCATCAAGTTGATGATGGAAAAGATGTAGACACTAGAAGCATCGGTTTCCAGCTCACATAATTCCCTCACCTATGATGAAATTTGTAATGAGCCTATTCACCCATCCATTCCCATTCAACCATACCCCGTACATTGGGAGATGCCAAAATTCAACCACTTCAATAGTAAAGAAGATCCACAACAACATTTTTGGTCCTTTAAACATGGGTGTTACCTGATTGCCCACGATGACACTTTACTTTTGAGGACTTTCCCAATGTCCCTGACAGGACCTGCATTGGACTGGTACAGTGGACTACCAAGACACTCCATTTACTCATTCAATCAAGTAGCCCAAGCCTTCCTAGATCACTTCTCCATCAACATTGTTAAGAAGGTTACCATGACTAGATCTTTATTCCACATGACAGTATGACGATGAGTCTATCACTGACTTCGTCACTCACTGTCGCAGCCTCATTAACCAGCTCACATTCCAATTACCTCAAACTAGAGCTTATAGAACTATTTACTCAGGCATGTGCTAGACACATCTCACTAACCCTACAGGTGCAAAATTTTCACACTTTCGACGAGGCATTCACCATGGCATGGAAATTGGAAATTCATGCTATCAAAGAAAAGAAGATTCAACTTCGTAACAAGAACATCGCGTTCAAATCAAATGATACTTCTTCATCTTCGAAACCCCAAAACAACTATTCAAATCCCAAAGGGTCTGCTAATGTTGTAGTTCTCAAAGCTGGTCCCCCTCATCAATCAAACCCAGCCAAACCCCCTTCTAATCTCTCTCCTGTCCAAGCTTTCCAGTTCAGACGAGAACAACGAAAGTACACTTCCCTAGGAGAATCTTATTCTTCTGTTTTGGAAAAGCTTGTTAAGGCTGGTGCCATTACCCTTCCACCTATAAAACCACATACTAGTTTTGACCTTGAGTGACCCATGCCCTGCGTGGTATAAGGAACATGAATTTTGTAACTATCATCATGTCAAAGGTCACAATGACAATAACTACATCACCTTCAAGAATATCATCCAAGAAATGATAGACAATGGAGATCTAGTCTTGGATAGCCTGAATGCACCCGCTAACCAAAACCTACACATCTTCAAGAAGCCATTCCCTAATCATGCCCCATCTTCTAACCAAGCTGGTGATACCTCAAACAATGATAGCAATGTCCTAGAGGTCCATGCTATTTTCAATGATATACCAGTTACTTCCCAATTGCCTCATGTTCCTTCCATAGATGAAATCTTAGCCCACGCTCCCCTACCTACACCAGAACCTATTTCATCTACTCCTCTACCCACAAAGGAACCCCCTTCATGTTCCCTTCACCCGTGGAAGAGCCTATAATCAGTATGCCACCTTTGACCCCTCAAAATTCTGAGTAGTTGTCAGTGGCACCTCTCCTACTCATAGAAGATGCAGGTCCACCACCTACACCAACGCAAGGAGAGCCCACTTCGGCTGGCCCATCCTCTCCTCTACCCATGGAGGATACTATAGAAGTACCACTACCTGTAGATGACCATTCACCATTAGACCTTCAAGATCCCGTTGATCTACTTTCAGCTCTCTTACCCACAGAGTCCGAGGCTAGCCATTTCCCTGTATCTCAAACACATTTTATGGGGATTGCCACTCAATCCACGTTGGCTCCGCTTACAACAATACCATTCTCATGCTTGGCCGATCACCTGGACTATGTCGATAGAGCCTTACTTTGGGGGCATCTTCTACTTCCTATTTCAACACAAATGCAGTTATCACTCACTGACACCTCCACTATCTATCCAAAAGTGTTTCGACCAACCAAACCAAACACAACCACAACTATCGCAATACCTTCCACGACACCACTCATGGCCCAACTCACACCTCTTCCCATAGCCCAACATGCATCTACACCCAAACCCATGCCTATATCATCTCCCTTGCCTAAACCTATCACTACCTTAGGGGTCATACCAACAGCTAGCCTTACTCACCCACCCATCAAATTAGATTTAGCTACATCTTCCAAAACTAACACCAAACTTAACCCGACCCCTAAAAAGAAGATCCAATCTCCTAGATCTCATACCCCAACCTTGCCAACCACACCCTTATCACCTTCACCCCTTCCATCCATCCTAGGACCTCACCCCTCGACCCTGGCCAAGAAACCCCCATCCACTGGTAAACCAAGAACGCAACAACCCATTTCCCCATCACAGACCTCTAATATACCCAAGCGACCCACACAACCTCCGCCCTCACCCGTAACCTTCTTACCACCCATACCTCCAATACCGTCAATAACTTCTTCACTACCCATGACACTTCCTTCTCTTTCACTCACGCCTCCTACCCAACCCACACCACCTACCTCCACAACACCTCGGTTACCCCCATGGGTAACCCTCCCTCTTCCACCATCCACTTTTCCCTCCACATCTCATGCACCCGTATCACCTTTACCCAAGAAGATGCAACCTAAAGCCAAAAATCCACTACCCTCCAATAAGGTAGTTAAACCAACCACACCTTCTATTTCCAGTTCATCTACCATGCCCCTACCCAAGTAGATACGACCAACACCTAAGACCACACCACACACCAAACTAGTAGCCCAACCTACTCCCCCTCTTGTAAAGACTCTTCCTCCACAGTCAGCCGCACCTGTACCCAAACCCACATTCACCTCCCATTGTGATCCATTAGCAAGATCCTACGCCAAAATCCTAACCAACCTCCTCGAAAATTTTGTCATCACATTACCACCTCTTAGACCTTACGACCCACTCAAACCCAAACCAAAAGGGTTTGATGAAACCAAAATTTATGCCTACCATCGTGTGCTAGGACACGATGTAGAGAACTGTAAGGCTTTGAAAAACTCTTGTCCAATTGTTTCCTCCTAAAGAAAACTTTGACGATGATGATCTTCTTGATGAGGACCCCATTTCACCTTCACCAATTTCCACAGATCTTCCCTCATTACCTACTCAGGGACCAAAATCTCCACCCCCACAACTCTTAGATCCATCCCCGAGATTCAAAATTAACATGGTTCACATAAGAGAGTTGGCCAAACCACCACCCAAATGCCAATGCACCCTACTCATCTCATAAGGCTCGTATCCACCACTAGGGTTTTGTCCCTCTTGCTGCTATACCTTCCATGACACACCCTCTTCATCCACCTCCCCTCAGATTAACATGATCAACATTGCCACCTGTGCTCAGAAAGATAAGGGAAAGGAGAAAGCAAGTGGCCCATCAACCAACCCTGTACCCAATATACCATCCACACCCACACCCAAAGTCATCATTCATGAGGTCCTGCATATCCCATTTCTGATGGAGTCACACATCACACAATGCTAAAACAACTACACCAATCCCCCCTCAAAATGTCTTTATATGACCTCATCCATACCTCGGAGTCACATCATCAAGCCCTCATGGAGGTCCTTCAATCTATCAAAGTCTTACCAAATGACCCCACACCCATAGCCTCCATCATTACCCCTCACCACGTAGCCTCTCTCACTAGGTCTTCTCCTTCCTCTACACCTTCACCCACTCACCAAGTGGCTGCCCTCAACTTTGCAGATGAAGAGATCACTCCCTTCTAGTCTGATGACCCTAACCCCGCTCTTTTCATCTCCATCTTTATCGATAATATATGCATACTACACGTTATGATCGATGGTGGTGCTAGCATTAACATCATCTCCTCCCATGCATACAACCAAATGCAAATACCTGCCAATTACATGCATAGTAACCCCATTATGTTGCGTTCCTTCAATGATGCCATGACCTCTACACTGGGTACCGTTGTTCTCCATGTTTGCGTAGGTCCCCACACCATCCCAGAAACTTTTCTATGTCCTAGAAGGGGAGTTCCAGTATAACTTGCTACTTGGTTGACCTTGGATCCATGCTATGGGTTGTGTCTCTTTGATGTTACATCGATGCCTCAAATTTGAACACGAGGGACATAATTACACCATCCTTGCTAACCCCTCACCTTTCAAGACCTGTAACATGCTTGTATCGACCCAATGATGTGCTTGTACTGGTCAAGGCATCCGCCACCAAAACCACTTCACCTCCACCCACGAGCCCATCCACCAAAATTGCCACTACTTCTGTTGCATCTAACCTCACTATCCCTACTGCAGCTGTAGCCTCTACCGCTAGCACCCCTATTTCCCCTTCATCTAGCGAGCCATCTATACCCGCTACCCACATACCAACTACTGATCCCTTAGAAGGTGTTTTTCAATGCCTCACTCTAGGGGAATACCGTCTATACAATATTGATACCTTCCTCACCCCACAAGAGTATGGGAATCTGTGTCAACACCCCAGTTACAGACATTCACATTGGTGATGTTTTCCCTTATGGCCCTCCCCACCTTTACACCAATATAATTTATGGGGGACTTGATATGGCCACCTATAAACCTGAACCTCCATCCCAAACCCAACCATTTTCCTCCGACCTACACTCCCTCACTAACCATCATTTCGCTCACACTTTCCTCCACCTGTGCATGTGGAAAGGATTTGGCTTCAGTTTTTATGAACAAGGCCACCACACTGTCATCTCCTGTACCTCTCATGTAAACACAATGACCGTAGTGGCATTGGTTTTGATGCTCCATCGTCTAAGAAGGTTCACATCGACCTTATTCAGGACGAGAAATATTCCCCCTCTCATTCACCCACATTACCATCCTCACCCACAGAGTCCATAGATCCTCAATCTATACCTCCTAACTTTTTTTCTTCATAAACACCATTTCCCTAGGACCACTGACCTATCAACTCGATGAGAGGCTCCCTCTTCTCTCCCATTCCTATATCCTGACATGATCGATGATGATACGCCTTCAATTAATGTCATTCAATGTCAGGACAATGAGTCCATCCTCACCTACCTTGGTGCAGAAGACTCTTATATTCACTGGTCATTACCTCTGAGATGCAAACCATGTTGAATGAATTGACCATCGAAATCAACATTAATACTCAGGATGACCCACACATTCTAAAGATCAGCCAATCCTTAGATGCTATTAAACAGGAATCCTTCACCTCTTTCCTTCAAGACCATAGTGACCCATTTTCTTGGTCCTATGCTGATATGCATGGTATCAATCCTAAAATCATGGTTCACAATATCGTAACCATTCATGATGCCAAACCTATCAAACAAAAGCTACGGAAAATGCATCCTCACATTGCTCTTATGGTCAAAGAAGAGCTTCAATGCCTTCTCTCGATTTCCTTCCTTCTACCCATTGATTATCCCCAATGGATTTATAACATCATTCCTATCACAAAAGCGATAGGGGACTCCACATTTGCATGGATTTCTGTGACCTCAACCTCGCCTATCCCAAAGATGATTTCCCACTACCAGGAATTGACCAACTAGTTGATCTCACTGATGGCCATGAAATGTTATTGCTCATGGATGGTTTCTCTAGGCTACAATCAAATATTACTAGCTCCCGAGGATCAACACAAGACTACCTTCATCACCCCTTGTGGAACATTCTATTATCGAGTCATGCCCTTTGGTCTCAAAAAAACTGGTGCTACATATCAACGGGCCATGACTTACATCTTCCATGACATCATGCATCACATATTAGAGGATTACCTAGATGATCTGATTTGCCAAATCCAAGCATCAAACGAAACACCTACCCATTCTTAAAGTCATCTTTGACCGCCTCATCAAATATTATGTTCGTCTTCAACCAAAAAAATGCATCTTTGCGGTACTTTCCAGGAAACTCCTAGGTTTCATCATTTCTTTGTGTGGCATAGAAGTTAATCCTACTAAAGTCAAGGCTATCCTTGAAATGCCACCACCCACTAATCTCCTTCAACTTCACAGCCTACAAGGAAAATTGCAATCAATTTGTTGTTTTATCTCCCAGCTTTCTGACCGCTGTCAACCATTCCATCATCTTCTCAAGAAAGATGTTTCATTCAAATGGGATGATGACTGCCATAAAACCTTCGAAGCCTTGAAATGATACCTAATTTAACCACTAGTTCTCATTCCTCCTAAGGATGACTAGCCCTTCTACCTATATATTTCCGCCATTGACCATTCTCTAGGTGTCATGCTCGCTCATCGTGATGACCAACACTGAGAGAAAGTGGTTTATTACATAAGTCATACCCTTCTTGACTATGAAACTAGATATACCCATGCCGAAAAACTTTTCCTAGCCTTAGTTTTTGTCACCACCAAACTCCACCATTACCTACTCAACCACAAAACCTTTGTCATTACTAATACCAACCCATTACACTACATGTATGCCAAACCTTATCAAAATCAACGTGTCCACATGTTGGCTTATGCTTTTGGCTGACCTTGACCTCGAATTCATCCATCAAAATTCCATCAAAGGCCAAACTATCACCAACCAATTGGCCGATGCACCCTTTTCTGGGGATCAACTCTCTAACTTTGACTTTCAGATGAGTCTATTACTACCCTTTCCCTGGACGAACCCTCTTACCAAATGACAATCTTCTTCAATGGCTCCAAGTGTCAACATGGGGGTGGGGCCGGTGTTATCCTCATTCCACTTGATGGTGAACCTATGCCTTTGTCTTTTAAACTCGATTTTGATTATACAAATAATATTGTTGAATACGAAGCACTCGTATTGGGTCTCCATGTTGCTTATGCCTTAGATGTTAATTCAATCAACATATTTGGTGATTCTAAGTTGGTCATAAACCAAGTCAATGGTATATACCAGTGTCATAATGAGATACTTCAAAATTATAAGCATCATGTGGACATACTTTTGACCACCTTCGACTGTTACGCACTTCAAACCACCCCACGTTCTACCAATAAATTTATAGATACCATGGCCTACTTGGCTTCTCAGATACCTGCTTCACCATGCTGACTCTAAAATATTTGTCACCATACAAAGACTATAATCACCCTCTTATTTTCCTCGTGAAGTCTACTCTATCAAAACCGCTGCTCCTGACCCAAGTAACCTTTGGTATAAGAAATATACAGACTATCTTTCCCTTTCCATTTTACCTGTTACTGATCTCACTCATAATGGAAAACATGCCTTTCTTAAAAGTGTCTCTTGTTATGTCATCATGGGTGGTCTTCTGTACAAATGTAGTTTCGACAGCATTCTCTTGTGATGCCTTACCAGTTCTGAAATTCCTTACACCATTAAGGAAGTCCACGATGGAATTTGTGGAGGCCACTTTAGTGGTCTCGCTGTCGTAAAATGCATTCTTCACCTAGGCTATTACTGGCCAACCCTAAACTGTGACTATTGTGATTATGTCAAACGCTACATAAAATTCCAGCAACATACTAATCTCCATCACACCCCTAATCATGCCTTACATGTCATGTGAGACCTTTGGCCTTTCTCTCAATGGGGTTTGGATCTTGTCGGTGAGATCAACCCCCATTCTTCACAATGCCACCGATGGATCATAACCGCTACTGAATATTACACTAAATGGGTATAAGACATTCCCCTCATTTCCACCAAAGCTGAGAAAATATGTGAATTCATCAACCATCACATCATTTGTCGCTTTGGTGTCCCTCACCACATTATCACAGATAACAGGAAAATAATTCAAAAACAAAACCCTACACAAACTATGCAATGCTTTTGGCATCCAACTCAGTTTCTCATCACCTTAATACCCACAAACCAATGGTCAAGCTGAATCAACCAATAAAACCTTGAAAAAAATTCTTATGAAGGTGGTCAATGATACTGGGAAGGATTGGCATATGCACATTCATTTTTCCTTGTGGGCTTACCACACTAGTATTCACACTTCGACTGCTACCACCCCCTTTTCTCTGGTCTATGGTATTGAAGTTGTCTTACCTCTCGAAGTCAAGATTCCATCCCTTTGCATCTCACTACAAGACATGCTCAAATACGATGACTTTCACTAAGATCGTTTAGTGCAACTTGAATTATTAGATGAATTTCATCTCAACACCCTGGACCATCTCCAAATCTACCAAAAATGTATCAAACGTGCCTATGACAAACATGTTCATGAATGAAGCTTTCAAGTCAGTAACCTCATCTTGAAGGAAAATCAACATGTAACCAAAGAGGAGAAAAGTAAATGGGGAAAATTTTCTCCTAATTGGCTTGGACCCTATATCATCACCCATGCCTATGGATCAGGTGCTTATCATTTGTCTTCACTCGAAGGTAAACCCAAACCTGAGCCCCTTAATGCCTTGCATCTTCGACCATTTTATTGTTGATATCTAGTCCTATATCACTTTTTGTCAACTGATCACTTGTCCCTTGAGCGTTGTTCACCTTCCATTATTACCCATTTTGAGGATCCATGACTAAACAAGAATCATGTGATTACCGGTCACCTTTTAGCCTATGTCTTCAATATGAGTACCATGGCTCTGCTCATAGCATGATTCTCATGGATACTTTTTGTCTTCTTCAAAATGGAATCCCATGGTCATTCATCACTCGAAACCACCTCTTTCATAGTTAATCTTTGTGTACTATGATCTTGTCTTCTAAAATAGGAACCTAATCGTCCTCTATAATCTTGTCCATGACCTAAACATCTAAAAATAAAAAGGGATACAACTCCTTGAGTCAAACTTATAGCAAAAGATGACTCCCTCAAAAGGGACATCTCTTCTCCATATTCTACCACTATCAATCAACTGCTCCCTCGAAGGACAGCTATATACTGGTCATTATAAAAATATAATAAATATTCAGAAGCTTCCCGCATCGATCAACTTGACGAAGACCTCAAGGAGATAATATATTCATCCCATATAGACTTCCCGCATCGATTAGTCTATTAATAATACAAAAAATCAAGAAAAAGATGAAATTTTCTGTCATGGACTTGCCTATTTTGGATTTTGGGTTTCTTGTTCCGAAATACACGTCATCGTACACTAAGTTACGCTAAACCTCTCGTTCTCACCTCCTTGTCTTTTTCATCCTAAATTCCTCGTTACTCAAGGGACTTGCTGCAAATGTGACATTTTGTGATCATGTGACTTTTCTTCACCCTTAAAACAATTCATTATGCAATTTCTGTAGGGTCTTACATTCATAAGCCCATCTAGGGTATGGTAGACTCATAAGGGTTCTTATCAATTAATTAGCTCTTTTACCACCTCTTACCATTCACCTTCCTCATTACCTATTGATTATCCTATACAGGACCAGATCCTCGGCACATGTATTTAAAAATCAATCAACCATACCTACAACCTAAAATCAATCATGCCTATGACCTACATCACCCATGCCTAACACCTATTAGACCATTCTGCTATTTCACCCTAATCTTCCCTAGCTTATGGGAGAACTACATCGGCCTGAGGTTCCTTTTCGTCGGGACTATGTAGGCAAGCACTCTGAGGGCATGAGGCCCTTATAGGATAGCTCGGCCACTCTCTACCCTAACTAATTCCCTTTTCCCCTTTCCTATTCATATTCTACCCTTGTTAGTTTCCTTTTATATCAATAATTGGAAATTAAATCACACCAACAACAATTGCTTCACATCTTTACCATCATCACTCATACATTCATTTCGTCAACCATTTCTTTACCATTATCATGAATTTTACTACAAGACATCTTAACATGATCCAAATCATCATCAATTACACAAATTAATGAATTAAAAACTCAACCAACCTAAACTCAACCATACCTAAGTCAACCTAACTCCATCCATGCCTATGACTTGACTCAATCCATGCTTATGACCTGACTTCATCCATACCTATGACCTAACTCAATGAATGCCTATGACCTGACTCCATCATGCATGAATTGACCTGACTCCACCATATCTACACGACCCTGACTCCATCATACTTAATTCACATAGTTTCCATCACATACACAAAAAATAATGGAAATTAAAACAAGTACACCATCTATAGTATAAATATCATCATCTATAAATCATGATGTTTGTGTATACATACATATGTACATAGATACAAATGAATACAAAAATATCAAAAACCCTCATGTACATCCTCACCATCTTCGGCACACAGGCTAGTATATATCAAAAATAAATAACTATATAACACACGAGGTACATACGGCTATCAGATATCACCCTACTAGATATCCTCCATATCTGTCTCACATGTCTCTTCCTCCTCCTCGGCTCTTGTACGGAGGCATGCTAACATCTCACCACCCATCATGGGCCGTGGCTAGGTCCCGACTGGTACATCACCTGGGACTGGCATCCACGAACTGGTGGCCTCGCCCTGACCCTGTCTCTAGGCTTGCTAGCCCCCTATGCTCTCCACAATGTGGGTGTGCGCAACCTAGTCCTCTCACTTAAGGCCTGATGTGCCCTGTACTCTTCGTAGGATAGAAAATTTATCCCTATGGCCATCAAAATATCCTGATAATACCTGGCCTCACCTAGGTCATCCCGCAATCTGGCTACAGGGTCTGTCTGTGGTGGCCCCATTGGCCACTGACCTTGTCCTTGTCCTTAAACCTATCTTGAAAGACCCTTCCCCACTCCTACCTGTATCTGGGTCTAAGAGTCATAATTTGTGCCTATGCAGTGGCCAACTGGACCTACAAACCTGTAACATGCACCTATAGGGTGGCCACCTATATCCCATCACCATCACCACCCTGTGTGGTTTCCTGTCCCTATGATATCGATGCCTGTAAACTAGCCACCTGTGCCTGTAAAGTGGCCACCTATGCCTCTGCACCTGTCAACTACCCCTGCACCATCCCTAGTTGTGTAATCAAGGTAGCCACCTACCCCTGTAGGGCATCCCTCTGAACAGTGATGGTGACTAAATCTGACTTCCCCGGCCTCAGCGGTATTACTTGTAGCTGTGCAGCCCACCAATGTCTATATCTGTCAGTCACCCTGGCATCATCAATCCGCCAGTCTCCCACCTACTCCTCCTACCCTGTAGGTAATGTCAGCTGGGGTAGAGGCAATAGCCTCTCTATGTCATACCTCATGTACTGTGGGAAGAGCCGAGGTATATCCTGTGGTAGCCCAAAATATCATCTAACCTTGTTTATGGGAATCATCGCGTGCTCTCTAGAATGTCACCCCTCTATCCATCTGAGAAAATGTAGCTCCTGTAGCTCTACTTCCATCTTCCCATATGATGGATAACCCACATAGGGCCTCCAAATGATGTCCGCACTAGACAACCCTTCTAATAAACACCTGTATTAGGCAACATCATGAGTCACCCTGGTTGCTCGACACTCTCCAATAACATGCACCCATCCCATGTATCCCAATCAAACAAAACATGTCTCGAATACACTAGCCCGAAGCATACCAACTGAATGCACACACATAATGTGCTCATATGCCCAACAATGAAGTAGTAAAGTGCAACATAAGATGAACCTCCCTAGCCGAACATACACCCATAACTCCCTATATAGCTACACTAGGAATGTTGGCACCCATGCAAAATAAGTCTTGTCCACCACCATATCATGCAGGACCCCCATCAATGATCATGGAAATATCCCACCCTCTGCATCTGGCAATGTAAAATAGCAGACTGCCTCCATCAACAACACTACTATCCTAGTCTCCTCTAGAAAAGCTAAGTACATCTCTACATAGCTCATGTTGGTGCTATGAAACCTCATCTCTGCAAACCCCTCACCAAATATTGTCAGTATCAACTCCTAAGATGCCTTCTAAGGAGATAAAATATACATGTGTCCCTGATATCGGTAACCACAGGATCCTGTACACATCCTCTAGGGTGACTATTGATCTCACCCTTCGGTAGATGGAATGTGTTGATCACCGAATCCCATCTTTTTATGAGGGTGACCATCAAAATCAGTTGTTAGGATACATGTCAGTAGCATCCAATCCTAATCAGACCAACCTCTGCAACATGCCACCAATCCTCGGATGTTGTACCTCCTCAAACTATCACAAGCAGGGGCAGCACCCTATCTCACATCCGCAGCCGGTCTCTCACCTGCATCTAATAAAACATCACATTAATACACCTTGATCATATCCACAATCACTCTTGACCTATTACCCTCCCTATTTTTCTCCTCACAACTTACCTTATTATCACATATTCTATCTACCCACCCCAACCCTCACCTACTATTGATCATACCATACCTCTTTCCATCTCTTACCCATGCTCTTTTTTTCATCAACAGCATCTTCTTTTCTGACTATCTATCTCACCCATCCACCCTAGGGATATTTTGGCCCCTTTTCTCCACATGATGACCGGTACCGATTACTCCTAACCGACCATGGTCTATCCCAAACTGGCATCGGTCACCTTATCTATGACTGATACCAGCTCAACACCACTGACGTCGGCCACCCCTTGACCGATGCCAGTCACTTTTGTGCAAAAATCCATGACACCCAAAACCCCCTTTTTTCCTAAAACACTCCTTTCTTCTCACCCATTCCTACCTAACTCTACCCTCAACTCCTCCACACCCCTCATACACCTAACCACACCTCTACCCATTCCTATTTTACCCAATTTTCCTTCCCAAATTCAAATCCCCTTTTCACCCCAAAAAGCTTGTATTCCTTCCCTAACCTATATACCCAATCTACCTCCTAACCCAATGCAAGAGATTGAATCTTACCTCATCACATTACCATCTCCATGGTGGCACATCAGGCCACCGCACTAGTGGTCCACCCGATCCCTCTCCCACCTCTGCCATGTCCAATCACCAAATCCAATCCTCTTGACCTCCACCCAATCACAATCGATCCCCCTGTGCTCGTGAACGCATCTACCTGGCTCCTCTAACCAACCGGATCCCTCCACCTTAGCAAGATATTGTCCCTCATCTTTTCCTCCTAAAAAATCACAACTCATTCAGCGCTCTGTAATTTTCACAAAAGCCAAACCGTACAAATGAATCTGTCTTATACAATTTTTTTCTTTTTATATACCCACGTCAACCTGACTAATGTCAGTTATACCTAAACCAACATCGGTCCTATGCCCTAGCACACTATGGTCGGTTATACCTAGACCAACATTGGTCATCTGTCCCCAATAAACTGGCGTCAATTACCTGTCATACTCTTGCCTCTACCCTTTCCCCATTTCTGACCCCACTTAGAAAACTCAGCCACCATTTGACCTTACCCACCCTTATTACAATCAACCTCCATGTCTACCTTACCTATACTTGTCCTTAATTGTGTTTTGGCACTTGTTATTTTACCGATACCTCGGCCCTACCCATTTCGTGACCTAGCTACTTGGACCCAGAACATTTTTAGTGACTTGTGAACTCATGTGCTCGTTATACCTTATGACATTGTTACCCATGTTGTTTGACCGAATGACCTTACCTTCGCTCTTATCATGACCGTTTATCCTAACCCAACCTTTGGTGTACTGAAACATACCTAAACATTCATGTACCTGACCTGCAACGTGCTTTCGCACCATATCCTATACCTTGGATTCCAGAATCACCTCAACCTTGTTTGGATAAACCTATCGACCTTAGACAATGTAGAGTTTGCATGCTCTTCAACCTGGTACCTTGCTACAATTTATACATGTGCGTGCATTTGACTGTTACTACCTTTGACCCTGGCCCATTACCTAGATTACTTGATTGGACCTTTACCCGCATTACCCTCTTCTATCCACTTTCCTCTTCATCAAATTCACCTTTTATTAAACCACTCACCGATTCTGTCTTCTACCACATTAGTTCCTAGTTTGAGGGGGATCACCTTCCCCCACACATGGGGCAACCACATCTTATTTTTTTCAGCGTCGCTTACCAATACAAGCTATAAAACAAAAAGGGGCAAAATGTAGACACCAAAATTGGGTCACACTCCCCTTGAACCCTCGTTAAATAATCAACTTGAACACACTCACATAACCACGACCCCTTACACCCCACACTAATATTAATTTAATTAAATTAATCCATTTCCTCACAATATTTATTATTTAATTATCCTAATTAAGATAATTCCCACCCTACCACCACCTCACCTAGACACCTCACCTAGCCACCTCACCCTAAATCTATTCTTAGTATGTTGCCATAACTAACTAAGACCTAACTAAACCCTAAAAATCAATGCCTGTGTCCCCTCTAACCACATTCCTACATAAAAAAAGGTAACTCCCACTCTTTCCTGGATGAAGAGAGAGATCTGGTGGAAATCATTGCCATGATCTCCTATTTTTAGTAAACCTAGGGAATCCCACCTTAACTGACGCCGGTCACCCCTAAACCGATGCCAGTCAACCCGGAACCATCATCAGTTACCTTTTATTCCCTTTGGTAACCTTATTTTGAGGTTGGCACATTCTGAGAGCAAGAAAAGAGACAAGAGTTGCATGTAAGTGAAACAAGCATCCTTTTATGCATCCAGACATCTAGAGCCATCACCTAGGATCAATCATAGAGCCATTGCATTCATGGGAGCACTCCAAGAAATCACTGACTACAGGACCATACATGTATTCTCTGATCAACCACCTCCACCACTCAGCCATCATATCCTTAACACAGTAAGTATGGCCCTAACTAGTATGGTTTATTTCAGTTAGTAATTGTTAGTGAAAATTCACATCACCCCCAAAATGACCTGCAGATCTGATTTTCTAAGGTGATGTCATTTGGTGTGAATGCACAACATTGAGCTTTCCCAAAGTGTGGGACCTTTGCCAATGGGAAAGCTCTCCAAAGAAGGTTGGATACTCTTCCTAAACTACCTGCCAAATATCTATTCTAGTGCAAGAAAACTAATATAATCCTAATCTAACTTCCAAGGAGACAAGGAGAGAGAGAAATGTGGGGAAAATAGAGCCTACACTAAAACATTAATACAATAGAGAAGGAAAATTTTGAACATCTATCAAAACTGCCATGGAACAAGAAAAGGTGAGTAATGGAAAGGATGGACAAGTGCATCACAAAACCAAGGATGGATTTCACACAAAAAATGTTCCAAAACTCCATAAACACAGCTCCAAAACCTGCAATGAACATCTAAACATGCACAAATACCTGCAATGAAGAGAGACAAGAAGGAAACAACCAAAAACGAGCAAGGCTGGATAGATGCATCACAAAACATGTTTTTTATATTGCTCAGAAGTTTGCACAAAACATCATTTCATAGGTGAGAGGGAAAAAATGCCATTATAGAGCAGGGGAGGAGGTTAAAAATCTATTTTCAACCCTGGGGAAGAAAATAAGGGAGAGGTAGAGAAGAATGATGAAAAACTCTTTACAAATGAGCCAAAATCTGGCTTTTAACCATCGAACAAATTTAAAAAATGAGAAAGACACGGGAAAATCCATTTGACATCTTCAACCACTGAACAAGATCTATTTAATGGCCTACAAAATTATGGGTTTCAATGAAAAATCCCATACTTATTTGTACATTTCTTTGCAGAGCAAAATAGAGGCCCATACTTCATTAATTTTGGTGGTTGGGGTCATTTTTCTATGTTTTTTACATGCCAGAGATATTTTCCTATTTTTCTCCCACGAAACTCAATCAAAATTAAAAAATTGAACCATCCATCACGTAGAGGATCTCAATACCTTTCCAATGACACAAAAATTGTGAAAAAATGAGCTCTGGTTTGAAATATATGGCCCTCTAAAGATTTAGGAAAAAAACTAGTAAAAACAAGGTCGAAATCAAGGTCGGCAAGGTCAAACCTTAAAATTTTCCCTTTTGGAATTTTTTCCCAAAAAACTCCATGCACCCCTGCCCTCTGAGACATGTGGCACCACCTGGTTCGTTGATGGGATCGTGGGCGGAAGACCTTTCCTTTTCTCTTTTTTTTCAATTTGGGAAAAATTCCCAAAAACTCTCCGTGCCCACGCCCTCCGGGACACGTGGCACCTTCTCATTGCTTGGCGTGGATGCGGTTCAAATTTTGCCTTTGCACCTTTTTAAACTGTGGAAAATTTCTCCAAATCCTACCGCCACCCTAGCGCCCGCCACTGATAGGACATGTGGCAGATTTTCATTTCTTTTGCGGGCTTTCAGGATGAAATTTTCCTTTTACGTTTTTTGCAACTTTGGCAAATTTCTCCAAATCCTTCTATCGCCCCAATGCCCGCCGCTGATAGGACACGTGGCAAGATTTTCATTTCTTTTATGTTTTTTAGCCAAAGAGGCTAAGTTTCGTAATTTTTTCCTAACCCCCACCGCCTTGACACATGGCACTTTCTAATTGGCAATGGGCCTGCCTAGGGAAAATTTCCCCTCCAAACTCTGCTCGAGCCATAACTTGCAAAATACAAGGAGTTAGGAGGACTTCTTTACCTTTCTGGAAAGGTGGAAAAATTCTCTTATCTGACTAAAATCATTTCCAAAATATTTTGAGCTGCCTGAAATGTGTAAATATTTAACTGAGGCACAAGGAAGGAAAGAATGAAGGAAAGTTAGCCAAAATAATCAAGGGGATAATTTTGGATAATAGTAATCTTTATTACTCATGTTATTAATCTATTCTTTGCATGTTTATTGCTTCATCACCCACTTTCCTGTGAACTCAAATATCCCTCCACCCATATCACCAAATCAATCAATCCTCACCTATTGTATACTTCTAAGCATACCTAAGATATCTACAGACCTCCCCATTCACTCTCCCAAACTTTATTTGACCTCAGATCACCCCTTCCATTTAATCTATTTTGAGTTTCTTTTACCTCAGACAATACCGATGCTAGATTATCCATAACCATAGTCGGTTTTACCTAAACCGGCATCGTTCACATTTAGCCGACATCGGTCTCTATGTTTTACACCTTAACTAAGAATAAACCCAACAATCACCCTACCAGTTGACCTAAATAACCTAGAATCAGACCTTGACCATCCCTAGAACCTTGACAAACACCTCACCTCTCAGATATAACTGTAGCCTAGCCTGTTTTGATTGGATTTGCTTAATGTACTTGAATGAGATACCTAAATCATATCAAATACAGTAGGAATTTGTTTATTTCTCACATTAACTTGTTTTAAACAGTGGTTTGATAGCCATCTAGGAAGTATCACACTTCTCAGAACTAGCATATACTAGGCATTCTACTGTTATATATCATTTAACTATATTTTTGTGGTCTTGTTTTCTATTACAGGTAGTTTCTCCTAGCCAAAAGGAAGCCTCTCACATTCAGTTGTGGATCAAGAAGTCAAAACATGTGCAACAACCATCAACCGACCAATATTTAATAGGTATTCTTCCTTAGCCCTTATCCTTATCTGTTTCGTCATTTCAAAAAGGTAAAGAAAATGGTGAAACAAATGAATCGGCAGATGGCGCCACGTGTCTCATTAGTCACACCTTCAAGGGTTCGAAGCCAAATGTGTTTCCCTAAACATGCACTAGTTCTCCATGTTCCTCGTTGATGCTAACTTTAAAACCATGACCTAAAGAGAGACCCTGAACTAGCGTTAGTTCTCTACATGTCTAGGGTCCGATAGAAGTCACATGGGAAACAGGCCTGAATCGGCTAAGTATTAAAGAATCGTCTGAAGTCTCCATGTTTCTCAATGGTGCACCTTCAAGGGTTGAAGCCAAATTCAGTCCCCAAAATGAGTGTCAGCTTTCCACATTTCCCAAGTCTGAAGAGGAAACAGAGCTCAGCCGTTGAATCAGGTGGGTATAGAAGGGTTTGCGAAAGCCTTCACATGTGTCAGCTCAGTGCAACTTCAAAGGAAAAATCTAGAGGAAGGTCCCAAAATGTGCACTAAGCCTCCACCTATGCAGGGTCAAACATATTTTGATGCTCACCAAAACAACCCACTTGAAACCCATGAACAACCTAGGTTTAGTTAGAAAATTATGGTATAATTTTTTTTTAAAGTGTTAACGACCAAAGTCTCAAGGACAATTAAACTCCACTTATAACTTTCCCATTATAATAATTACTATAACCACATTATAAAGCAACAAGTGTAATAAGTCTACACCTAGCTCAAAACTCCTTAGGGATTTATTTAATCACTGATTACATTTTGACATTTTAGCTAAATATTACTCTGATTAAAATTTTAGGGTTAAGGGACCAACACAATTAAATATCCAAGGTATTTAATTCCACAAGATCTAAGGCAAGAGCAAGGTTTAATTATAGTGGGGAACAGAATACATATTTAAAATTATCAGAATAAATTCTTACTTACCCACTCCTAGAACTCAGATTAAAGATTCAATCAGGTTCAGAGGGAAAAATCCTGTACCATACCCATTCTCTAATAGGCTTAAAGTTTACTAACTTTATTTTTCTCATACTTAACGCAATTCACAAAGATTTCCTAAATCATTCCCATTGGATAGGGTTAAAATTTCCTCACCTTCCCATTGATATAAAGAAGTCCTCCTAACTTACTCATAAAACTCAAGTCATGGGTCGGCAGGCCTTGGGGTGAAAATTTTCCCCCAAGAGCGGGCCTGCAAGGCCCAGGGATGAAAATTTTCCTAAAAAGGTGGGTTGGCGGACCACAGGAAGAGCCTTTTGAAAAAAAAAATTTTGCCACATGGGGTGAAAAAGTCCAATTTTTCTCCTTATGCAACTCCCATGGGTCCACCAGAGGACACTTGGTGCTTTCCAAGCGGCACGGGTAGAATGGGGCCTGCGGGCCCAAGGAAAAATAATGAGGAAAGGCGGGGCGGCAAGGAAGTTCCATCTGGCCTCCATTGAAATTAATCCACAATTTGCCCTACTAGGGAAGGTGGAAGACAGTTGGGTTGTTTTCCAGCGTGTGAGGGTGAAAAGCAAGTCTTGCGTAGGAAGATGCTTCCGTTGTGCCATTTCTCCAAGGCAAGGGTGGGAGTGTGGGGCCACGGAGGTAAATAAAATTTTTCCAAAAACCAAATTCTCAAAAAGGGATATGAAGTTTCATGAGTTCCACCCCTCCACCATGCCACATGGTAGTAACCTGATTGGCGATGCGGGATTGCTGCGGCCGCCGCGGAGGAAATTAAGAAAATGTTTCCAAAAATTTTTTAAAAAGGTTCCAAGGAAGAAAATGGTGCCGCGCCTCCACCATTGCCTCATGAGGCCAAGTGGTAGCTTCTGATTGGCTGCGGGGTGGTGGGGTAGCGGGGAAAATTTTAAAAAATTTCCAAAATAATTTTTCTAAGTTTTTCCCAAGGGAAAATTTCGGGCCGCGGGCCCGCCAGGGAAAATTTTCCCAAAAATTTTCCGCCAAGGAAGGAAAACTTCAGAAGGGCCATAACTTTTGATAGAAAGCTCAGTTTTGGGAAAACGAGGACTTTCTGGAAAGCTCTCAATGCACTCTTTGCACATAAATCATTAATTTTAGATTTTGATAAATTTTAAGGGGTCAATTTTAAGAAAACGGCCTGCAGTATTTTTAAAAGAAAACTGGTAAATTTTAACTTATAAATTTTGTTCAATTTGATCTTCTCCTTCACTCAACATGCCAAACAAACATGGAGAATTATTCTAAGAAGAATTTAGGATGTATTTGGAGGTAATTTTACTTGATTGATTTCCAATTCTGAATTTTCCAACAATTGACAGAAAAAAAACTACTGCAAAAGGTTTGGGCCCGATTTTGCAATGTTTTAAATTATTTCCTTAAGTGTTTTTTGTCAAATTGAGTTCATTGATATCATAGCATGCTAAATTTTAATGTTTCAATGTTGATTATTGTTTGCAGGTTCGAACTGTGCATTTTAAATAAATTATTTTCCAGTTTTAAATTTACAATAACAGAGATCAAATCTTGAAGGATCTGGATATCCATTTCTTCTTCCAAGTATGGAAATTCAGTTCTATTCTAGTCTAATACATTTAAGTTTTTTAAATCAAACCATTCTAAACCCAAAATGCAATTCTGCTTTCCAATTTAACACATTTCCAAAAGAGACAAAACATTGTATTTTTCTCACATACATTTTCTTCCTTTCAAATGAGATTTAAAACATTGATATAATCAGTTTCAATTTAACAATGCAATTTGGGAAAATTTTCATTCATTCATTGATTTCCAAAGACAATTTTTACAACTTCTTTCTTCAATAAAACCATAGTCTATGGAATTTCAAATACAGAATTTTAATTGCAATGCCATTTAACAAGGTAAGATTTCATAAGTTCAATGAATCTTTTACAGGAATTCTTTTCTATATATTTTCAAAGTACAACATACAAATTTCAATTTCTTTCTTTTCAAATAACAGAATGAATAGTAGGAAAAACTATCTTTCACATTTCAATTTACAACTTTCATAACCAAATACAAACATCTTTTCTTCACAAAATATATTACAATTTCATCCACTTCAAAGTGGGAAAGGTTACAAAAGAATTTTGGTTTCACAAGGGACTTGTCCAAACTGTCTTTTTTCTCTACTCCATGAACAACAACATGCAAAGTTCCCTTTTCTTCCAATTTGATCACAACAAAAGTGGGGGAAAGGCAACGCTCTCCACCCAACCAAGACATCCAATGAAGAGGAGAAGCCATCCTTCTTCATTGGCCCCCAAGCCCCAACCACAATGCAATAGAAGGTGTATTTCAACTCATGGCAACAACAAACTTCCACAAAACATAGACACAACATTCTTTCAACATGCACATTTCAATTTAACAACACAGTCCAAAACAAAACAACCAGTTACAACTGCATTGAAACATTAAACAGAACTCATGCTTCATCATGCAAGCCAAAGGAGAAAGAACTATGGGGGAGGTTACTTATGCCTCCCAATGGGAATTGGGTATCCACCTGTAACAAACCACCAATATAAAACATCACACATATCCTTATGCCCCCCACAATCCCTCCTTATGCCCCCCACAATTTTCCTTATGCCCCCCACAAAGTAAGAAATGCAAGCTATTTCTTTTCCATGGTGGATCCCAAACCCAAACTCCCTCCACAATAATTCTGATGCCACTAGAATTCCCTTATGCCCCCCACATGGATTCCCCATAGCCTTCTCCTACACCATTCCTATGGCAGTCTACCCAAACAACCAATAAACACAAAACATTCACCATTCACACAAACACAAAAAGAAATAACAACATAAAAGAAGAGCTAAGCTCCTACCTCTCCATGGTAGATTTTGTTCCAACACAGCAAGCTTTCAATGTCAAATAAGTCCCAAAATCAGAAATCTCCCCAATGCAATCAATCCAAACAGCCAAGCACCAACATGTAACAGTCTTCCCAAAAGTTCCTCCAAAGCAAGAGCTCCAATCAACAAGAAAAATTCACCCCAAGGAAGCATTCCAAAGTTTCAACAACCCAAAACAAAGCAAGGAGTTCTAATTTTATAGAAGAGGGAAGAGGAGAGGATGAGGTGGATCCATGTAGGATGCCACATCACACATCCTCAACTCCAACAAAAAGTCAAATTTCATTCTCCAAAGCACAATAAAGAGGTGGGTGAAAATATGACAATTTACTTACACACTCCAAAAGCCCACACCCCAAAGGACTGAATTTAATAAAATGTAAGAAGAGTGCAATTAAAACTTACAATTTGTCTTCCCAAAATGCATTATAAAAGTCTAAATTTAACCCTCCAACCATAGGTATGGTTGGTAAATAAAATTAAGAGGCATGGGACAAGTTTTACTTGTCCCACAAGCCTCCAAAAATAGCCTCCAAGGACAAATTCGAATTTCCAAGGAGGTGGAGTGTTTCATACTCCAAAATCTGACTTACACAACCCTTACACATACTTACACATCACTTACAACCTTACTTACACACACCTTACAACATTTAACACAAGGGTCAACAACTTTAATAATTACTTCCTTATGTCCCAATTTAATTAATTAACTTTTAACCATATGTTTTCTCACATTAATCTATCACAATTTAATTAAATAAAAGAAAGGGACACATCACTAATAAAATACATACAAACAATAATAAAAAGGAACCACATTAATAAAATACACAAAACCCCTTGGTCACATTCAAAGGTGATCCCCCCCATGGGAATCCCTAACACTAACAAACACACACACACACAAACAAAACTAGTTGCCATGGTGACCTTGTTGAATTCATCTAGAATTCCAATGTGGTTGGTCTCCAATCCCTCGATGTTTGTTGTGATATTTTAACCTGCACAAACACAAATACCTCCTTTGGCCTCATGGCCATATCAGAACATCCAAAATGAATATAAATATAATTCCAAAATCATCTATATAAATGAATCACAACAACATCAAAGTAACAACTATATCATTTGTAATTTAATCAACAACTATATCATCATCAAATAATTTCCATTTTCTAGGTTTACTCAAAATATCAAATATCACATGTCCGAACAACATCTATAATATAACCATGTCAAATAGTATACCAACATCAATGTATAAAGTGTCTCTAATAATCATCATGCATCATATATAATCAAAGTCAGCAATAATCCATGGTCTCACATCTAATTATCATACTAAATCAAAACTATAAAAATGTCCATCATATAGTCTACAGTGTCATGATCAGTATCAAAAGATGTCAAAGGGAAGTGGGCACTACATCCCCCTCCCCTTAGACTCGACTTCCTCCTAGAAGTCACAGAGAAAGAGAGATGGAAACAAATGCAACAGAAAAAAAATCACTCCCATTATGGGATTTCTTTGCTTCAAGCAAGTGTGGGTCCATAGAACCCAAGTTTGGTCTAATGTAATTCAACAAGGAGAAGGGAGATTGCAAGGGATGAATTCTAAACTTTCTGCATGTAAGGCTACGAACACTTAAATCTAGAGAGTAAATTTACGCTATCAACCAAGGTACCACACATAACAATATAACATGAAGAGTTCAAAAGAGTCTTAAGAGTAACCACCAAGTAGAGGAATAATAAGGAGAATTCCATGAGTTTGAGAATGACCACATAGTTTCCCAAGGAATACAACATACTACAATAATAAAATTAAGGTTTCTACTAAGTTTAAGCCATGATTTCAAGGTTCGTTGTTTAGACAAGGCTAGCAAAATCAACTATGACCAAATTTGCACAAGGAACAAGTCTACTCAAGGTCCCACAATTTGAGGATCACACAGGATGAGGTGGATCAACAAGGACACCTAAATCAACAAACATTTAAAATCAAGGAACTATTCCAGGAAAGCACTTCTATAACTCGAGAGGGTACAATTAACTTTTCATGGTAATACAAGTGAAGTCAAGACCACAAGTTTTCCTATAGTCTGATTTTTTTACACTTTTGTTTTAAGAATCGAACACACCATACCAACCAAATCTAAAGAAGTCAACCATTTAGCAAAAGAAATATATATATATATATATATATATATATATATATATATGTATATATATATATATATCCCCTAGCAACTAACATATCAATACAAGTACCATACCTTATAGCACAATGGGATTTATTTATCTTATTTCCTACTCAAGCTCAGAATAACCATAAAGAGAGCACAAGAACACCAAGGACCACTCAAGGTCACTAGGGAGAAGAACAAGTAACACAGGGTCCAATTACAATCCAAGGGTGCATCGTATCAAAAGAAAATAACATCATCTTGCACTTTCCATCCTAGTGGAAAAGGGGCAACAACAACAAGGTGGCCCAAGAAAATATGAAGAAAATAAGACTTCCTGAAGTTATTTTATATCCTTAACATATGTTGCCTTAAAATTACAATAACTTAGGTCTCCAAGGACAAGACAACACGCAAGGAGGTTGCTTCTCAAACAATAGATAAGTCTCAATCCAAAAGGACCACAACTCACATTCGTCAAGCTATGGGATGATAAGGGTATGATGACCCAAAACTCCCACAAGAAAGGCACATACATCTATGAACAAGAAGTACTAAGCAACTAGAACACATTACTATCCACCAGGTGTTTCACAATTTTAGGTAGGTGATAGAACTACAGGTTCAACTATACATTGCACTCAATACACATAAATCTTACTTATTTTATAACTCAACTAATTAAGTCAAAAGTTGTAGTTTCATTTGCTAAGAACATTCCTTCCCGAGTTTTCTTAATTAAACTTCCTCCTATTATGACATCACGAGTTTACGTTATAAAGAGCACCACTAAGGTGGGTATGATGTCTCACCATTCTGTATAGGAAGAGAGCATTTATTTTACTCGTAAGGAAGGTGGATGGACAAGGTTTCCTTTCTATTCTTCTACATGGTTTTTTATTTCTTCTATTAATCTACCAAGGGTATAACAAGGATCACTTCCCTTTTTCTATGCTCCAGTTTATTTGTTAAGTTCCAAGGTCAAATCTCCTTAATTATAGTTTTATGGCATTTTGGTTGAGTCATCTTATCAATCAAATTTTAATGAGAAGGAAGGTTCAAACATATCACATAATTACTTTTATGGGAAAGAGATATAAATCAACACACCACATTTTTAATTCTAAAGGAACAAGAGACATTCGTCATAGAAATCACATCATTAATTTTTGTAAGAACTAGGAAACAATGAACCAACATGAATCACACCAAGATTTCAAAGATTTACCAAATAATTTCAAGCATCATTAGACATTCTTAGTGGGTCTCCACAAGTCTCACAAGAAATTTTCAAGGAAGGCTCATTAAAGAGGTATAATCTTACTTTTACGAATCTATTAAGGTTTAACAATTTTTTGTTGTTTAGGATGGTAACATTTTACTCCCTTAATAACCAAAGAAGGTTTTCCAATCAATTCTCATGTCCCCACAAGATACCACCAGCCAAGCAACCAGATGACAATGCAACTTTACTCCAAGGACACCACATCCACACTAGAAAGCATCAAATGCAATAGGGCAACCAAATAATTTACCAAATCATGGACTTTACAACCAAGAGTTACAGTTTTTTTTAAAAGAGGAAGTACAATATAAGCACCACCGAGATTAACTATTAAGATCTACCAAACTAACATTTCTAAGAGAAAGGTCCAAAAGACCCAAAGCATCCATAAGTGTTTCCAAGTAACCCAAAGATTAATAGGTCATAGAATGTTATTCCTAGTAAAGGAAATTTAAGGCAAGGGTAGACTTATTTATAAGTCAAGAGAGAAAAACAAGTATACTTAGTTAAACACACTACCTGAAAGGGCTTAAATCTATCCATAATTACCAAGATGCATACATTCCATGAGTCAAAACTTTCTCTGATGCAACCAGGAACCCATGATACAATTTAACATGCCATCGATGAAAAGTCATTATCAAAACAAACACTTTTCCACTAACATTTACAGTCAACCAAAAAGGAAATCCAATCCTAAAAAAATATAAAAGCCCATAATTAAACACTTCTACTCTGACGAGGGTCAAGCTCTTACCAGATTGTAATAGAATCACCACTACCGCTGTCAGACTGCCATCTAGACCGCACTACACAACAAAATTTCTTTCTAGAAAGGTCAAGCAACGAAAAGGTCACTCTAAGATCTTAGACACACTCAAGGTTCCGTGCATCCATAACCAAGGCATAACTTTAAGCACCTAAGAGGACATTCAAGACACCCAGGGTGTACCCCCATATGACAAAATGTCATGAATACAAGAAGCATAGAACCAGCTCAACAACATGCAAGAAGGAAACCACGTAACATTTAGCTAAGTAGCCAACAACATAATGAGCTCCGAGTCACCAATCAAAATAAAATATAAGAAATGTCGAAAATCAAGGAAAGTGGCTAAGTAGCCACATTGCAAAGTTTGAAAATTCTCACAAAAATTATAAATAAATAAAAGATCCTCAGAGCTTCTCAATCCAATCATAAAATAAGATGCTGGTCCTTGATAAAATAACACAAGATTACGAATGTAAAACACAAAATTTAACACCACATTCACTCTGCAGCCCTTCATGGCCACCAATAGGGGTACTCTACCTCGAGGTTAGTTCCAAGAACACATACACAGGATTGGGTCCTAAACGACACCCAGACTTAGTGTCCACTCTCTCACACGGGTAACAAAATGGAAAAACTGACAACCAGACCCTCTTTCCTAACCACTGAAGGAAGGAAGCTCTAAACAACTTCTAATTAACTCTTCCCGACCCAGAACACAACCACTATTGTCCAACTACAAGAATCACACCATATAACTTATCATTCCAACAACATCCAATAAATAAGGGTCTCAACAAAAGGGCTTAACACATCATACAATTAAATCAAGTTTTAGGACTTGTAAAACAACACATTTTCAAAGGGGAACCAAGTTTCCACTATACTAGAAGTTCACCAAAATCAATTTAATCTGACATTCTTAGTTACCTGGGTTTAGACAAAATGCCACTAAGCAAGCACAACAACTCAAACAACTTGTTATTTTATTATGATTTTAATTCTGGTAGTTCAAATGAACAGAGTAATGTAATATTTCTTCATACTTATTTCTTTTTCAATTTTCAAACAAGGTTGTTTTCTAGTTTTAAAAGTGTGCTAGGTTTACAGTTCATGTCTCAAGTTTTCTAGTGTGCCCAATGGTCCAAGCTTTTGAACCACTGCTCTGATACCAAGTGTGATGCCCGCTAAAACAACCCACTTGAGACCCATGAACAACCTAGGTTTAGTTAGAAAATTATGGAATAATTTTTTTTTAAAGTGTTAACGACCAAAGTCTCAAGGACAATTAAACTTCACTTATAACTTTTCCCATTATAATAATTACTAAACCACATTATAAAGCAAAAAGTGTAATAAGTCTACACCTAGCTCAAAACTCCTTAGGGATTTATTTAATCACTGATTACATTTGACATTTTAGCTAAATATTACTTGATTAAAATTTTAGGATTAAGGGACCAACACAATTAAATATCCAAGGTATTTAATTCCACAAGATCTAAGGCAAGAGCAAGGTTTAATTATAGTGGGGAACAGAATACATATTTAAAATTATCACTCCCAGAATAAATTCTTACTTACCTACTCCCAGAACTCAATTAAAGATTCAATCAGGTTCAGAGGGAAAAATCCTCACCATACCCACTCTCTAACAGGCTTAAAGTTTCAACTTGATTTTTCTCACACTTAACGCATTCAAAATTTTCCTAAATCATTCCCATTGGATAGGAAATTTCCTCACCTTTCCATTGATATAAATAAGTCCTCCTAACTCCTCATAAAACTCAAGTTATGGGCCGGCGGGCCTTGGGGTGAAAATTTTCCCCCAAGAGTGGGCCTGCGGGCCCAGGGATGAAAATTTTCCCAAAAAGGTGGGTTGGCGGACCACGGGGAGATCTTTTGAAATTTTCTTGCGCGGGGTGAAAACCAATTTTTCACCCACGCCCCCACGCATCCTATGCTCATGGTTCACCAGAGGACACGTGGCACCCTCCAAGCCGAATCGGGAAAAAAATGAGGGAAGGCGTGGGTGGCGGGGAAGTTTGAGAAAAATTCGCCAAGGGAAGGGGAAACGGTTGGGTTGCACGCGTAGGCCCGCAAGTCCATGGAAGAGATTTCTCTAAGGCAAAGGGTAGGAGTGTGGGGCCGGAGGTAAATACCAAATTTTTCCAAAAAAAAAATTCTCAAAAAAATGATAAGTTTCAAGAGTTCCACCCCTCCACTGGATCACCACGTGGTAGTACCCTGATTGGATGCGGGATTGGCTGGGCCAGCGGAGGAAATTAAGAAAATTTTCCAAAAATTTTTTAAAAATGCTAAGGAAGAAAATGGTGCCGCACCTCCACCATTTCCTCATGAGGCCATGTGGTAGCCTCTGATTGGCTGCAGGCTGGTGGGGTGGTGGAGGAAAATTTTAAAAAAATTTTCCCAAAGAATTTTTCTAAGTTTTAAGGGAAAATTTTGGGCCGCGGGCCCGCCAGGGAAAATTTTCCCAAAATTTTCCCGCCAAGGAAAGGAAAACTTCATAGGGCCATAACTTTTGATAGAAAGCTCAGTTTTGGGAAAACGAGGACTTTCTGGAAATCTCTCAACATCCTCTTTGCACAAGAATCATTAATTTTAGATTTTGATAAAGTTTAAGGGGTCAATTTCATGAAAACATTCTGCAGGACTTTTTAAAAGCAAACTGGTAAATTTTAACTTATAAATTTTGTTCAATTTGATCTTCTCCTTCACTCTACATGCCAAACAGACATGGAGGATTGTTCTAAGAATAATTTAGGATGTATTTGGAGGGTAATTTTTCTTGATTGATTTCCAATTAAAATTTTCCAACAATTGATAGAAAAAAAGACTGCAAAAGGTTTGGGCCTGATTTTGCAATGTTTTAAATTATTTCCTTAAGTGTTTTTTGTCAAATTGAGTTCATTGATATCATAGCATACTAAATTTTAATGTTTCAATGTTGATTATTGTTTGCAGGTTCGAACTGTGCATTTTAAATAAATTATTTTCCAGTTTTAAATTTACAATAACAGGGATCAATTCTTGAAGGATCTATTTGCCATTTCTTCTTCCCAAGTATGGAGATTCATTCCCTTTCTAGTCTAATACATTTAAGTGATTTAAAAAAACCATTCTAAACCCAAAATGCAATTCTGAAACCAATTTAATACATTTCCAAAAGAGACAAAATATTGTATTTTTCTCACACACATTTCTTCCTTTCAAATAGAGATTTCAAAACATTGATATAATCAGTTTCAATTTAACAATGCAATTTGGGAAAAGCATTTCATTCATTCATTGATTTCCAAAGACAAATTTTACAATTTCTTTCTTCACGTGTTTCTTCCTTTTTCCACTTTCCAACCAGGGATTTCAAATACAAAATTTTAATTATAACAATGCCATTCTGAACAAGGTAAGACAACTTCCATTAAGTTCAATGAATCTTTTACAATTCTTTTCATATATATTTTCAAAGTACAACATACATAATACATGTCTTTCTTTTCTAATAACAAAACAATACAGAGCAAAACTCTTTTACATTTCACTTTACAAATTTCATAACCAAATACAAACATCTTTTCTTCACAAAATATATTACAATTTCATCCACTTCAAAGTGGGAAAGGTTACAAAAGAATTTTCTCAAGGGACTGTCCAAACTGTCTTCTTTTCTCAGCTCCAGGACAAGCAACATGCATTCTTCTCATTCTTCCAATTTGATCACAAAAAAGGCAGGGGAAAGGCAACGCTCTCCACCCAACCAAGACATCCAATGAAGAGGAGAAGCCATCCTTCTTCATTGGCCCCCGAGCCCCAACCACAATGCAATAGAAGGTGTATTTCAACTCATGGCAACAACAGGCTTCCACAAAACATACACACAGCAATCTTTCAACATGTGCATTTCAATTTAACAACACAATTCAAAAACAAAACAGTAGTTTACAACTGCATTGAAACATTAAGACAAAACTCAGGCTTCATCATGCAAGCCAAAGGAGCAAGAACTATGGGGGAAGCTGCTTATGCCTCCCAATGGGAATTGGGTATCCACCTGTAACAAACCACCAATATAAAACATCTCACATATATCCTTATGCCCCCCACAAATCCCTCCTTATGCCCCCCACAGATTTATGCCCCCACAAAGTAAGAAATGCAAGATATTTCTTTTCCATGGTGGATCCCATTCCCAAACTCCCTCCATAAGAATTTGATGCCACTGGAATTCCCTTATGCCCCCCACATGGATTCCCCATAGCCTTCTCCTACACCATTCCTATGGCAGTCTACCCAACAACCAATAACACACAAAACATTCACCATTCACACAAACACAAAAAGAAATAACAACATAAAAGAAGAGCTAAGCTCCTACCTCTCCATGGTAGATTTTGTTCCAACACAGCAAGCTTTCAATGTCAAATACAGTCCCAAAATCAGCAATCTCTATCCCAATGCAATCAATCCAAACAGCCAAGCACCAACATGTAACAGTCTTCCCAAAAGTTCCTCCAAAGCAAGAGCTCCAATCAACAAGAAAAATTCACCCCAAGGAAGCATTCCAAAGTTTCAACAACCCAAAACAAAGCAAGGAGTTCTAATTTTATAGAAGAGGGAAGAGGAGAGGATGAGGTGGATCCATGTAGGATGCCACATCACACATCCTCAACTCCAACACAAAAGTCAAATTCATTCTCCAAAGCACAATAAAGAGGTGGGTGAAAATATGACAATTTACTTACACACTCCAAACAGCCCACACCCCAAAGGACTGAATTTAATAAAATGTAAGAAGAGTGCAATTAAAACTTACAATTTGTCTTCCCAAAATGCATTATAAAAGTCTAAATTTAACCCTCCAACCATAGGTATGGTTGGTAAATAAAATTAAGAGGCATGGGACAAGTTTTACTTGTCCCACAAGCCTCCAAAAATAGCCTCCAAGGACAAATTCGAATTTCCAAGGAGGTGGAGTGTTTCATACTCCAAAATCTGACTTACACAACCCTTACACATACTTACACATCACTTACAACCTTACTTACACACACCTTACAACATTTAACACAAGGGTCAACAACTTTAATAATTACTTCCTTATGTCCCAATTTAATTAATTAACTTTTAACCATATGTTTTTCTCACATTAATCTATCACAATTTAATTAAATAAAAGAAAGGGACACATCACTAATAAAATACATACAAACAATAATAAAAAGGAACCACATTAAAAAAATACACAAAACCCCTTGGTCACATTCAAAGGTGATCCCCCCATGGGAATCCCTAACACTAACAAACACACACACACAAGCAAAACTAGTTGCCATGGTGACCTTGTTGAATTCATCTAGAATTCCAATGTGGTTGGTCTCCAATCCCCACGATGTTTGTTGTGATATTTTAACCTGCAAAACACAAATACCTCCTTCGGCCTCGTGGCCATATCAGAACATCCAAAATGAATATAAATATAATTCCAAAATCATCTATATAAATGAATCACAACAACATCAAAGTAACAACTATATCATTTGTAATTTAATCAACAACTATATCATCATCAAATAATTTCCATTTTCTAGGTTTACTCAAAATATCAAATATCACATGTCTGAACAACATCTATAATATAACCATGTCAAATAGTATACCAACATCAATGTATAAAGTGTCTCTAATAATCATCATGCATCCTATATAATCAAAGTCAGCAATAATCCATGGTCTCACATCTAATTATCATACTAAATCAAAACTATCACAATGTCCATGGTATAGTCAACAGTGCCATGATCAGTATCAAAAGGTATCAAAGGGAAGTGGGCACTACACATATGGCCCCGCAAACAAAAAGGACTTAGCCAAAACTAGAAAGAGATAGAGAAAAGCCGCAGAAGGAGCCACGTGTCTCTAAGGCACTCTTTCAAGGGGAAAATCGAAACAGAGTCTCCAAATGAGTGAGAAACATCCATGTGTCCCGGATCAGACATAAAGCCTTTTCCAAACAAAGGGAAAAAGTCAAATTTTAAGCCCGCATTGAAAGTCAAAGCGGGAAGGCAGGTTGTCCAAACACTTTGATATTTTGAGCTTTGTTTTCATAAAAGGTGTAAAATGATAAAGCAAGACCGTGGCCCCACTCACACCAAGGGATAAAGTCAAAAGTTGAGCCCACGTTGCGAAATTCAAAGTGGGGAAGTGGGTTGGTGGAGAACTTTGATATTTTGAGCCCGTGTTGAAAATTCATAACATAGGGAAGTAGATCGCTAAAGAACTTTGATATTTTGAGCCTTGTTTCCATAAATGGCATAAGTGATAAAGTAAATAGTGACTCCGTTACCACTCAAGTGAAGCCACGTGTCAAACCCAAATGAAAAATGTGAAGCTACGGGCTTGCGGGGGCTACAAGGAACTTTTTCACTTTTGCATCTTTTATGCTAAAGGCGCAATTTCAATTTCGGGCCTTGTAGATCCATTTTTGTCATTTTCACCATTTTTGTATAGATTCAATTCAAATATTCAAATGAGCATAACTTTCACTCCAGTGCTTGAAATTCGACCAATTTTATACTATTAGAAAGGTCTTGGTCTCCTCTACGCTATGGAAGCATAAAATTTTGTTTTCATTAGGAGTTGGTGGTTAGAAATTTGGAAAATGTCTTTCACGCCATTAATACATGATATGATTGCTTCAAACAGATCATATTTGATCCAATATTCATCCTTCCTTATCCAACACGCACAAAACAGACATTGGGAACCAACTAGAATATCTTGATTTGGGTGAAAATATAGAAAATTTATTTCGAGCCATTAATACGGGATCCGACTGACTTCAACTAGATCAAATTTGATCTGATCTTCCATCCTTCCTTATTCAGTATGCCAAAGACATGCAGACACCAGATTTGACAGATTGTAGGTGGATTTTCAGGGGCATTGATGGTTGGTGGTTGAGCTTCCAAATCAAATTCCTTTCCTTTCCTTCTTCTCCTCTTTTTTCTTCATCTATAAATGTAAGAGCTTGGCTCATTGCAAATGTTGGACTCTTATACTTTTGAAGTGTAAATGGAATTGAAAGCAATCAATATAGAAGAATTTCCCATTTCTCTCTATCTCATCTATTGTCTTTTCTTGCTTACCTGAAATCTATGGATCATTTATCTTTTGTAATAAAAAACTTTGTGTTCTTATTGATATTATTTCTGGAACTTTTTGTCTATGGAATGATATTTTATGTTGTGAATGTGAATGATTATTTTTTGTATCACCTTTTCTCAATACGTATAAGGTTATACTATGGTATCTATATTTCCTAAAAGTAATGATATATTCTTCTCTTTCCTTTCTTCAATTTCTTCTATTCGTTTGTATTGATAATCTATTTTGGTAAAAAAGTATTTCAAGATGTTAGAATTCCAGCCTTAAGATGAAAGTTGTACATTTGTATATAAGCTTTGTCTGCTTGGTTTTAATAAGGGAACCTCTCCCATAAAGAGGAGGGACTTGTTGTCCCCTGACTATTGTTTTGATTAAAGTACCATTTTAAAACCCAACACCTTGAAAGTGACGCTTTGAAAAGTAAAAAATAGTTTAATAAAAATCAAAGTGTCAGAGAAAAAGGTCAGGTGAAAATGATAGATAAAAACTCAATTTTATATAGAAAAACCCAAATTTAATGCTCAGAAGCCAACACGTGGGGAGGTAGGTGAGAATTAAATTCCCATTCAAACCCCGAAGTCTAAAATCCTAAAATTCTGAAGCTCCGAAATTTTGAAACTTTGGAGTTTCAAACTTTGAAACTTGAGAGACAAATTTTATAAAAAGAGGACAGCAGACTTTTAGACCAAAAAGTATGAAGTTCCAAAAATTTCAAAACTTCAGAGTTTCAAAATTTGGAAGTCTGGAGGAAAAATTATCGAAATGAAGATGGAAGACTCTGAAACCCAAAAGTTAGAATTTCCAAAATTTCGTAACTTTGGAGTTTTAGACTTCGGAAATCCGGCAATAAATTTCTCAAAAAGACAACATGGGCTTCTGAAACCTAAAAGTTTGAAGTTCTGAAATTTTAGAACTTCAGAGTTTTAGACTTCGGAAGTCCAGAGTTGAAAATTGAAAACTGCCAAAGAAGACTTCTGAATCCTGAAAGTCTGAAACCCCAATTTTTTGGAATTTCGAGCTTTTGCAGTTCAAAACTTCAAAGCCCAAATTTTTGATTTGGCATTTTATTCCTCAAAAAGGAAAATATCTGAAATCTGAAGTCTGAAATTTTGGACTTTCAGAGTTTCAGAGAATTTCGACACATTTATTTTTAAAAACACTCCCGAGCAAAAAATTCAGAAGAAAATTTGAATCAATCTTTTAACATCTTATTTTCAAGGTAAGATTTAAAGATTAACAGATATGATGTTCAATTTAGCTGAAATCAATGGGCTGTCGCAGCATAGTTGTTGTTGCACCATACCTAGTAAATTATGTAAGTCATTAATTGGTTACAATGAAACAACTACTATGGCGCGATAATCCACCTAGCTCCTAGAATAGTAACTGTCATAAAATTGTGGATCCAAGTAATTGTTAGGCACCAATTTGTGATAGGAATATGGCTTAGTGCCGATGTCATCTTATGATGACTACGGGGAAATAAATGAATTATAAGTGATGCAAGTTAATTCATATACACTTAATCTCCCTTAGTCACCCTAAGAAGACTTATCGGTACTAGTCCATGTGAGAATATCCCTAATTAGTATCTAGCATAGACCTTGGAAGTGATTGATGCAAATCAAGTAAGTCCAAATCTAGATAACAGTTTTGAGTGTGTTGAAAGACATATTCCTTTCGACAAGTATGTCATATAGGAATTAAACCATGGAAAACATGTCTTACAAACTTTGGCCAAAGTATCCCAAGCTGTTGGTTTCATTGTCTTGATTTCACCTAGACTAAGGATGTATGATATTGGATGGGTTATCCATAACAGATACCCAGATATGCACTTTAGATATTAACACTTGAATGACCCTAAATGAATAAAGGAACTACAAGTATACTTAGTATACACTTTGATGAAATGAAATATGAGGGATTGGTTTAATTCCAACTCATGACAACTGCATATGATTTATTGTTGTAGGATGGATTGGCTAAATTAACGTTGGTTCTATATTATGTGAATTTACAATAATGAAACATTATGATTAGAAAAAAAAATCCTTTGTATTGAAGTCATGAAATGAGGATGTTACATTTTGGCATCCAAGCTGAAGCTTACAGCTCTTGGACCTATTTGAGTCCATCACTAACAAAAAAACTTAATTTTTTATTTACAGAAAATGGTTAGAATAAGGGGACATGCTGAAAATAACAAGCCTCTAGTTGGTGAAGTAGCTACAACACAAAATTTGGATGAGATCCTTGATGTTCTTCATGACACAAGGAATTGGATTGTTGTACTTGAACAACAAGTAATGGAAAATGAGGATGAGGATAACATTGTTAATGGAAATGAGCCACCTCCAGAAAATAATATAAATGTTGAAAATCCTGGTGGGGAAAATAAGAATAACGTAGCTAATAATTATGCTATAAATGCCAAGAATAATGTTGCAAATGTGAATGTAAACGCACCTATTCAGCCTGAAAAAAAAATAAGGAAAGGTTGGTATTTAAACTTACAAATGACATACAAAGGATAATTTCACCAAAATTTGATGGTACCACCTTAGTAGATGGGGCTGAGAACTAGATCAGTGAAATGGAGAAGTACTTTGCAATAAAGAACTTCTCGAAGGAAACAAAATATGTATGGGGAGCTTAACAACTTTCCCATGAAGCATCATCTTGGTGGGACAACCGTAATTTTGAAATTAATGTTAATGAAGCTAGCATTACCTTAGATCAATTTAAGGGTTACTTTAGACAAGGTTGGTTGCCACAACTCTACTCTGATCAGAAAATGTTTGAATTTTAGACATTAGTATAAGGAAAACTGATTGTAACTGAGTATTGGGAGAAGTTTTAAAAACTTCTCAAGTATATACCACAGTACCAAATAGATGAAAAATTTTGTAAATTTACATTTATAATGGGGTTAAATCTAGTGATATTTGGAGACGTTGATGTACACATCTCATCAGCTCTGGAAGGGGTTTTCGAAAAAATCATAAGGCAAGAACAAAAATTGAAATAAATTTTTACACATAAGGAAATAAATGTAAGAAAATTTCAAACTCTCCTTCACTCCTTGCACCTAAAAAGGTGGCATGGAAGAAGTTTGTGAATAAAAGTAGATTTGGGGCTAATAGTGGAAAGAAAACAATAGCATATAAACTTGTTGTAAATAACATAAATAATGGAAAAAAAAACAACAATGGCCAAAACAATAATTCCAAAGATGAGAACAAGTTTGAACCTATAAAAGGACCTACTGGGGGCTATTATATTTGTAAAAAGGATCATTACGCAAGTTATTGTCCTCAGAGGAAAAATGATAGCAAATAACAACACAAAATACATGTTGCACTAGCTGATAAGCAAGTTGAAAAGCAAGCTACACATATAGAAGTGTCAGGTAAGTTGTTTGGAATACCTATAACTATACTTTTCAATACTGTTGTTACTGAATGTATTGTTTCTAGTAAACTATCTTCGATTTTAAAAATAAAAGTTGGTTTTATGAAAAATTCATGGACTATCCATTGCGGGAACAATGTTATTCACACAGTTGATAGATGTTTATTTAGCGCAACCTTAGAATTTCCAATTTTTACTATAGACATAGACCTTTATGCGGTACCTTTAGGATCATATGACATCATAATAGGTGTGAATTGGCTAGTTGTACATAAGGAAAATACATAGATTGTTACGGAAAACACATAAAATGTTTAGATGATCTGTAGAAAACAATAAACATTCAAGGTGTAAAAAGAAATATTTTAGATAAAGAAATATCAACCATGTAACTCAAAAAGGCTAAAAACAAAGGTTGCATGCTTTTTTTCTGTAAAAATATAGGAATCAACAAAAGAAGGTAGTGATTTTATGGAAAAATATCTGCTATAACAAGAGTACAACGATGTGTTTCTGGAAGAACTACCTGGTCTTCTGCTGAAATGAGAGTTTGCCTTCATAATTGAAATCAAATGTAGAACATAACCTATCTCTAAATCACCCTACCACATGACTACAATAGATTTAGTTGAACTCAAGGTATAGTTGCATGAAATTTTTTCTAAGGGATAGATAAGACCGAGTGTCTCGCCTTGGGGAAAACCGGTGATATTTGTCATAAAGAAAGATGGAACACTTAGACTTTGTATTGACTATAGAATGTTAAACAAATAAACAATCAAGAATAGGTTTCCTCTTCCTAGAATTTATGATTAGTGTGATCAGATGCGTGGTGCATCAATTTATTCCAAGATTGATCTACAATCTGAGTACTATCAGCTGAGAATAAAAGAACAATATATTCATAAAACAACCTTTAGAATGAGATATGGACACTATGAATTAATTATTTTACCCTACGGTTTAACAAATGTATTTGGAGATTTTATGAATTTAATAAATAATATTTATCAAGAATACTTAGACAAATTTTTTTTTGTATTCTTAGACGATATTCTTATCTATTTAAAAATCATGAAGTAGCACAATGAAAATTTAAGGATTGTACTTGAAGTTTTAAGAAAGAGAAAACTGTATGGAAAGTTGTCAAAATGTTCATTTTATGAAACTGAAGTGCAATACTTAGGATACGTGATAAAAAATGATGGAATTTTTGTTGATCCATCAAAGATTGCATCCATAATTGAGTGGCTAGCACCTTAAAAATTCATGAAGTTAGAAGCTTCATGGGTCTTGCAGGATACTATAGAAAATTTGTAAAGGATTTTTCAAAGGTTACTGCCCCAATTACTTCACTACAAAATAAGGATAAAAAAATTTTTTGGAATGATAAATGTGAGGCAACATTTAAAACATTAAAGGAATAGCTAACAACAACACCTATTTTGATTGTTTCTGATCCAAATGGAAGCTTTTCAGTAGTAAAAGATGCTTCTAGAGATGGATTAGGGGGCATATTACTATAAAATGATCATGTGATAGCATGTGATAGTAGAAATCTCAAGTTACATGAGCTGAACTATGCTCCCCATGACTTGGAGCTTGTTGTTATAGTACATGCTCTACAAGTTTGGAGACATTATCTCTTAGGGAAGCCCTTTGAGTTGAAAATAGACCACCTTGGGATTAAATAAATCTTCACACCACCTAATCTTAATGCAAGGAAGTGAAGATGGTTAGTTTTTTTGTCTCAGTATGATTTTGATATCAGCTATATTAAAGGAAAATAAAATAGAGTGGTAGATACGCTAAGTCATAAGAAGCACATTTCCACACTTGTAACCTTGAGAATTCAGTTCAAAGACAAGGTAAAGAAAGTAATGAGAGTAGATCCTGACTATCAACAAGTAAAAAAAGAGCTTAATACAGATTCCAATGATAAGAGATACCAATGATTCCGATTTGATAATGAAGGAATCATAAGGTATGAAAATCGGGTGTGTGTACACTTGGAAAATTAGTTAAGGAATAAAGTGATGATTGAATATCACAATGCACCTTACTCTTGACATCTCGGAGTGAATAAAATTATTGTTGATGTAAAATAGAAAAAAAAAATTAAAGGAATGAAGAAGTATATACTTGACTATGTGTCACATTGCTTATAATTCTAATGTGTTAAGGTTAAACATATGCACTCATTCGGTTTTACTATACCCTCCTTGGATTTTGTAGTATAAGTTACAAGTGATAAGCATGGATTTCATTCAAGGAATTCCTATGTCTAAAAATAAACATGGTGTTATTTTGGTTGTAGTTGATGAATTAACAAAAGTAGCTCATTTTATTCTAGGGAATCTAAAAGATGATTCACATGTTCTTGCAAAGACATTTTTACACAAAATTTTCTGATTGCACGGTGTTCTTGAGCTAATCATATTTGATAGAGATTCAAGAATTACATTACTTTTTTGGAAAACTATAAATGCAGCCTTAGGAAAAAAAGTTAACTTTAGTTCTACGTACCATCTAGAGACTAATGGAAATACTGAAAGAGTTAATCAGATAATGGAAGACATGCTTAGCATGTACTGTATGGATCAATAGTTTAAATGGGAAGAGTACCTTCCTCTGGTCAAATTTTCTTACAATAATATGTATCATTCCTCTCTAAAAATGGCACCTTTCGAAGCATATTATGGACAAAGGTGTAGAACCCTTGTTAGCTATGATAACATCAAAGATAAAGAGGTAATTGGGCCTAAAATGATTAGAGAAATAAAACAACAAGTAAAATTAATTTTTGAATGATTAAAAGAAGCTGCAGATAGATAGAAAAGTTATGCAGACCTGAAAAGGGTTGATAGAAAGTTTGAGCTTAGTGAAAAAGTCTTTTTAAGGGTCAAGCCCAAAAAGAGTTCTATTTCCTTTGGAAAATCAGCCATGCTATCGCCCCGATATGTAGGACCATTTGAGATAGTTGAAGTGATCATTCATGTATCCTATCGATTATCATTTCCTCTATATTGGCACAGATGCATGATATTTTTCATATTTCCTTGCTTAAGAAATATGTTTCATATTTTTCGCATGTGTTAAACTAGAATTCTTTGTAGGTCCAAGACCCAGGAATAATCATGGTTGAACCCGTAAGGGTGCTGGAAACTCGCAAGTTGCATTTGCATAACTAATAAATAAGTCAATGTAAGGTCCAATGGTACCATTTTAATGAATAAAGTGTAACCAAGGAGGATCTAGAAGACATGAAAATTGATTTTACGCATTTGTTTTAGCAAAAAGATTTCATTTTTCTTTAGTACTTAGGATATTTGATTTGACAACTATTTTTAAATTTTGTTTCTTTTTAGAAAAAAACCTTTATACGTGCTACTACAACCATTTAATGTTGTTATGAACAATTGGAAACTTGAATTTTTTCAATTTATGCTTACTATTTGAGAAATTGATGGTTGAATAAGTCATATTTATTACCTGTTTTCTTAAACTTGTTTTGAGTAAAGTTAATCATCAGGACGATGATTCTTGTAAAGGGGGAGGTATGTAATACCCATGTTGTTTTGATAATTGTACTTGGACTCTGTAATTGGTTGGAAAATAATATCATGTGATTGTGATCTAAGTTGATGTTCACTACTAAGTCGTTATTGCATGTTTTTTGAAATGACATCATTTACTTATTAATCTGGCAGACTTAACATTCTTAAATTGAAGAATTTGTACTTATGCTTGTTAATATCATAATAAACTTACTTATCTGATTTCTGAAATGGACTTAGTGGTTTCAACTCTTGGATAGTGAAAATTAGGTTATGGAGAAGTTGAGTGATAAGGTAAAGGAAGGGGGTAAGCTTCTCAATGTTCATGTATGACTGCTAATGTTGAAACTTTTGGATAGATAATAATATTTAGGATAGCACCTTGGATAAATTTTAGTGATCCAATATATTCTCCTAAATTGATATACTATTATGATTATAAGTAATAAATTTTACTTAACTACTTAATGGATTTAGGATTACTATTTTATTTCAGGCCTTTAAAACTTTAATCTAATCTAATTTGTTTAGAATTGTTTGGATTAGAAAATGCATACATTGGGTTAATAAGGCCAGTTCATTTAGATAAGCACTAAGGCTTAAGTTGAAGAATATCTATATGTTCTTTTTTATTAATCTTATCCTAAACTAACCTATGTTATGTGATGTTTAAACTTGCAAAGAGTCCAATGTTACAATATGTACATTTGATTAGATAATGACAACCTAACCTAAGGTTGATGGATGAAAGTTGATTTAAATAAATTCCAAACTATATTACGAACCTAAGATCTAACTTGGACCTAACTACAGTTGGATTTGAAAGGGTTCCGTTGTATGGTGAACCAAGCTAGGATTACACCCCATACTCATACTTGGCATATTTAAATTTTTTTGTTTTTATGGCCACCGTCATTTGCTAGCATGGAATGTGGGTAAAACTTGGAAAAACATGCTAAATATTGGATAAAAGTTTAGTTAAAGTTTTGTTAGCTATTGGTTTGATCTCTAAATTGAATTGGTAATGTGGTCAGTTGGCAGGGATTGTGGAAGTAACTAATAGTCCTTTCGTTTCATTAATGGCATAGAATAGATCAAAATAGCCTTGGAAAAGGAAACGATAGTTTTGAAGGAAATAGGGGAATTGGTTTTCATTTGTTGTTTTACCATTCAAGCTCTTGGTCTCTGCATGTCATTTGGATTATTTTTGAGTGCATTATCTATTTCCAGTTATGCATTGAATCTCATGCTGCATGGAGGAGAAATTTGAGGGACTCTTAATGGATTTTCATATGAAAAGAAGAAATTGGAGAATGGAAGGGTTGGAAGGTTATTTTGGAAATTGTTTTGGTATTTTTATGGAATCGATTGGTGTTCGAGCCTAGATAATAATTCACAAAGCTTGGAGAGAATATATTAGGAGCTCTACCAGGCATGATAGGCTCTAACTCTTTAAAATGATATGCTCTACTTAATGCCTTTATGAAAGGAATTTTGTTTTTGTAGAAAGTAGTTTTAATAGTTCTAGGTTTTTTTACATAGTTTAACTCCTAGATATGGTTGTGTTCTTTTATTTTTACTTCTGCACAGTGTGGTTAGACTGGAACATGATAGCTTAAAGTTAATAGAAATTATGAGTTGTTAAATATTGCTTGAACAATTTTTTTACCAGGAATCTTGTAGTTAATGATATGTTTCTGAGTTGAAGATACATGTTTTTGTTCCTATGGTTTCCTTAAACCTTGGAAAAATAATGGGGTCTTTTGGTTTATTCTTTTACAATTCTACCCTTAGGGTAACAATACCGAGTTGATTTTCTTTATATCGAAAGTAAAAAAAATCTTTGTTACAAAAACAAAATTATGGGATCTCTTAGCCAAATCGATACACATAATGGGTATTCATTCCAAATCGACCTATTAGGTATGTATAGTTTCAAGATGAACTGGGTGGGAATTATTTTCTAAGTATGCAAATTTTTATGACATTGGGTGATAAACGATTAACATAGGAAGTGTTATCCTTTTGTATAATATATATTTTACTTCTTTAAATAAAGATGAAGTCGTGGTTGAGGTCTTGTGGTGTATTTTGGTCACATTGGAACTTGAAATAGAACTCATTTTAACTATGATGTTTGTATGGACAATTTGAACCTATACTTTGACTCTCGTGACTATAAATCTTGATGGATCTTTGTGGCTTTCTCATTAGGTGGATACCAGTTTGTATCGAGCCTTAGGATTCCTCAGGTCATTATAGTCTCCATTACCTGCATTGTGCATCATATTTTGTTAAACGAATTTAGTTAACACTGAAATAATTCAAGGTATTGGAATGGTTGAATTTGGAAAGGAAAATGTAATGAATGGACTTGATTTTTAACTCACCTCCATACTGATGTATGACAGTCATTTGTTTCCTTCTTCAGTTAGGTTCTCTTTCAACAGATTTGTTGCTCTTAAATTTCTAAATCTAAACATGGTTTTAAGAGTTTGTTTATATAATATTATAAACCAAACCTAGAGCTCATTTATAACCTCACCTATGAATGAATATTCATTTTTGTGATTATTGTTGAAAGGTCTATAGAATCTCTCTTATTCTTAGAAGAGAGTCACTAGTTGTGATCATTATATTGTGATTGTATAAATACTATACTTGATTGTCAGAATGAAATAAGGAAGGATAACTTACCCAAATATAAGAATTAAATATCGATATGTATAACTTATAAGATATAGTGGTTAAGTTACAATGATATAAGCGTTGCTAAACCTAAAATAGGTATTGCTAGGATGAGATTTAAGTTATAAGTTGCATTGATCTTACTTGATTGAGGTACGTACATTAACTTGTATTGATTATGTTGATGTTGAACATGTCACACTAAATGATCAAAAAGAGTGTGATTTTGTTATGAACATTAAATTACTTTCTGTTAAAATCAGCATTCCATTTATGAAATTATTAGATAGAGCATGTTGTTCTAAAGATTTAGTTATTATCATGTCATTTCCTATGAACTAACAGATGCTAAAAATCTTACATATGGACTTCGAGAAAGGTGAAGAAGGATGAAGTTTATAATTTTTTAATTATTCTATTGATTGAAGAAAGATGATTTTTGTATAACTGATTGTAAATCATAATACTTTATCTACTTATGTTTTGGAAATAGGAAAGTCTAATGGCCCATTTATCGTATCTATTCCAAGAAAGAAGTTGTTTATTCAAGTTGTTTGAACATGATTCTATTATTGGTTTCTAGAATTGAATAAATATAGTCCCTTATTAATAACATGGTCTTATGTACTTCTTAAAGTGAATGATTTAAAAATTTTAAACTCAATCATTATATCATTTAGGAATGAAAGGGAAATCTGCAATGGATTCTAAACTAATGAAAGATAATAATGCTCTTATATGATCGAATATCAGTTATAAAATGAGTGTAGAATGGTTAATTACCTAGGTATGTTATGAATGAAGTTGAGATATAAGAATATGTTGTAATTATCTTATGTGAATATAAGTTATACTTAGATAATATGTAAGTATCACAATGTGTTTGATTTTATTATCTAGATAACTGATTGATTATATAAAATAGTAGTCAACCATTTTTAAGGAACATTGTGTGTGGTTATATACATAAAGCAATGATTAATTAGATATAACTACATTATCAATTAAGGATAATTTATTGATGATAAAAGGATATTATTATTATGAATTGGAATTAAGGTGTGTGCAGAATGCTTTGATTAATTATGTTTACTCCCTAAGTATGAAAACATACATAATCATTATAGTTATGTGGAAACATGACTGTTCTTAAGCGACACTATACTTACCTGTATTTACCTAATTAATGAACATGGTATGATTTAATGATAATGTTATATGCATATTTATAAATCTGAAGCTCATACTTTATTAAATCACATTATGTTATCCTTAATTAAAGTAAAGTCGTTCTCAAAACCTTGTAGATCTTTAGGTATGACACTTATTGACGATAATAATTTAGAGAGAGATTTACAAGATGTGAACTAATAAAACTAATGAAATTGTTAAGATATGATGTTCCATTTACCATAACTTGGTGGGTTTTTGTAGCATAGTTTTTGTTGTACTGTACCCATTTAATGACGTAATTCATTAACTGGTTACTATGGAACACTTACTATGGCGCGATAAGTCACCTAGCTCCCCTAAACGTAACTATCATAAAAATATTGATCCAAGTAAATGTTAGGCACCAATTTATGATAGGAGTATGGCTTAGTGTCGATTTCATCTTATGATGACTACGGGGAAGGAAGTGGACTAGAAGTGATGCAAGTCAATTCAAATACACTTAATTTCCCTTAGTCGCCCTAAGATGACTTATCAGCACTAGTCCATGCAAGCTATCCCTAATTAGTATCTAGCATGGACCTTATAAGTGATTGATGAAAATAAAGTAAGTCCAAATCTAGATAATAGTTTCAAGTGTGGTGAAAGACATATTCCTTTTGACAAGTATGTCGTCTAGGAATTAAAGAATGGAAAACATGTCTTGAAACTTTGTCAAAATTATCACAATTTTTTGGCTGTGTTGTCCTTATTTCACCTAGAGTAAAGATGTATGATATCAAATGGGTTCTCCGTAACAGACACCCAAATATAAACTTTAGATATTAACACTTGAATGACCCTAAATGAATAAGGGAACCACAAGTGTACTTAGTATACACTTTGCTGAAATGAATTATGAGGGATTGGTTTAATACCAACTCTTGACAGTTGCATATGGCTTATTTTTGTAGGATGGATTGGATAAATTAATGTTGGTTCTAGATTATGTGAATTTAGAATAGTGAAACATTATGATTAAAAAACTTCCCTTATATTGAAGTTATGAAATGAGGATGTTACATAAATTGTTGTGGACATCAATTTTCTCCACAAATTTTCCCTACATTGCCTTGGATGACTTCATTTCTTTCCTGTAAAACTCTCAAATGGGTTATTCTTTCCTATCATCATTTAAAAGGGTTCTTATGTTTAAAAATGGCTAAAATGACCGATTTAGTTCTTCATATAGCACTATTCCATCTCAAAGATTAGTCTTACCATGAAATCAACTTGGATCCATTCCCCTACACATGAAACACACTTGAAAACCATCTTATCATGTTCCTCTTATCCATAATGAGGATGACATAGACCCAAAGGGGTTGCATGATCTAATGAGCAGCCGGATAGAGGAAGGGTTCACAATGACAAGGAAATAAGTTTTTAAATGGTAGGATTAGTTGTCATGACCAAAATTTTCAATTTTGCATTATATACACTAAGCATAAAAACAATAGAGAAGACCAAAGAATATTCTATCACTAACTTATAACCAATGCAAGATACCTCTAATTTGTTCCCCTTTGGCTTTATAATATTCCTCAATTTTGAGTTTTTGTCTAGTTGTCATGCTAAATTTATGGCATGTAAAATTGAAAATTTTAGCCATGACAACTAAGCTTGCACTTGAAAAATTCCTCTCTCGATCACTGTAAACCCTTCCTCTAGCTACTTTATCCTCTGATTTATCCTCATTCTAGCTCATAGGAACATAATAAAAATATTTTCAAGTTTTTTAATTTGCAGGGATGTATTCCTAAAGGTATTGAATAATTAACTAAGATTTAAGGAGAGACAACTATCTTTAGAGGTCTAGAAAGGGCCATTTTTTGACCATTTTGCAACTAGTGAATACCCTCTGGGAGTTGAAAGAGAATACTTAAGCCATGTGAAAGCTATATTAGAGAAATATTAATTCATCTTTGTAATTTTAAGGAAAATTGGTGTAATAATTTGATGTCAGGAATCAAGCAAGCAAGATTGGGTCATTTTGGGCACATGGAATGAAGGCTCTAATGATGAAATCTAACTTGTCTAGATGATTTTGGGAATTCCAAAAGAATTCAGGAGGAAAACAAATAATTGATGAAAATATCTTAGAACCCTATACATCATGGACATGCCACTTTTGTTCTAATAATTAAAAATATTTTGTGACAATCCAGGACACTGTAACTGCTCCTTTGAGTCAAGAATGTAATAGGCCCCCAAAATTTAAAATTCAAGAATAATTGGATCCTAATAATGGCTGGAATGATCTCAATAGGTGATTTTCTATGAAAATCATATAATTTTTTACCTCAAAACACTCTTCCATGCCCCCGGGGAAAACAAATCACTCTCACTATCTTAAATTACACTTGGCAGGTGACATCAATAACCTAAAATAACATGAGAGGAATTTTTATCATGCCTTGTCCCCTTGTCTTGTCTTAGGGGTGTGAAGGAGTCAGGGGGACATGAAATTTTTTCCCCCATTCATTTGTATGTTTTCTCACTTAAAAACATGACTTGAGGTGTTTGGTAGGGTGTATGAGTGAGTTAAGTTGCCAAGACCACTTTTCATGATTAGTGGACCCCTTGGCACATTTTCAAGCATTATTTTTCCCCTTATCTTTTCCCCATGGTGTAATAGGAATAAGGGGGATACCAAAGTGTGCCCCCCATCTTGGAAAACTTCTCACAACTTGCAGCTTACCACTTTTACAACTAGGCACTTCAAAAACTTGCATTTTAACTGACCCCATCTCATATATTTACATCCATGGTGTATTTTCAATCCCTTATTATCCCCTTGGATTGGAAAAAGTGAAAAGGGGATAGGGGGAAACAAAATTATGCTCCCCATTCAACCATTCATTCCTAGTCACATCAAAAACCAAATTATGGGTCCTGGTGAATAGCTTCAACTCCCTGAATCTCACTCACATGAAACCACAGAGTGAAACTTATCTAGATATGGTAAATATCACACTTGTGTGTCCCATGTGTCCCCTTTATCCCACTCACACTAATGTAACTCCATCCCAATTATGTTTAAGTTGTCGGGTCAAGTGTTAAGTTGAAACTTACAAGTGAAATGATTAACTCCTCATAACCACATAATAATTTTCAAAGCATTCAAGCTACTTTTATTCCCTCCCAAAACCTTATTTTTTATTAAAAATGTTGCTAAATTTTTACCAGACATCCATACTCAAGAAAGTGGTAATTGCTCATAAATTTCTAACCATGCACCCGATTTCCATCAAAATTTCCCACTACACTCCTCCCCAAAATTCATTTAAGCTTGTTATAAGATAATTTTCATTGATACTTCATGTAATTTTTATCATGTATTCAAAAATTTAAGCCTAGGAAGTTTCCTTTTCATATCTACATAGTTCCAACGAATAAAAACCTCAAAACATGGAGTAGAAGATCATGAAGTAAAACCTAAAATTTTGAGACCAATTTCATTGCAATCCGACATCTAAAAGACCTCTGTCTAAAAATAGTATGTTCCTAATTATTCATGTATCAAAATATAGTAGTTTTCTAAAAATGGTAAACTGACAACATCCTTGTTACTCCAAATAAGAAAAAACCATCAGAAAGTGAAAATTGGGAAAAATTACTAAAAATGGCCATCCTAGTTAGGACCTGCTATAAATAAAAAGTCTTGTAATCAGTCTTAGATCACTTGTATAACCTCGCATTTCATCTATATCATTGATTTTTACCATAATTACAAGGCCAATAAATTGTCTTATGGTTCAAATAGGAGAGAATCCCTCACAAACTCCCAAAACATTAGTGTAGAGGTGAATTCTATATGGCACACTTTGATGCAAGATGTTAAATGATTCAACTCATCCTAATTTTCACATAAAGTAATCATTATATTTGAATCACTCGAGTAGTTTTCATGGAGGTAAATTTTTAGGTTCAAATGGGTCACGAGGAGGAATGTGATGATCACCATATTCAAACTCCTACCTTTATGCTCAACTCTCTTTCCAATAGGAGGAACAACATGTGAATCACATCATGTAAAAGAATAGGTCAGGATGAACTAGTATGTGTAAAATATTTTCACTTGAACCATAGGCTATCAAGGTACCCAAGACCATCATGTTTTTTAGGATCAAAACGTCATCACAAGTCCACACATTGCAATGTCTTGCAAAAAAATTTCTAAATACTCATTAAATTCCTTGGAGTGTGCCCACATCTCATAGAAGAAGGATAAACCATAATTTTTCTGTCCAATAGAAGGTTAGAGGAAAAAAATTTCATTAAAATAGAAATCATTATATCTAGAGGATAATACATATTTCAATTAGGATAAAATAAGAAAAAAGGTGTCCATGTATCCTAAGTATGTTTCCATTCAAAAAGGAGACATATTTGTCAAAAATGTGAATTTTGGAGCCAGAAAGGATAAGGGGATAATCTTTATTTCCTAACTCTTACTTTTTGTTCAAATAGAATCATCATGTTTATAATAACAAGTATTCATCTCAATTTCACATAGTGCAATTCACCTAGTAGTGTTCTTGGACACTCATTCGATGACTTGGAGTGTTTCCATATCTCATAGGAGGAGGTAATTTTCATCTCAGTATTCCAATTCAATAGGTAGTTAAGTGTGATGGAATTCATACATGATTTATCAGAATTAGGTTATTCATCAATAAGGATATTTTTCATCTCTAGATGTCACTTTTATCTCTTCTTATCTCTCTCCTCGCCCTCTCTCTCTAACATTCTATTTCTGAATTGTGAATGTACTTTTTCAATATTTCATCTTATTCACTTAAGTGACTTAATGTTGCAGTGTAAAATTCCCTTTTAAAAAATAAGAAAAGGACTTAGTTTCATTCATAGGGAGTATGAAAATTCACACAGGGGTGAGAGGAAGAGACAATTTGTAAGCTATAAATTGGAATGGCTTCTCCATTCCAAGGTGTTGGCATTTTTTAGTTGTTGTAGTTGTTGGATTTCACTTCTAATCCAAGAAATAAAGATACAATGTCTTATATTTCCTTTCCTATGCTCTCTCTCTCTCTCTCTCTCTCTCTCTCTCTCTCTCTCTCTCTCTCTCTCTATTTTCCAACTTTAAAAGCATTATAATATTGTATAACTAAGGAAGAATATTATGTCTTTGATTAATGAATTCATATAATTTTATGTCTCTAATTGTTTAGTATTACTATTTATTGCATGGTTAAATTATTCTAATTGAATGTGGACCTAGTCTAGCTAATATATGTGAATTATGTAAGTCTACTCGCAACGGTACCCCATCTCCCTATTTCTCCTACTCCCATTTACCTCTTTCTCAAGAAAATTACTCCCTTTTACATTGTACAAGGACTTTACCATAGGCTTAGTGGATTATTCATGTGTGATCCATATCCTAATGACCACCCCAAAGTTCTAGTTATTTTACATTCAATAATGGGAGCCTCCCTACACCCAAGAATGAGGGTCTTACCCTTGTGACCATTGGTGAAAACCAATAATTTGCACTGTGAAAAATTATTTCACCAAAAAATTTTGGTGACTCTACTATGGAAGATATGTCTAGTTGCACCCTATAAAGATATCCAAAATCCAAAAATATATATTCTAAAATAATAAATTTAAAGGAGACTCTTTCAAGGAATGAATCCATGTCATGTTCATTTCCCACATCACAATGATGAAGTTTCGTGATTGGTGTTCAATATCAATAAGTGACAACAAAAATTAAGAAGAAGATGACCATCAGAATATTGAGATTTCATATCAGACATAGTTCTTCGACAAATCTTACAAAATCATGGATTTTGATATAGAAAAGAGGTCTCTCATTTCAACTAAAAAATTTTAATCAATAATTAGAATGATTTTAGAGATAAATGAGTAGATAGAAACAAGGTTTCAAGGAAACAAAGGTTAGAACATCACTTATAAGATAAATCATGCATACTTTTTAAATAATTTGAGAAAGGGCCATATTTCAGTGAGCTTGTCAATGGATTTTCAAAACAAAGGAATTTAGTGATACTCGTGCATGGGTAAACATTCAATGAAGAATTAGTGCTACATTGAAAGTGGGTTATCCCCCACATGTACCATAAATGATGTACGTATTTTGTATCATGGATTCCATTTTTGATGTGTGTTTCCCTTCTCATTTTGTATTTCCCTTCCCGTTGTGTATTTCCTTCCTGTTGTGTGTTTCCTTTCTATATCATGTGTTTAGGGAATTTGTTTCTTTGTTGTGTTTATAACTTTGCTATTTTTTTAGTGTGGTGACTCCATGGCCCAATGGACAAGGCATGGGTCTACTACCCCATGAGGTACCTAAGGTTATTCATTACCCCTTATGGTCTAATGTACCAGAGCTAGAGAAAAAAAAATTCATGATAAATTTCTAGCATGCAATATTGAAAATTTTAGCCATAACAACCAAGCCCATACTTGACAATTTCCTCTCCTGGTCACTATAAACCCTTCCTCTAGCCATGATTTCCTTAGTTTCATCCTCATTATGTCTTCGAGGAATGTACTAAAAATATATTTAAGTGTGTTTAATGTGCAGGTATGTATGCCTAAGGTTATGGAAGAAGTCACTGAGATTCAAGTAGAAATAACTATCTTTAGAGGTCTAGAAAGGGATATTTTTGGACATTTTACAACTAGCGAATACCCTCTGGGTGCTGACAGGGAAGACTCGAGGAATCTAGGAGTTGAGCCAGAGATAAATTAACTCATCTAAGATATTTTTAGAAATGTTATGGAATAAATTGATGTTATGAATTGAGAAAGCAATATCGTATCATTTTGGGCACAAGGAATGAAGGCTCTAACGGTGAAAGGTAACTTGTTTGGATGATTCTAGGACTTCTGGAAGGAATTGGGAGGTAAAAAAATAATCAACTACAATATATTGGAAACATATACCAAGGAAAATTTTAGTGGTGAACATTCATTAATTTAGGAATATTTCAAATTTTTAATTTTGAAATTGGAAAATTTTTAAGGTGGGAATTAGGACCAGGTCACCAAACTTTTCTGGGTACAAGTTAATTTTCGAAGTCAATTCACCAAAATGATTCCATCAATAGCTGACTATTTTCATTTGAATCTCCTTTGTCATGAAATTAAAATTTTCCAAATTCACCTCATATATATATATATATATATATATATATATATATATATATACTATTTAATTTTTTATAATTCATTATTTCGTATGCAAATTATGATTATCAAATATTCCTTACAATTCCTTTATTCTTTAAAGATTGATATTTTCATCAACTGGATATTCATTTCTTCTTTAAGCTAGTTTTCATTTTTATGGTTTTATATTTCATGTTATCTCTACGGGCCTCAATGTTGTTGTCTGGTAGCATGTAAAATTTTACCAACTGACAGCATTGTGCATGCTACTATCCATTAACTTAGTGTATGTTATTGGCGAGTAGTATTGTGGATGTTACTAGCCACTACCATTGTGTATGCTACCATCCGATACAATACAAAATGCTACAAAATGGTAGCATCCATAATAATGTCAGTTGGTAGCATTGTGTATGATGTCAGTTTTTTTCAGCTTCAGTTTACAATTTTTCAAATATTCTACTTTTAAAACTAACATACTTGAAAATTACACTTGGTAGGTACAATGGATTATATGAATAATAAACACTAGGTAGATCAACTCAAAATAAAAATTGGCATATTAAATTATTTCAACCAACCAAAAAAATGAGGACCCAACTTGTATCCACTGGAAATAGCAACACGGGGTACCGGTAAGTTATAAATAATTATCAAAAACTTTTTCTTTATTTTTTATCTATTTAGTTTGAATTTTTTTAATCTTTGTAATAGTCAAAAAAATCATGTTTAAATATATAAACCCCTACTATTAATCATATTCAGCATGAAACATTGAACCAAAACATATACCCTTAAGAAACAATTAACATTTCAGCAGATGAAGATATAATTGATGATGATATGCAAGATCTGGAAGACGATCCTCACTATTAAATTCCTTAAGTGGATGAATGTTCTAATGAAAATATTCAAGAAAAAGATGATATTGACATTACTCTTCAAAAAAATAAATTTGTGAGAAGGAATAAAAATACCTGAACAATTAGAAGGTCTTTTCAGGTAGACTAGGCAAGAAAACACCTATTCATTAAACCCATATAGCCAAAAAATGGTAATAATACTCCAAAATAATGTAGATGTATGATTTGTAGTTGGAAATTAGGGGAAAAACATAAAGTTTAATATAAATAATTTAAATTTCACATAACTAAGAAACATTATGGAAAAGTATATATCATAGTCAAGGAAAATGACTGAAAAATAACAAAGACTCATAAATGGAAAAATACAAAAGAGTGTATGCATGTGATATATGCGAAGGAGTATGACAATAAGATGAAACATTGTTGAAAATGTGAGGAGAAAGGAGGAACAATTAATACAAATTTTGGAAAAACTATAAATGAAAATCTAAAGGCAAAAACTACACAATTTTTAGTTGTATTCTTTATTCTTAAAATGGGCAGAACTATTTCAAATTTTTCAGAATTTAAGAAATTGTTTAAATTCAATGGGTTTCCTAACCTTCCAAAGTCACATTGGTTAGAGAGCAGTGCTTAGGAAATGGTGATATTTATTGTAATGATTAAAAAATAGGATTTGAAAGAGAAGGTCAAGAAAGAAAGTTTCATCTCTCTTTCTATTGATGAGGTTACAGTAGTAGACAACACTTATTTGGTTTGTATGCATGTTTATACTTTCCAGAACCACACATGGACACAAAATCTGCTAGTTGTACAAAAAATCAGGAAAATTGCAATTTGCTAAAAATATTTTCAAATTGGTTATTTATAATTTGAAGGATATAGCAAGAATGGATGACTATTCAATAGCTACAAAGCTTATATGTGTTGGTTTTGATGGTGATTTAGTAATGCAGGGTCATATAATGGGTTTATATGTGTGCCTACAAACATCAGTTGCACCTTATATGATTCCATTTCATTTCATGGCGCATAGGATAAATCTTGCATACATGATATTAATCACATTTGAAAAATTTGAAAAAATTGAAAATCTTATCTATGAATTGCATTCCTATATTTCAAGCATTCCAAAAATATTTCTATAGTTTCACAAGTTTTCAATTGGTGTGACAGATGGTAAAATATTTTTTAAATATTCTTATACAAGATGGATTTCCATATATGAGCTTGCTCGCAGAACCATTGATGATTATCCATCGTTAGTTGGTTTCAAGTTTAAGAACCGTATGCATGTTGACAAGGAAAATTACCACTTAACATATTTAGCAAACATTTTTAACACTTTGTGTGGGATTCTACCTATGTTGAATGAAATCAATTCCTTAACAAAGCATGCTCAATAAAGATCTATTTATATATTCAACTTCATTAGATTGAGAAAATAGGTTTCTCATACATTAGATTTTTTATAAAACTATGATTAGATTGAGAAAATAGGTTTATTAAACATTATATTTGTTATACAACTATGATATATGCTTTCAAGGACATGTATTCAGTAGTTGGAAAACTATGATATATTTAAAGGATCCTAACGAATATTTTAGATTCACCATATGTGGTCATCTTTGTATCCTTGTAAATAGGAACAAGATTCAAATGCACACTTTCCAAAAATGAGTGGATATTGTTGGATCAAACATTAAAGAAGTACATATAACATGTAATTTATATGAAGCTCTTGTATCTAAAACAATAATTAAATTACATAAAATTTCACAATTCTTATCCAGTGAGATCAGAGATCGCCTTAAAAAGGATGAGATCCTTAAGGTCATGGGAGTGGACAATCCTATATTTTGGAATCCTGCAGCAGGTAATAAAGCTTTAAGTGATACATATAAAAGACACATGGGTACTCTCATTAAGTATTTTGGAAAATTAGTTGAATATAACGGACTTCAAATTAAGGTTGTTCTTCAAAATTAATTACTTCCATGTCAATCAATTCATTTCACCATCAGAATGGTTGAACAATTTGACTTACTAAGTGAACCAACGGATAATGGAGCATTTACACATTTATGGGAAAATTTATATTCTAGTAGCATCCTTTGTGAAGGAATAAGTGAATATTTTTTATTGTATGAATTTTTTCAAGAAATGATATTTGGATCAGTTGAAGATGAAAGTGTTTTTAGTGCATTAACAATTACTAAATCAAAATATTGAAACAGACTGGATAAAAATCTTGAGACTTACTTGAGATTGTATGTTTCACAATATGATGTGGACAAATTTCCTTTTGAATAAGTAATGATAGTATGGAATTATCTTGCAAAGAGGAGATGGTCCTATAATTCTAATATAGGGCTATTGGATAACATCAAATATGTGATTGGAAATAGAAAAGAAAGATTAGATAACAGTTTGAGCATTGGAGACCAAAATTTTCAAGATATGTTTGAGCTACTTGATATTGAGTAAATAAGTATGTATGGACATAGTATTTCTTGAAATCATATTTCATATCATATTATAAGTATGTAACTTGTTATTTTTAATATGCATGTGTTCTTTATTGAGTAATAATTTTCAATGTTGTAATTTGTTGAATAGAGTTCTTAATCGATAAATGTCATAGTTTTTTCTGTTGTCTTTAAAATCAAAATAATATCATACAATTATTTAGAGAACATAAGCATGAATATAATAAAATTACAACACTATATAAATTTTAACTCTCAATATTTTCACATAACGAAGAAGATTGCAATTACTAGAAAAGCTATATTCATTTATAATCTAAAACACATGATACATCTTTAGTCAACATAGTATTTCTAGAAATGAAATTTTATATCATATTATAACTTATAATTATGTAACGTGTTATTTGTTACATACGCATGCTCTTTTTTGAAAAATAATTTGTGTTTGGAAATGTAACTTCTATCCACAGAAAGTGTTTGAAAATGATAATAATCAATAATGTATGAAGTAATATTAATACCGAACATAATTGAGTATAATAATCACATTATGATTTTATTTGAAGAAATAATGCATTAATATAGTAAAAGTAAAACACCAAATCAATTGAAATTTTAAACTCTCAATATTTTCATAAAAAAATAAATATTTTTATCGTCTGAATATTAAATGATTTGACAACAAGATTTTCAGATGACAATTACAAATTTGACAATTTATTTTTATAGCTACATCCTTACGAAGTAGATTCTTTGGTTTTTGTTTGTCTCCTCTGTAGTTACCCCCATAAATTTCTTTAATAACACCCAAATAAACAAGATCCTTCGCAACTACATCGATATTCGAAAGAATTTCCTGTTTTAATTTTATTTGCATTTCTAGCAGACAGTAATGTTGGATCCTCTTCTATTTTCTTCTTCAAAAAATATCTCTAGATCCATTACATGTTCCTTAATTATCCTTCTTAAGGTATTGTTTTTCTTGATTAAGGAAACAAGATTTTGTTTCAAATCAATTGGTGCATTTACACTTTTCCTTGCACTTTTTAAATACACATCAAGCATTGTTTCCTCATTTTTCAAATTTTAGTGCTTGGACTGCATTTCAAAAAATAAAAATTAATTAATAAAGTAATTAGTTTTAAAAAATTGTAAATCATATTTTCCAATTTAGTGAGACTTACCAATGCCTTATCTCTTTCTACATTTTCAATAACTATCAGGCGCTTGTATCTTGACCATATATTGTGGCAAGCTTGTGCTTCTACATTTAAATTCATAATTCTATTCAACATTATATCTAACACTTCATCATCATAATCATTTTCAAAATGTACAGAACCAGATATAGTTTGATTCAAAAAAAAATCAAGCTTTTTTGGCACGTTTTGAAGTGAAGAATACAATATATGTCTTTTGGAATGATTTGTAAATCAAAAATTTATTTATTTTATCATAAATTTTGTAATGCAAGAAAATATTAGTGAGTGAATGCAATAAGACAAACAAACTTGTTATCCTACTCTAATCTTCTCAAATGGAACCTCTGATAGAGAAATGGATGGAAATGGGAGAGAGAGAGAGAGAGAGAGAGAGAGAGAGATTATACCTGCACTTACCTACAATTTGCACAAATCCTCCTTTGATGTCATGGATTTTCTCTTGTATTGCTTGGATTGAACTTGATTGCTTGCTTCAGATTTTGGAGACACTTGGGAAAAACCTCCCCTTGATTTTTCATTTTATTTCTTGATGATTGATGAAGGATTAGATGATGATAGATTTTATATGGATAATGGATTTATTGAGTGATAAAATTGGGGGAAAAAAATTGTTAGCTTTCTTAAGATGGATCTCATGGAGGATGAGAGCTAAATTTATAGTTGGGGAGTGGAGGATTCAATGGCTAGGATGAAGCCATCTTAGATTTGGATCAAGGGTGGAGAATTGATGAGAGGAATGGAGGATTCTAGATTTGGATGATTCTAGAATTTGAATTCAAATTCCATGGAGGGAAGAATCTTCCATTGAATTAAAACTTCAATGGAAGGAGAAGGTTATAGATGATTCTAGATTTAGAAGCCTCTAGATTTAGACTTGTGAGGATGTGATGAGATTAGGATTAAATTAGGTTAAATAAGTATGACTAGGGATGTGATTTGATGGAAAGGATAGGTGTAGGGATGTGTAGACTATGTGGTAGGTGAGATGTAGGAATATTAAATTCCTATAAAATGTTAATGAATAATTAAAATATAATAATAGTATAATAGGATATAATAATGAAATAAAAGGGATTAAGGATGAAATGAGATAAATGATAAATGATGAAAGGGTAAATGTGATAAAAGGGATTTTCAATGAGATAAATGATAAAATGGAATATGATGAAATATGAGAATAAAGGGATTAATGAGGAAATTAATAATAACTAATATTGTGATTAATTATTATATGGATTTAGATGATGTTGTTGGATAGATTAATCATAATTAATCATGTTGACATTTTGTATGTCTACATTGTACCCCTCTTTGAATTGTTATTGCAAAGAAATGATAGTTCAAAGAAAATAAAAGAAGATGTTAGGATGGTGATATGATTCCCCTTCGAGGGGTTAGGCGGGGAGGAATGAGGTAGGTAACCACTTGAAAAGAGGAGAGGCCCCAAGTTGAGATATGATTAGAGGATGAGAAGATTAGGAGGTTTTAGAGGATGAGGATTAGAGGATTAGAAGATGAGGATTATAAGATTACAACATTTGAGGATGATGATAAGGATAAAAGACGATGATAGAATGGGGTGTGCTACCGTAAAGTGCCCACTGTTATCATCATTAGCAATGTTATAGATGTGGCATAGAGAAAAATTTACCAAGGTATAAAGACCATGATGATTGAATTGCCAAATGCCCCTGTCCTCGTATCATTAGATAGATTAAGACAAAAATAAGGTCCTCATATCACTGGACTGTGAAAATAAAAATAAAAAAAAGTGGCCTCATATCATAATCCAAAATGTAAATGCAGAAAACCAAGAAAACACACACATTGCATTTTATTTTATTTTTTTGGATTTTTGGTGTAAATGTTTTAATTTTTTAGATTTTTGGATTTTTGGATGTTTTTGATGTTATATTTTGGATTATGGAGCTTTGAATTTTTGAATTTTTAGATTTTTGAATATTGTATTATGTATGTTTGGATTTTTGGATGTTTGTATTTTGGATGTTTAGATATTTGAATGTTTAGATTTTAAGATTTTGGATGTGGATTTTGAGATTTTTTATGGGATAGGTGATGGGAATTGGAAGGAATGTTAGGTGGGATGTGACTTTCTTCTATAAGTCCCAAAGTGTGTTTGGGTAGGATGAAAGGGAAGGATTGAGGGAAATTAGGTAGGTTGGATAGGACAAGGATGGGATGAAGATATGATGAGGATTGTTTGATGTTGGATGGTGGATAGGATTGAAGGATATATTGGATAGGATATGGATTGGTTAATCGGTTAGGATTAGATGGGATGTGGGATGGGATCTAAATAGATAGGATGAAGGATGTGGTATAGGATAAGATGGGAGGATGTAGAAGATGATAAGATATGCCCCTAGGGTATATGGGAGATGTATTGCAGGGATAGATGTGGTGTTCCCATAAGTATAACATAGGGTGGCATGTGTGGATGGATGGATGGATGGGTTCGATTTGTCCCCATGTGTAGGATAGATAAGTAGTGAGATGTGTTTAGAATGGACAATTCCCCTAGTAGATGATAGTAAGATTTCACTCGGTTATGATGCTGATAGTTTGAAAGGAACATGAGGAGGATGGAATGAAAATGAAAGGGTCATTGTCTACCCACAGATGATTCGATCCAAAAGGAAAAAGGATGTGGACTTTGATGGATGGAATCAATGATGAAAAAAAGATGCGTCGAATGACACATGTTGTAAGGAAAATTTTGGACTAAAACAAAAGTGTGACCAAGGTCTAAACAATACCTAGCAACATGTGAGCCTTATGTCTCTACGAGATCAAAGTGTGTGCAATTTTGATGGTTAATTACCACTTGAAGTTAGCCTTATGTCTCTACAAGATCAAAGTGTGTGCAATTTTGATGGTTAATTACCACTTGAAGTGAAGACTTAATGTATAGTATGTTAAGACAAACTAGACCAATATATAGGGAGTGATTAAGTCAAGTAGTTTAATGAAAGGTGAGTGGAAGGTTAAGTCATGCATTGCTCCGTTGTCAGCCAAATGTCCATAACTCCGATACGGAGATACATCTTATTCTTGTCACAACATTGCTCTACTACAAACTAGGCAGTCCATATCCCCAGTAAAGTTGCTAGAAACATCCCTAGATAGAGTCATGAGGTGGATTTTATTTTATATTTTTAATTTTGAGATGATTTTTTGATCTTTTGATTTTTGATATTTGGATTTTTTACATAAAAATATTCCACTCTCTTGAAAACTCTCAAGGGGTTAAGAATCATCAATGGCTTGATGGGGGGATGAAAATGAGTTTGGTGATGACATTTTCTAGAGTGTCAAAACACACGCGTAAGGTTCTTCACCACAAGTTATTTAAATGTGTTGAAGTGTGGGGATCTCTACAGCTAGAATGTTGGAGGTAATGAGAGACCAATGTCACATAATTTTAGTAGGTACTATTGGCTTAAAATAGCAGATTATAAGCTAATTAATCCTATTTTTCCCTTGATTTGGTCAATATGCCCTAGTATTGACTCAAACCCCCTCTTCTAGCCACTCAAAATCACCCCATTCACCTCCACAATGTCTCAACAAGCTTCAAAATATTATCCTAGCCTCCTAGTTAACCCTGAAATGGTTGATTAAGGCTCCACACCTCTTAATCACTTAGTAATTCACTAATTGTGATTAGCAAGGCCTAATCATGAGGATCAATATTTTTTTAAATGCCTATGTTGTTCCATTAGCCTATGGGTGATAAGGATTTTTCTTGTGGTGTGCCACCATAAATTCTGCTAACAAAATCATGATTGTCTCATTAAGGAAATGAGTTCCCCTATCACTGGTGAGGCTTAATGGGCATCCATACATGCTTATAATGTTCTCCCACAGGAAGCATGTAGTTGTAGCAGTGGTACAATCCTTGGTAGGCACATTTTTTACCCACCTTGTTAAATAATTAGTACAAGATATAATGTACCATGTGTTAGTTTGTCTTGCAACAGGTACAATTAGTCCAACAAAATCTATGGCCCGTTTCTCAACGGTTTTGCAGATGAGATGGGGCAAAACTAGAATTTCATCCCTTTGTCTTGGATTTCCAATTCTCTGACAATGGTAACAAGCCTTAACAAACTCATTTATATCTTTATATAGTGTTTCCCACCATAATCCAACTAGAAGTATCTTGCACGTGGTGGCTTCTCTAGCATAGTGTCCTCTAGCAGTACCACAATGTGCCTCTTCCATAAATTATTTTTTTTTAAGCTCCAAGATGCATCTACCTAGTAATTCATCATGACCCATTTTTTAAATATCTCCCCCAACCAACTGCTAAGGCACAACGTGTATAGCTAACTACTTTTTCTCCATAGTCTTCATCCCTTCAGGCACAATACCCGTGTGAAAAAATATTGCTATGTCTTCAAGGTCCTTTGGCGCACGCTGCAACCTAAACAAATGAGTATCCATCATATTATCTTCAATATTATGTGCATCCTCCCCAAAATTGATGCATGATAGGTGATCAGGTCCCAAATTACTCTTATCAGGTTTCACTATTACTGAAAATTCAAACTCCTAGAATAAGAGAACCCATCTTCAAATGTGGCCTTATAGGACATGATCATTAACCAAATATTTTAATGTCATATGGTCATTATAAAATATAAAGGGATTTTTCAGAAGATATTATCTGAATTTATGAAGAGCGTAAACCATGGAAAAATCCTCACACTCTATAGTTGTATAGTTTTGTTCCACAAGTATTAGCTTCCTACTCGCAAAATAGATTGGGTGATCGATGTTTCCTTCTCCAGGTTGTGTTAATACAACTCCAATCATAGTCCCTGAGGAATCCACAAGGACATAAAAGGGAAAATTCCATGTGAGGAAGTGAAGGATAGGCGTGGTGGTCAATCTTTCCTTCAACTGCTCAAAATATTTTTGTTGTGCATCCTTCCAGTAGAACTTACCCTTAGCCTTCAATATTTCTTCCAGTGGCGCGGCAATCATTTTATACCCCTTGATAATTTTTTTGTGGTAACATGTATGACCAAATAATCCGTGCATCTCACTTTTGTTTGTGGGTTCTTCTAATCCCAAGATAACTACTATCTTAGCTGGATCAACTAGAAGACCCTCCTTGTAGATAATATACCCCAACAAATGTCCCAAATGGTGTGGCAAAGATTCACTTCTTAATATTTATGGATATACTTAGTTTTCTACATCTTGTAAAAATTAGCCTCAGACAGTTGCAATGATCCTTAACTAAGTCATACACAATATAATCATCCAGATATACCTGAAGGAATTTATGGATAAAATCTTTTAAAGCTTGCACAATAATGCGCAAAAAAAAAATTGGTGCATTCTTAAGTCCAAAAGGGTGTGAATGTATAAGCAAAACAATCCCATTTTTTGGTAAATGTAGTCTCTGTCCTGATCCTTGCACACAATCCAAACTTGATAATATCCTGAAAAACCATCTATGAATTGAGTAGATTTCGCGCCCTACTACACCCTCAAGAATTTCTTCAGTAAATGCTGTAGGGAATGGATCAATGACACAAGAAGCATTTAGCACCCTGTAGTCCACACAAATCCTTATTCTTCCATCTTTCTTTATACTTATGACCATGGTGCTATTATCCAAAAATTACCGCAAGGTGAATTTTGATAACTTGCATAATTTCTTTAAACTTGAACATGCAAAAATGGTGAAAACTTACTCAGTTGTACTATCTCTTCTCACTAGTTGAGTGGTTTAGTTCTTTCATGCTCACACACAGCATGAAGCTTCTGTGCATGTGGTGACCAAAAATGGTTCTTTCTTAGCTACTACCAACGCCTTAGGATTCCACTGCCCTTCTCCTGGTGAGCTCAGCTTATATCATCACCACACACCCTTTTCCTGTTTTGTTCTTGCACATGTGCTCATATAAATCTAGACAATCTTCTACCTTATGCCCCTTTCTGCAATATGCACAAGATAAATTCTTGGGGTACTCGCATTGATAATGATCTAGTGATCCACACAAATAAGAAGTACCATGGTTGAACCTTCCTCCATGACCACCACGACCTCTGCCATCGTAGTAGCCTCCATTGCTATTTTAACCGGCACCATTGTTTTGACCCTCACACCTACTAATTTCCCTCTATACTATTCTGACACAACCCCATTTCATAAGCTTCATGGATACGATCAATCAACTTGACATTGAGCTATATCATGTGTGTATGGATCAAAAATCTTGCAGTAGCTTGATACATTCTTCTATGTAGCACGTTGAAGGATCGAGAACTCCCAGACATCATGGTCCTTATGGCAATACTCACAAGACAATAGTAGAGCATGCACATTCCTACGCATGCAACTATTTTTAGTATGCCCCTCTACTTCACCGACTGTACACCACATTCCGCTTCGAGTGTCATGTGCAGAGCTAGCAGATAGATTCTCCAACTGTGTGGCCATAGCTGCGATATATTCTTATAAAAATGGTCTCACCCCAGTGTCCACACTACCAACTACTTATGTGCGCATAGAGCTGCCTCCAAATCCTTGCATGGATTTGTAAACATTTTATGGGATAGTCACCCTCCTGAAAAGTGTCAATAGTCCACCTACAAACCATTATGCATGTTGAATTTGGTGGATATCATACGAAAGATTTGAAAATAGAGTTTTAAATTGTGCATCATATTACTAGATACTTTTAGAAAGTTCTTTCTTGATGTCTTCTAATACGTTCATGCTCTGTTGTTCAAACTTAGGGATATGGAATTCTACCAAGAAGGTGGCGCACATGGTGTCATAATCCACTGTTGTTTGGTCTGGATCATACTTGTAGTACCAACTATGCGTGTGGCCTTGCAATGTGGTTGCAAACTAACTAACCTTTTTGTTTGAAGTCATGGTCCCCTTGGCTCTATATAAGAGCTCTGTATTTGTGCACATGTTCATCTATATCCTCTACACCTTTGTACTCAGGAAAGTGGAGTGACATTTTGTAGAAAATATGAGGTTGTTGCTGGAGTAGTGTTTCCCTATCCTAGATTAGGACCAGATCATGACCTTAAACCTCCACCAGGATTGCCTCACTTGGGGGAGGACTAAAGCCTCCTGAGACCCCTTGTTGTTGGGACTCTTATATATGTACCAGTGGTGGAACTAGTTTACGTGCACAAAAAAAAATTCCTCGGTGTTGCACTTATGTTACTACTTCCAGAGAGTAGCACGCTAATAATATATCTTCGTCTGGTGCCTACAGTACTACTCCCAAACAGAGTTTCTAGACCTGTTATCAAATCCTGCCGAGTAGCCAGAGGTCGATGTCATGTGTGCTACTTTTATCTGTCATGCTTCTTGAATGGAAACTAACACGCTTCTACATGTGTCACCTTCCCAACATGGTGATCCTTGATTGCACTCATGTTCTTCACCCTCACTTTGATAGTCATCATATGAAATTTTAAATCTTGAGTACCATGTGCAAGGGCTAAGGGTCTAGGGTGGTCCAAATGCGTGTCAATGGCTCCCAAATCTTCACTAGACTCACTTTTACCATATGACAAGGGGTCCTTCTGCACTTTCCCAATATCATATGAATATAGTCCTTCCGCCCCTCACTTTCCTCAAGGTTCTCATCACTACCCCCTAGCCCTATTCCTTTTTCTTAGTGCCTCCTCAACCGCCCTTTCCTGCACATCATTATATATGCATAGTCTTTCTTCTCTCTCCTTCCATCTGGCTCAATGTCATCTTTTCCAACCCCTTTCCTTGTCCTTGCACGCAACAGGTTTTTAGCCAGTCATAGTAAGGTATTCAAGTCTAAGTTCTATCATCAAGATCTTAATGGAAAGCGGGAGTGTGCGTAAATACATTCCTCTAGGCTCTCAAAGAAACCTGAATTCAACTTCCTTCGGGCATGAATAATTCAAAATCACATACTCTAAAGTGTAATTCCTAAAAATCCCTTCCCACCAGTGATCTACTGCGCACGTCCACGACTTGCCCAAATGAGATAATTCTTGATACTTGTCTTGAGTCCAAATTTTTCTCTATCTCAATCTAGTCCCTTTATTTTGTGTGAATGTTGCTAACCAATTGTATAACTCTCCAGGAAAGAAACTGAAGAATTTCTCATAAAGCGCATCATACAGATTGCCTTCAACCCATTTGTGCAGATTGAACTTTCCATAGGTATTGTACCTTTGCGTAAATTTGTCTCCGCTATCATGTATCCAACATTCAATACTCTCCAAGGATAACCAAAATTTCATGTGTGCACCACATCTTGAGAGTCTAAATTAAAGGAGGTCCTAGCAATGGAACCAAAATGTCACGTTGAAGTCTAGTGTAGACACCTAAATTTGGTTACATTCCCCTTAGCCCCTGATTGAATAACCAACTTAAATATGGGCACCTAACCATGGCACCCTTTCACCCCACATTAATAATTAATTTAATTATTTTAATTAAATTAAATACCCATCCTCCCAATATCCATTATTTTATTACCTTAATTGACCTAATTTTCAACTCATCTAGCCACCTCACCCTAAACCTATTCTTGGCATGTTTCCATAACTAACAATAACTAAGTCTTACTTGCCTTAATGAGCTAAGATATGGTCTAACCCTAAAATCAATGCCTAAAATTTCTCTAACCACATTCCCGCTCATTAGAAGGGAAGCTTCCATTCTAATCCACGATAACAAACCAACTTGGCCCAAGAAATTAGAAATATCTGCGCATTTTAGTAAACCTAGGGAATCCCACCTTAACCGACGCCGGTCTGATCTAAACTGACGCCGATCAAGACGGAACCATCTTCGGTTACCATTTATTCACCTTAGTAACCTTGTTTGAGGGGTTGACACATTCGAGACCAGAGGAGAATGAGATCAGAGCTGCATGCAAGCAGAACCAACATATTTCCATGCATCCAAGCATCTAGAACCATCATCCAGACAAATCTACGAGCATTGCACCCATGGTAGCATTCTGAGAACCACTGCTATAGCACCAAACACCATTCCTCTGATCAATCATCACCTCCATCCAACCGTTGAACCTGCATCACAGTAAGTATCTTGTTAACCAGCATTCTTTTGTTTTCGTTCTAATAGGCTTTGTTACTTCCGTTATTAGTTTCTACTTAAACTCTCACTTCCCCACCATTTATCTCCATACAAGTTCGATCATTCCTTCACCTACACCATAAAATCACCCATACCTAGCCGTTAGATATCTCTGAGTATTTCCAACACTTCCCCAGACTTACACCCACTCCTCACCATCCTCGAGTCAGTCTCAAACAAATCCCTAAACCATGAAATATTGAGTTATTGAAAATTCGCAGTAACCATCGTCGGTTATTACTAAATCGTCGTCGGCCATACAAGATTGACACCGGTCTCTGTGTTTTATACCTTGCCCAAAAACAAAGCCAAACAACCTCCTACCAATTGACCTAAACAACCCAGAATTAGACCCTAACCAGACCCAGTACCTTGACAATTACCTCTTGGATTGGATTTGCCTATAACATAGCCTGTTGTGATTGGATTTGCTTATTGTATTTGAATGAGATACCTAAATCATATCAACTACAGTATGACTTTATTTATTTCTCGCATTAATTTGTTTTAAACAATGGATTGACAGCCATCTAGGAAGTATCACACTTCCCGGAACTAGCATACGTTAGGCAGTTCACTGTCATATATCATTTAACTTTGCTTTTGTGGTCTTGTTTTCTATTATAGGTATTTCCTCCCAGCCAAAAGGAAGCTCTCACAATCGGCACTGGATCAAGAAGTCAAAACGCGTGCAACAACCATCAACCAACCCATTTAACAGGTATTCCTCCTAGCCCGTAACCTTATTTGTTTCGTCATTCAAAAATGTAAAGAAAACGGTGAAACATCTAGGTTCAACACAACACAATCAAGCGTGCTAGCACATCACCCAAACAAGAGTCTAAGTGCTCACCTGAAGTGCATGTAACTCTACCGGGTCCGCTCTAGTGTTGGCTACCAAGATTCAGTTCCTGCACTCATGGTTATCACAACATACAAAGATACCACATGGAGAATATGAAATTTACTGTAGCATACACAAAGACAACTGAATGTAACCATAAAAGAGTTGAATATATTATAGTCATGATGCTTTAAAAAATTATATTGACCAATAACATGATATGCTTCAGACAATCTTCATCTACAGACTCATGCACAGGGCAGGACCCGATCAGGACTCTAACAACACTACTAGGAATCTCAGAAATTTCACATGGATTAACAAGACTGACTGATAACATGAATATTTACAAGTATATATAGGGTGGGAACCTATTCTTCACCATTAGATTAACTAGATTCTAAGAATAGATCATCCTTATACATAGATTGCATGCTTTTACAACTAAAGCTTTCCTATAATTAGACTCTAACCCGCGGTTCTCCATTAGCAGCACATTTTCTTCTAGAATCTCTATTTTTGTCATGTGTGCTATAAATAACTCTTCGTTATTCATGTCGCATGTGTTATAAATAGCTCTGTCTCTTCCATGCATGCTTCATGTCTATCTTTAGTCCTGCATGTCCTTATCTTGTTCTAACCCATGCTCTGTTTATTTTCAACTTTCCTTGATGACTACGTCAACTTGTGTTTTTTCTTATATTTAGCTTAGTGTGGTGATCAAGTTATCTCCTGCTTCTGAGCACCAAACCTCTATGCATATTCATTTATGCTTCCGTGTGTACCTCTCTCACACTTATTCAATCCTTCGTGCATATGCCTTTATGCTTGTGTGCACACTCGTGTGCACTTCTCCAACCTTTGCGCATATGCCTTGGCCATTTTATCGGCCCAACACTAATGACATCCTTACTTAATAAGTATTACAATCTAATACCCTATCTTAAGTCTTATCTTACATAAAATAAAAACAAGCATTCTAACAAAACTAGAACCAAACAAAACTATGTAATCTTCAAAGGCTTTCACTTTGAAAGCAATGTTATGACTAGGTAGGGCTCCATCAAGTTGTGATGTGACCTTCATAAAGGTATAGCTCTCGAGCTGAATTTATGAGTTCTTGGATTCCACCTCCCCTAACTCCCGAATCACAGATCTCGCGAATTATTGGACAACCATCCATATTAAACCATCCACAAGCTCCATCAAATTGTATCATGACCCTCATGAAGGTATAATTCCAAAGATCCGCGATATCCCACACTATTTGAGTAACCATCCATATCAAGCTTCATCTAACCTTTATCCTTTCCTATCTTCAAAGTTTAGAGCATCTTTATATTCTATATTTGTCATTTTCCTCACTACCTTTTGCATCCGATGGGTCTTCAACCATGGCTATATTGGTTGTATTTGATATGCATTTACCCTTGTGCGCATTGTTGGCTTGAACACAACAATCCCATGTTGTGTGACCTCTTTTCTTACAATAATGGCATTCAATCTCTTAGTTATCTTTATTTGATCTTCTACGAAAGTTTTTGTTCTAGAATAAAATGCACTTTCTTGTTGAAAATTATTTCCTACATCTTCTGCACTTCGCTTTTCTTCAATTAGAACATCCCAAATTTTCTTGGATGTTTTGTCTAAGTCTACATGATGAAGTTCAGAGTTGGAGAGAGCAAGGCCAATAATAGCTTTTGTTCTATTGTATGCATCGGTGTGCTTTCTCTTTCCGCTTAACTATGCCCCACAAATTTTTATTTATAAATTGCATTTTTATTTTCAATTTCCATATATGAAAATTTAGAAAAGAATATTTTTCTACTGAAATTTCCATTAAAAAAATATTGTGTATTTTCTTAGATGAGTAAATAAAATACCAATTCCTCTGCCCTATGACTTGTTTGATGTGCTCTGGTTTCGTAGCTATTTCGTGCCCTAACTGGAGCTGTAACTATGTGATTTTTGGATGTTGATTTGAAAATTATTATTTTTCCTTGTCTCCTAAGTTTATGCATTTACGCGAATGTTTTTTTTCCTTTCTTTGAGTGTCCAATTTGAAATATTAATGGTGGAAAAAAGAAGTCTTTGGACTCGCGAAATATTATTATTCCCCTAAAAAAATGTTTGAAACCCTCTTGCGACTTCTATTTTCTTTTGAAAAACAATAAAAATCGCAACGACAGAAATCGCGACTGGAGTTTTATACTTGTGAACTGCAAAAACTATGACTTTTCTATGCATACTGTTGGTACCCGGATTTACTCTTCTTCACAAACCGAGTGGCACCATGGATTTAACAGGACACTTAAAAGCAAATAAATGATTATGTATGTTGTTTTGTATTCTGGGGAAGCAATTTATCTGACCTTTTAGCACTCAGGATTTGAAAGAAGTGGGTAACACCTTAAAAGGATGTGATCTTATCCTAACTATTTTAGGTTGTGCCTTTCAACCAAGGTAAGAGAACCTATTTTTATAACCTGTGTTTATTGAAGAATGACTGGTAGATACCTTTCTTTTGCACAAATTTTATAAAGAAGCACCTTGGGAAAATATGATCAACACATCAAATCTAACTCTCACGAGTTGTCACTTCCAAATTATGGAGATATTTTCAATCGCAAGGCTAAGGTTACTAAAGACATTTGGAATCCTAATATGTTCTGCATATTTTAGCAAGTGGATTTTGTTCTTTTGTGGATATACAGAGGAAAAACAGGGGTAGTTCAGGGTAGGATTGGTTATTTGAATAATTTTTTGGTGGGAGATCAACAAGATAGATTGGACTTTGCCAGATCTTTGAGAAACTTCACAACAATGGAGAACTCAATAACAAAAAGCTTCAAAATAGTTTAAAACATTCCTTCAACTAGAAGGTGTGCATCAATGGAGGCCCAGATTTGCACTTTTTCACACAATATTTGAGATTCTAACATGAAGGCTCGAGTTAGAAGACTCAATAAAACATCAAAATCTAAGATCAAACACGCCTGAGGTACACCCAGAGGCTTACAAACAATCTTTGTCAACATATGAAAGAAAAGTGATTTTAAATCGTTTATTTCATTCCCAGATGAAAGCTCTTCTGAAAAATGAAATTACAGATGCCACTAAACTATCACAAGGATTGAGATCTATGTGATTCAAAGATATGTTGATACAAGATTGCAATAGGAACAAGAAAAACTACTTGTAGACATTCTAAAAGTAAAATAAACACAAAATTGCCAGAGATTTAACACAAATTAACTCAAAATTTATCAGATTCATTCAGCAGGGGAGAGTTATGTCAAACAATCTCAGAGCTTGTTGATGGCTATACACTTGTAACCAACTCAACATGAATGGAAATCTAACACAAAGGAAATTAATTTGGTTTCTCAGAAAGTTTTCTCAGAGGACGAGTTTTTCTCAAAATTTTCTCATGAAAATGAACTCCCGACCTTTTGCAAGAGTAATCTCATTACATTTATAATACACCCTTTTACATCCAATTTTCCCCCCATCCAAAAGAGGAATATTCGAAGCACCTTTGTTTTCACATATCAGATCATGATTTGCAGAAGTTGACATTCAACAAACTGGCGGAAAAAGGTTGCTCAGGTGTTTCCAAAAAGGTGAATCATTGCAAATATTTCCATCATTTACTCTAACTGGAGGCATATTCTTCATCCTTAAATGCCTGCAGCACCTTTTTCCATCTCAAAAGCAGAGGAATATTCGAGGGACCTTTGCTTGCTAATAATTTGTTTCAAATTGACATTTAACAAATTCAATTCTGAAATCTGCAAGGTGGACCAAAACTCGACATGAATTTTCCAAAAATACAATGAAGAATGCCATGCCACAATTTCATTTCCAAACATCCTGGAGTCTCCTTTAATCATTGATGATTGCACATCAACCGTTGAAATCACCCCTTTTTAATCATTTCTCGGAGCCTCCACAGCTGGTATGAGACAGGTCATCCATTTTTTCTCTCGGGGCAACGCTTTTTCACCTTTCGCATTTTATACCTTTTGGAATTCATTTTGACATCCCTTGTCCTTCCTTTTCCTCTGAAATTTTACATCTGTAACTTCTGGATCTGGCTCAAATTGCTTTCTTACACGATTTTTTGCAGTAAAAAAATCCACATTTCTCAAAAGTACTTCAGATCTTGAAATTGAGCTCCCAAATTGATTCAATTGAACTTTGCAGACCAAAATGACACAAATTTGCCAAAAAATTGATGAAGAATGATGCAAAAATGCATCTCCAAACATCCTGGAGCTTCAATGGTGGTAAAATAAAATGAAATGCACAGCTACCATTGATCCTGCGTTTCAACTTTTAATCTGAAGCCCTCCACATGGAAAAATGTGATTGGAAATGGGTCTGGGGGCATCTTTTTGACATTTTATAACTTTTGGAAAAAAGGTAAAATGTTCAAATTTTCACCTGCCGCTCCGCATCCCCTCTGCCTTAAAAATTCTTGACACGTGTCCCAATGTGGGTCCTGATTGGACCTGCACTTCAACTTTTAAATTTTATCCCTATTTTCCAAAAAGGAAAAACTTCAAAAATTTCCCCGCGGGCCCAACACCTCCATTTCCCCACTGCTACATGTCTCAATGGTGCACTTTGAGATGGTCCCGAAAACCACCTAGAGACCCCAAACAAAGCTTGATGGGCCCAACACGTGATCTTGATACTCCAGCAGAGTCTCAAGTGTCCAAGTAAACCCATCGAGCGCTTCTTCAAAATAAAACTCAAGTAATCATCCCAAACATGCGCGGTCCCTCCATCGTGTCCCAAAAATGCCTTTAAAGTTGCCATGAAAAGTCTAAGTATGGGAAGGCCCGACAATCAAGCCTCCACGTGGACATGTTTTGTTTGAAAACAGCCTTGGAATTTTTAAAGTTCCCCAGCAGAGCCAGCATCCAACCAGAAAGGGCCACTTTTCAACTGATGCCAAGAAGTAATTTTGACCATGGAAAATTACACCCGTCAAACCATAAAATGCAGGACAACCACCATTTGAGCCCATGGGGAGACAGAAAACATAACAGAGGCCGCAATCTAAAGAATTTTAATGACAAATGGGGTGAGACAAATTTGAGCACCAACATAGGCTCCTGACTCGGGGATGGGCACTCCCTGTGAGTGCCACAAGAACAAAAGTAGACCAAGTGCCAAAAATATCCATTGGGCAAAGGAGTCAGCTTGCAGAGCAGAAAACCATAACCATCCTCAAAAAATGAACCGAGAAACCAGCAAAACCAGGTCACCAAGGACCAGAACGAACAAAAACACAAAAGCAGAACAAAACCAAAGAACTATACACTGTACAATGGTGAGCATCCTGATTCAAAGAAAATAATCAAGGAAAAACCTCAAGTGCCTGCCATTCTGGATACGACCATGCTAAGCAGTTCTGATATGTCTTTAACAACTGGTCATATGGTTGTTTTTCTTTTCCATCCGAGTTGCTATCTGACCATACTTTTTCAGGCTTACCCCTTGTGCCTGTGTCAAGTTTTTCAACATCTTTCAGGGTTGCATCAAACATCAAAGTCTCAGGAAAATCATCCTGCTCATGATACCTGCATTGACCAATTTCATATTCCTTGAAAGCAACATAGCTCACAGAGTTATCAATATCAATATCTGCATGCAATACTTCATAAGAAGCATTGTTGGGGTCCTCAATAAGATATAACATTTTCTTTTCACCAGGTAAATTGACAAGGCTTCCCTCAATCGGGATGGTGGCATAGGACATATCCATTTGAACACTCCCACCAACATTTGCAGCCCATTTTCTGGACAACAACATACCCCATTTGGCAGGGCAATCCACAATAACAACATCAAGTTTCAAGTTCTTACCTGGATAAGCTGCAAGTTGCACTATCAGACCCTTGACACATCCAACCACTGGCACCTCCCTAGAATCCATGGCAGTACACTTCCCATAAGATGTTGTTACTTTGAGATCCAACTCATTCATGACCTCAAGAGGCATAACATTGCATGATGCTCTAGGAATCAAACATACAGTTGTGTAACAACTTATCCTTAATAATCAAAGTAGTAAAAAATGGATCCACCTTCAGCTGAGACTCAACCAAGGATGTTCCCAAATATACTTCAGGTGGCTCACCTAGTTCTTCCAGTACTTGGGGTTTTTTCAACTCTGCAATGGTAGGAGGAATCTCAACATTTCTGCCTTGGGTGACTTTTTCTTCTCTAAATCCCAAATATTCAAATGCTCTGTTCCTATGCTCAGGGATTCTAAGCAATTCAACAATAGGAACAGAAAATCTTGATCTGACTCAAGATTTGGGCAATGTCATATGGAACATATTTGGCAAGGCAGCATTGGAGGGAGATTATCAAACTCATCAGATGGCATGGGAGTTTTTACAGTTTGGAGCATGAGGAGAAGTATGAATCTTTTTGGGACAAAAGGCCTTTGGAAGGTGTATCTTTCTTAGGAGCCTCTTTAGGATACTAGTAAGCACTGGAATTTTTGGTTTGGCTTGAGGCCCTGCCCCTTTGGCAACCTTACTCCTGGTATTATATTCTTTTTCATGGCCAACCACAACATTCATTAACAACTGCCTATCCTCCTCAGAAGGGATTCCTCCATCATACTTTTCAATCATTAAAGCCCTTAAGTATTCAAAATCATTATTAGGAATTCAAAATCTTGCACCATATCAATTTCAGAAGTATGAGTGGGAGGAAGAGGTAATACCTGGTGAATGCAATCCCAAAAATCTTTAGCAGTTCTGGCACTCATCAGCTCAGTTGAGGTTGCTCCCTACTGTGAACTTGTAGAGGAATCCACCATGCATGCATCATCATCAGTGTTATCATCATTATCAGCTTCTTCTTCTTGCTGATCTACTTCACATGGAGGATGGGGCAGAAAGCATCTATCACACCAATCAATCTCATTGGCTTCATCAACAACAGCAACCCAGGAAGTCAAAGGATCAGGCACCATTCTACTTTCACGTGCTTGGGGATGTCTATTTACAGATCCCATGGGTCCTTTACCTCTGTCTTCTGACCTCTAATCACCCCTAGGATGATTGCCAAATCTGTCATGATTTTGTGCCTTTTGCTGGCCTTGTGAACTCTGCCCAATTCCTTTCTCTGCCCGGGCTAATTTGTAGGAGATTTCTTTGACAGCCCCTACCAGAGTTTTAACAACCTCCTCAAGATCCACACTCTTTTTGCTTGAGGTTTTTCTGGGTTTATCAGTTTAACACCTTCCCTCTTAGGAGGTTTTCCAATGGCCTTGATGTTGTTCTCAATTTGCAGAGCCATAGTAAAGGCCTGCCTCAAAGTGCCAGGGTTTTTATCCCTCAAATAGTATGCAACCTTCTTGTCAAATGCATCAGCATACTTTATAAGACAAGATTCATCACATGGCCTCAAATTCATAGGTAGTCTTCTCAATGTCTTATTGAATCTCGTATTAAAGTCATGCACTGACTCATTAGGATTCTTTTTAATATTCTCAAATTCTGACAAAAGAAACCTAGGGTCTGTTTTGTCACCATACTACAATCTAAATGCATTCTTCATTTCAGTCCAAGAATCAATAGAGTTATCAGGTAGAGCTTTATACCAGTCCCTTGCATCCTCTTCTAATGTATGAATAAACAATTTAATGTATACATCTTCAAACTCTATTTCAAAATCCTCCATCATATTGACAAAGAGTTTCAAGTGTTGATCACCAGTTATTGCATTATTTCCTTGAAACTTAGGCAATTTGTTTCTTACATCCTGTGGCACAACATTCAGATAGCCATCCATACCTCTAAAACTGATGGGACCAAAAGTATTAACAAAATGGAGGTCTGGGTGGAGGCTGAGCCATATTATTCTGAGGAGGTGACCTTACAGGAGAAACAGAGTGATGAGGAGTGAGGGGTCTGTGTGGTACAGGGATACAATTTTCAGAATGACTATCCCCTAATGGCTCTGTCTCTTGGAAAACTTTATTAGATTTTGAAAACACAAGGGCAGATCGAGAAGAAAATGTTTCAAATACAGATGATGGACCCTCTCCAGATGGAGAATTCAGATTTACAAAGATGCTACCTGATTCAGAAGCAGTTGAGGAAGTATTGCAATCTTCAACTGCATGCCGATCAATTTCACCAATGGAGATCTCTTTTCTTGATGCTTGATCTCCCACAACCTTCCAAATTTTTCCTCCTTCTGAATTAGACTTTTCAAACTCTGGAAACAACCTTCTACTAGGGTCCGCAGTGAAGAAAGATCTTCTTCCTTCCAGCTTTACAAAGATTAGTAACAAATTCACAATTGACAGAGGTTAAGACACTGGCATTTATCAAAATCAAAACAACCCGGAGTCGCCACTAAGGATTTTCACCCTAGTTGTGCAAATGCACTAAAATAATCTGTCAAATGTTTGTCAGCACTAAAAATCATGCAAAGCTTTACAAATCAGACCCTCCTTCACCCAAATTTATCAATGGTGAGGCAAACTTAGTACAATAACTGCTGGAAAAATTGGACAGACAGCACGCAGAACTTATAACTTTGTTCAATTCTTACAGATCTGATTAGAGAATGATGTTTACAAAATGTATTTGCACACAGAACTGCAAGAAACATTACCAGGGTTTGGAAAACTTTAAATTCTTCAAAGAAGTCCCTGGCAATGGCACCATTAAACATGTTGGTACCTGGATTTACTCTTCTTCACAAACCGAGTGGCATCATGGATTTAACAGGACACTTAAAAGAAGATAAATGATTATGTATGTCATTTTGTAGCCGGGGAAGCAATTTATCTGACTTTTTAGCACTCAAGCCTTGAAGAAGTGGGTAGCACCTTAAAAGGATGTGATCTTATCCTAACTATTTTAGGTTGTGCCTTTCAACCAAGGTAAGAGAACCTATTTTGTAACCTCTATTATTGAAGGAGACGCAAATACCTTTCTTTTGCACAAATTTTATAAAGAAAACCTTGGGAAAATATGATCAACACACCAAATCTGACTCTCACGAGTTGTCACTTCCAGATTATGGAGATATTTTCAACACAAGGCTAAGGTTACTAAAGACATTTGGAATCCTGATCTGTTCTGCATACTTTAGCAAATGGATTTTGTTCTTTTGTGGATATACAGAGCAAAACAGGGGTAGTTCAGGTAGGATTGGTTATTTGAATAATTTTTTGGTGGGAGATCAACAAGATAGATTGGAATTTGCCAGATCCTTGAGAAACTTCACAACAAATGGAGAACTCAATAACAGAAAGCTTCAAAATAGTTAAAACATTCCTTCAACCAGAAGGTGTGCATCAATGGAGGCCCAGACATGCACTTTTTCACACAATCTTTGAGATTCTAGCACGAAGGCTCGAGTTAGAAGACCCAATAAAACATCAAAATCTAAGATCAGTCATGCCTGAGGTACACCCAGAGGCTTACAAACAATCTCTGTCAACAAATGAAAGAAAAGTGATTTTAAATCATTTATTTCATTCCCAGATGAAAGCTCTTCTGAAAAATGAAATTGCAGATGCCACTAAACTATCACAAGGATTGAGATCTATGTGATTCAAAGAGATTTTGATACAAGATTGCAATAGGAACAAGAAAACTACTTGCAGACATTCTGAAAGTGAAATAAACACAAAATTTGCCAGAGATTTAACACAAATTAACTCAAAATTTATCAGATTCATCAGCAGGGGAGAGTTATTTAAACAATCTCAGAGCTTGTTGATGGCTATACACTTGTAACCAACTCAACATGAATGAAAATCTAACACAAAGGAAGTTAACCTGGTTTCTCAGAAAGTTTTCTCAGAAGATGAGCTTTTCTCAAAATTTTCTCGTGAAAATGAACTCCCGACCTTTTGCAAGAGTAATCTCATTGCATTTATAATACACCCTTTACATCCAATTTTCCCCCCCAAAAGAGGAATATTCGAAGCACCTTTGTTGCACATATCGGATCATGATTTGCAGAAAGTGACATTCAACAGACTCGCAAAAAGGTTGTCAGGTGTTTCCAAAAAGGTGAATCATTGCAAATATTTGCATCATTTCTCTAACTGGAGGCATATTCTTCATCCTTGGCACCTGCAACACCTTTTCCCCTCAAAAGAGAGGAATATTCGAGGGACCTTTGCTTATGCTACCAATTTGTTTCAGACAGAGACATTTAACAAATTCAGATCCAAAATCTGCCAGGTGGACCCTGTGAACAACTTTCTTGGGCCCTCGACTACTGACTAGGATGTCATGCCACAACTTCTTGGAGTCCCTTTAATCATTCTGATTCTGTCTGTGAGAAATCCCCTTTTTAATCATTTCTCGGAGCCTCTGCGTAGCTTCTTGACAGGTCATCCATTTTTGCTCTCGTGGCAATGCCTTTTTCACCTTTCACCTGTACCTTCATCATTTTGTCCTTTTCCTTCCTTTTCCTCTGAAATTTTATTCTGTAACTTCTGGATCTGGCGTCTTGCTTTCTTGCATGAGCCTGAGTAAAAAATCCATCTCAAAAGTACTTCAGATTTACAAATTGAGCTCCCAAATTGATTCAATTGAAACTTTGCAGACCCAAATGACACAAATTTGCCAAAAAATTGATGAAGAATGATGCAAAGATGCATCTCCAAACATCCTGGAGCTTCAATGGTGGCAAAATCAAATGAAATGCATAGCTACCATTGATCCTGCGTTTCAACTTTTAATCTGAGCCCTCCACATGGAAAAATGTGATTGGAAACGGGTCTGGGGGCACCTTTTTGACATTTTATAACTTTTGGAAAAAAGGAAAATTTCCACATTTTTCCCCGCCCCTCCGCCCTCTGAAAAACGGGCTTGACTTTCCCAATGTGGGTCCCAGCGGACCTGCGCTTCAACTTACAAATTTTATCCCTATTTTTAAAAAGGAAAAAGTTCCATATTTTCCCCGCAGGCCCGCACCTCCATTTCCCTGCCTGCTACGTGTCTCAATGGCGCACTTTGAGATGGTCCCGAAAAGTAGAGACCCCAAACAAGCACGGGCCCAACACGTGTCTTAGTCCCCACCGCAGAGTCTCCAAGTGTCCTCCTGGCACTTCTTCAAAATAAAACTCAAGGGCTGTCCCCAAACATGGCGGTCCCTCCACGTGTCCCAGGCCCCTTTAGGAAGTTACGTGAAAAGTCTAAGTACGGGAAGGCCCGGCGGAAGCCTCCACGTGGACATGTTTTGGTGTTGAAGTGAGCCTTGGAATTTTTAAAGTGCCCCACAGAGCCGCATCCAACCAGAAAGGGCCACTTTTCAACTGATGCCAAGAAGTAATTTTGACCAGGAAATTACACCCGTCAAACCGTAAAATGCAGGACAACCACCATTTGAGCCCGGGGAGACAGAAAACATAACAGAGGCCGCAATCTGAAGAATTTTAATGACAAATGGGGCGAGACAAATTTGAGCACCACTAGAAAATCCCTCCTTACCCTCGCAACTTGACAGTAAACAGTATATTTGCCCACATTTTTCTTCTGCAAACGAGTTTGGCAGGCCCTCGAAAACACAAATATACCAATCCGGAAATGAAGTTTAGAGTTTTACAACCTCTGTTAAAACAATTGTCCCGTTGATTTTTGAAAGTTCCTCACAAAAAAATCTTCACAAAATTTATCTTGATCTCTTCAACGTGCTCTAACGGGACTGTCACAAAAATGACTTTCTTCCCCCCTTTAATTGCTCTGCGCTCTAATATCAATGTTGGAAGACGTGCACAAGAAAGAAATACACAGAAGAAGAATTGGACAGTTTGGAAATAGTATGTCTTTCATTACATTATGAATGATGTAATTAAAAAGCGGGCGATTGATATGGTTACAATCAGTTACAACCATCTTTTAGTTAAATAACTAATGACGTTCTTATTTAATAAGGCTTACATTCTAATAACATCGATTTTTATCTTTGAATTTGAATAAGTATTCCAAATTTCATCCAATTGATGCTCCAATCGATTCACACTACGTTACTTAAGAGGCAAAATACTTGGAAGTTGGGAGTGTAATGTGTTTACATACTTGATGTCATCATCCAAAGCCTCCTCAGAACCAGGGGCTTTAATTATGAACTGTAAGTGGCTCTGGAATCGACCAAGGCTAACTAATATGGAGATCTGGTATGAGTGCGGGGATAATCTAAAAGAAAAAGGAAAAAAATCTTGATGTCTTTCATTGTTTCGTCATGTGCAAACTCCATCAAACTATTAAAGACATGAGGTTTCCACGGTCCATAAATATAATAACATCAACTTCTCTGTGTAGGAATTTTTAGAATCAAAGTATTCTCTAAATGTTCATTTGAAAACATGAGGAAAAATTAAGTACACACATCCTTGCCGATACAAGGAGAGTGCAAAGGTTGATAAGGAGTTTGAAACCGACCATGCCATCGGAATATAAGGTTATGGTCACCATGTTTTGCTAAAAAACTTACATTGTACTCTTCCTCAGTCAAGATATTGTTAATATGACCATGCATAGTTTGGGTTTTTGTGATCTGGTTAATTTCTTGGTTTAAAAGTTTCTAGATCATCATGCACTAACAAAAATAAAGCGAAGGAAAAGCCAAAATTTAATCAGGATATCCACAATCCCCCCGGATTATGTGAATGGTACATGTGCAGGAGTTTTTCCCTCTTCCATTTTGCCCTTGATCCAAAACGTTGTGAAACTCCAACTCTAAATTGATTCCCAATCCTCTAGTTAGGAAAATTTACAGTGTTTCCTTTTCCAGCCTAATTTGGTTTGATACAAAAATATTTTAAATGTATTGTTTGCAGGTCAACAAAGTCTCCTCTAGCCAGATTGCAGGTTGCCTTAAATTTCAGTAACAAGAAAAAATGGTAACAATGAAGTTTCTTTTTTCAAGTGGTTTTCTAATATTTCAAAGGCAGATGAGTGGATGTACATACTTCTAACCGTTTTTGCACATTCATCTGTGAAATTTTTTGCAATCTTCCATTCTTGATCATATGTAAGGTATGAGAGCATATCTCCATTTCTGTGTATGTTGTGCTGGAAATATTTGTAAAGATGATTCGGCAGATATGTATGGAGGTATACACATTTGGCTTTCCAGAAGACAATCTCACAACACATCATCTGAAAGGATGATATCTTATGCCATGACATTTGGAATTTTGCAATTGGCCATTCTGTAGTGACTAGACATAGCAATGTACAGAGTTGCCAGTTGGTTGGGGATATCATCATCTCATTTTCAAAAACCATTCATGTCAGGTATGGGGGTACATCTCTGTACATACCCGTATGATATTGCTTCGAAACTACATGCTGGAAATGAGAACAAAGTGTCTATGAACGGGCAAGAAAAATAAACAGTGAAAGGACACCACTGTATGAAACAGATTTTGGAATAAGCACATGAGCCCTTTATTACAAGAAACCAAATATTATTCCAACAATTAATTATCTTTTATCTAACAATTTCTATGTTTTTTACATCTTTGTAATTCCCAACTTTCTATGTGATCTAGTTGACCTTTCACATTCTTTGGCATGCAATTCATGGTGCTAATGTTCAAAATTTCAAATCCATTCCCTATACATGATTACTTACCTCAGCGTTGATACCCACAAGGTACTTTAAGAGGTGTTGGAAGACATCGTAGGGATAATGATAAATGTTAGGAAACTTCCTTGAGTTGTAAACTTCGGCTAAAGGCTTCGGGAACCTTTGGGCTGAGAGCCATTTGTTTGGGTATCTTTTTGTTTGCAAGTGCTATTCCTAATCCCCAATGTCATTTCAAGACAAAAAAATGATACTGAAGTACAGTAAATCACGGGGTAAGTCATTTATCCATTAATTCTAGTGTTAGACAGGGATATTGTATCATACAAGGTGGGGGTACACATCCCAATATTTCCTCGTTGTCTGCATCAATGATCTTGGTATAGCATGGTTACTTGGCTATTCAAAGATGAAATTCTTTTCAATTTAAAACTTGGAAGGGGTGTAGTTGCTCTTTCAAGCAAAGAAACTCATTCAATCGAATTTTTGTCACGTTCATACGATGAAAATATGCAAGTGGGAATTCTCTGTGTGCAACCTTGCCATGGTGATATAATGTACACCATGTCCTTGCATTCTGTCAGTTGATGTTATTGCTCTTCTTTTTTGTATTCTTATATTTAAATCTGAGTCTTAACAGGAGGAAGATATTCCCATTATAACCTATCGAAAGAAGGGAGGATGTATGGATTTTGACCTTTTACATAGCAAAGCGGAAGCAATGGCACAATTGAAAATTATTTAGGAGTACTCACAATTCAGGGAAGCTATCACAGGAAGCAAGTTTGCAAGCTTTGGAGAAAATGGCACTGGGACAAAGATTTCTTTTTACAATCTGGCTCGATGGGTATCAGACTACAGCTTGGCCTGACATGAATAAAGTGATGAAGAGAGTAATTCTAAAAAGAAACAAGACATACGATTAAGATCAAGGCATGGCAGGGTCTAATTAGTCAAGAGGTGAGTGGACTGGAAATAGGCTTCTGGTGTTGGTTTCCTTCATCATTTCAGTTTTCTTTAATGAATCACGTTTCAAAGAAGCATATATGACTGAGAGTATTCTCGAATTATTTTTCTTATCCTGTCATAATCTCTCTTGCATGCTACCTCTTTGGCCACTTTTTGCCCTCCAAATAGAGTGGTGATGAAGTGTACATAGTGAAAGGTCATGTGTAGTTGAAGAAAGCCCCACATTCATGTCTTTCATATTAAGAGTAATCATGTTTAACTGTATTGTCTCATATTTTTTCAATCAGAAACTAAAATTCAACTCTTTGGTTCACTCGCAAGCAAGAAAAGAAGACACGTCCCCCAGGGGCCCCGTGTCCGTATGCAACATATTGCACACAGGACACACTAGGACACATGTCAGTGTCCCACATGTCCAACACTCCAATGAAAACAGTGCCCCACGTTCATAAAAAGAGGTTAAATTTTTTTCATTTGCACATTATCTGATAGGGAAAAGGCTGAATATCTATTTCATTGTGCAGCTGAAGGAGATTATTCAGATTTAGGGGGCTTCCAGGGGATTGAAAGCATTTTCGCAACCATATTTGGCATTTCTCCAACAGCAGCGGTTTTCATCATTCATACCACAGAAATCATGGCTCAACCATCAAGGGCAGCTGGTAAAGGTCAAAGGAAATGGAAGAATCTGAGTTTTGGTGCTGCCCTCCCTCCAAGTTCATTTTTGTTAGTGCTCCATCAGTTGGAAGTGGACCTGCCAGTGATGCATATCATCTTGTTGTAGCGAGACAGCAAGCTCAAGAAAAACAATATCTGCTGTGGAAGCATGTAACAAGAAAACAAGGGCCTGGGGCAAAGCTTGATGGGGGAGGAAATATTGTTTGGACGTGTGCCTTCTGCCATCTCAAATTCAAAAGCACCTACTACCGAGTTAAGGGTCATTTGTTGAGCCTTAAGTGTGGACTTGGAGCATGTAAATCAGTGAATGCTACCAAAGAAAAAATATGTCAAGAGAGGATGCTATTGGCTTGGGGATGGTGCAGCAGCAAGTAGGACACACAAAGATGAGGATCCTCTTCCATTCTCGAGGAAGCCATCCAACAGAAGTGGGAGTGGGGCTGCATTACAGCCAACAAAAAAGAGGGCAGCTCCTATTGGTGGTCCAATGAACAATATCTTTCAACAAGAGCGGAGATGAGGTTGATCTTACCATTGGGTTCTTCTTCTATCTCAACTTCATTTCATTTAATGTTGCACAGTCTCCTTGGTTTTTTGAGATGTGTCAAGCTTATAGTTGAACGAGCTCCAACCAAGTATGTGCGTCCTAGTTCAGAGAAGCTTAGAACCAAATTGTTGGTCAAGGCAAAGAAGGAGGTGAATAAAATTCTTGCATCTATTAAATCATCATGGCCCTCATCCAGTGTTAGTATTGTATCCGATGGATGGACGGATGCAGCATGCCATCCACTTATCAATTTCATGGTGTCAACCGAAAATGGACTAGTCTTCTTTAAAGCAGTGGACGCTCTTGGAAAATACAAGGATGCACAATACATGGGAGAATTGTTCATTAAAGTCATTGACGATGTAGGTGTTGATTCTTGTGTGCAAATTATCACAGATAATGCACATTTTTGCAAAGCAGCGAGCATGATTGTGGAAACTAAATATCCACAGATATTTGGACACCTTGCATTGTTCATTCTTTGAATTTAGCACTTCAATCTATTGCTTCAGAGGTGACATGGACGGGAATTCTCATTGATGATGCACGCCATATCCGCAATCTTGTAGAAAACCGTATCAATGCCGTCACAATCTATAAAGAGTACACAAATCTATCATTGTTGAAGATAGTAGATACTCGGTTTGCCTCCTCATTCATCATGCTTAAGAGGTTTAGGGAGGTCAAGACCGCTCTTGGGGCCATGGTTATTTCAGAGTTTTCGTCTTTTTGGAGAAAGACGGATCACATTGATTCAAAAAGGTCAAGGATGCAATGTTAGATGATGGTTGGTGGGAGAGGGTAGATCTTACCATTAAGATCATGGACCCTATCGTTTCTGTGTTGCAGTTTGCAGACATGGACCAGCCCATCTTAGGAGAAGTTTATGAGGGGTGGGACTCCATGATTGAGGCAGTGAAGACCATTGTTGTAGAGAATGAGTGCCCTAAGTATGGGATATCAGCAAAGATCTTGTTCACCAACATACAGGATATTCGTATCACTAGGTGGAAGTAAAATTGCAGACCTTTGCATTGCTTGGCTCACTCATTGAATCCCAAGTACTACAGTGATGGCTGGCGCGATGGTGGGCCTTCACACAGATTCCCTTCCTCACATGGACAGAGATTTCACAAGGGAGGAACATAGCATTTAGAAGGATATATCAAGACAGAGCATCCCTTGTTGAGGTGGAGAAGGGCTTTGTAGAGTATTCCACTGGTATTGGGAGATTTGGAGGCTATGATGTGATTGGAGACAAGGGGGTTAAGAACTCATGGGGCAGTGTGCCCTCGTCTACAGCTGTTAGCCATGAGGGTCCTTACTCAGGTTACTTCATACTTGTGTTATGACAGGAATTGAAGCACATACGGAAATTTGCATAGTTTGAAAAAGAGCAAGCTTGAGCAGTCTAGAGCAGAGACAATGGTGCATGTATTTCCTGATGACATGGGTTTGGACATCACTGTTGAGTTGGCATTAGCCAACATGGATATTAATGAACCAGTGCTGGAGCTAGTCACTTTGGATAATGGTGATCCTCTTGAGGGGTCATCCTCCACACCGGCAGATGCAGAGCTTGGATGGGATATAGAGGAGGAGGATGGAGGAGAGAGCAGTGGCACTTGTGGTGACTTTGATGATTTTGACAATGGAGGAAGATGACTGATCACAAGAAGCTATCAGATTCTTCCATCTATGGTTCCAATATCTAATATCTACCCTATTTTGTATTTTCCATTGGTATTCTCACCTGGAACATATAGAATCAGTAGTTTAGTATCTATGTAATGCATTTTGATTTTGATGACATCAAATGAGTTATTGAGAAAACTGCAGTTTATGGTTCTAACATCTATTTTATGTGTATTGAATATTATAATTTCTTGTGTGTTTGATCATCATTCATCAATGATCATTGACGCGCTAACTAGTTGTATCAATATTTTGTAAATGTTCTAATTTCTCAAAAAAAGGATCTTTGTCTATATATATAGATATAATGTGTCCCCCGTGTTCTATTTCGTGAGTCGATCTGTCCCATGTCAGATACTCGTATCCACGTGTCCTACATGTCTCATGTCCCAATGTCAGTGACTTAGCTCGCAAGAGGCCTAGTTAAGTTTTTCCACATTTGAGTCTTCCACCATCTCTCTCTCCCCCTCCCCTTACCTCCCTCCCCCTCTCTCTCATAGACTAAGTGCGGTACAATGTGAACCACAAGCAGTCCTACAGAACAAGCATCTCTCCCTCTCTCCCCCCCCCTCCCTTCGTCTGTCCGTTCCTCTCTCCCTCTCCCTCCCTCTTCCCCCCTCTCTCGCACTCATAGACTAAGTGCGGTATGGCACGGACCACAATCAGTCCTACAAAACAACCAACTAGAGCACACAATTCCCATGCACATTCATTTAACGCCAGCACACGCATACACACATTGACATATTTTAACAGAAATAGCATTATTAAACATAACACACTAGCGACTCCAAAGAATACCACAACACATCCTCCTAAATATGAACTCTACTCTATTGTACAACTGAATATAATCTAACCACGAAAACAACAAACGTTCAGTGTCGTCTTTCTTAATCATCTTTGGTGAGTCATGAGAAGGGAGGGCATGAATATCAAAAGAAGAATCAAATCTCAAGATATTTTGTCAACATCTTGGGAGGACAAATGATGGGAAATCAGGTTCAAAGAGCAGAAATGTGCTTTTGGTGAGTCTCAATATGCCAACCTTTTCTCCATAAATCTGCCTTTAAAAGAATATCCATGTGCACTAAGTGACGTGCATGGCTTAAGCCTACATTCACATAAAATCACAGTTGGAGTCACTTTTGGTCTTTCAATTTCAAATTTCATCTGGTTTTAATTCATTGCTCTTACCATTTCAACACGACCAAGCACAAGCTAAGATGACCTTTTTCTATGTTTTTTCAACTGTAGATATGAAACTTCAAGGGGATTTGGCAATGATTTTTCAATCCTACACACTTTGAAGTGAAGAGGGATAGCGTAGAGGAGAGAAAATAGGTAATGGGGTGAAGTTCTGAACATCAATAAATTGGACTGCTTTAAGGACTTCAGGTGATCTTCTGTTTCAAACTCCACAATAAGATTTCCCTTGGAGACCAGTGGCAAAAGGTAGTAGCAACTTATATCAATTGAAGACTTCAGTATTGACACAATTCGCCAAAACCCATTAAATTTGTGAACAGTGTTCTAAGTATAACAAAATACCATAACCAGAATTTTGTACTCTAGTGGCCAGGAGACCCTATTATAGGGACAAGGACTGCGTCTGCATCCCCATCCCTGTAACCCACATCTTCAGAAAATATATTAAGTTATAAAGATCGAATCATAGGACTGTCGTGCCAGGTAATGGATTGCATAATATATAAAATGAGAAACAACAGAGACTGCTCTACAGAATATGAGTAAAAGAAGAGAAATCACATGACAAGCATGAGATATTAATTGCCTTCACTGCTGCATTAATCCAGGACAAAATATTAATTTAAACACATTTATTTTTGGATTTTGTGTTGGTGAGATTATGGACTCAGAGGTACTTCTGTACTTATTAGAGAACTATGTTCTAAGCATGGTTTGGAAGGCTTGCATCGGTGGTGAGTATTGACTAAAGTCTAAACTATGATCCTCCTGAGCTAGGGAATTCTATGGAAAAAGCCCATTACTCCACCTCTTCATTCCCTACAGAAAGCTTTGGGGCACAGTCCCATGAAGAGGCTTCTGCTCCTACATGTATGCAGCAACCGGTCCAATGAAAGTTTTTCCAACCTGTTACAGGGACAAAATGAATCTTCCTCTGTAAAATAGGAGCCCCGGAATCTTTGCCCACTGATTTTCAGAGGTTGCTTGGGAGGTGGAGGTGGAAGTCTCCCTCTACTGTTTAGGGTTTTGTCTGCCCATGTGGTACCCTAGCATGCGGACTCTGCCTTCTGCTTGGCTCCTTGACAGAAGAACAATGAAGTGGGGCAGTCCAACAGACGGGTTTTTTACAAAGCTCAAATTGACATTCCTATAATTTCTTACCTAAATTTTCTCAGCTGTGCTCCTCAAACAAAATTATTCAGTCAATAAGCCCACCTGCTTGGAAAAGCCTCCTAAATTTTATCAGCAACACCCGATGAGAAAATTTAGGCAGCCCCGCTCCATGAAACTGCAGCCTTAACACAAACTGTTCATGCAAATTCGCTGGATAAAGAAATTTAAAAGGTAAAGCAAGAAAAGAAAGCCCACACCTCATTTGTACTGACACATAGATTCACAAATTTTATACTAGATAAGGACGTAGAGAATAAAAGTTGAAGTAATATTAAGATCATATTGAAATAATGCAAATCATTTAGAATAATATAAAAATTAGACTATATTAGAAAATCATAATTGGAAAATGTTTGCCAGGGGCTTGAACTCATGGAAACTGTAAATAATGAATGAATGTCAGCACTAGTCTGTTGGAAACTAGTGCAATTATATTGAGGCCTGAACTAAGTGGAGAGACAAGTGAAAATGGTTTGACATCCAAAATTTTTTGGACCAGATAGAGTTCAATGGTGGGATCCCAACAAAGCCTTGGACAAGAACACTCAGCAGTATTATGGTTTACCACATGTCAGGCTCTGGTTTACCATGCTCAGACAAGGTGAAAAAGAAGCAACATTGTGAGTTCACAATGCTCATTCGTATGATTTATCTTTCATTGCTAAAAAGACAACTAATCAAGAACATTTTTCCAATCCTAATTTAATCCGGAAAGGGAATGTCATGTTTTCTTTTCATATATTCATCCAGATTGGGGATCACAGGAATGAGTTTGTGAGAAAATATACTACACTGGCTTCTTGGCAGAGAAAGAACAAGGCCACCATCCCTACTATTTTACGCAAGACCATCAAAACTCATAACAAAACTTGTGAGGAGGGATCCATTTCTACTTTTTGTAGTCTATCCTCCACATCCTTTACTGAGACATTCTCAAATTCTGCAACAAGTTCCGGATCAACATTTTCTAGAGGCTCCCATGTCGGCACATCTATGTCAGCCCATTTCACCAAATACTCTGACACTCCATTCTCTTCTTTCTTTTCCAAGATCTTCTCCGCTATTCCATATTCCAACCCTGCCTCATAGTCCTGCACCAGGTCTTCCCCAATGGACTCCGCGGCCAACCACTCTTTGGGAGAACCATCCTTCCATTGCACCAAATACTCTGCCTTCCCCTCTGCCCCTGTGCGTTTGTCAAGAATTTGCTCAACCTCAACATTTTCAAAAACTGCATCCTCTAGTTCCCTAATGACACCTTCTAAGGCCAACCGTCTTGCAAACTGAAGAGGATTGGCTGGTGAAGTGTTTGCTAGAAGATCTTGTACAAGTGCCATTGGAGTCCTGCCCCTGGAATCCTCAATTTCCAAATCAGCACCCAGTTCCACGAGAGCCCTTACTGCTCCTTGCTTCATATACCCAGAAGCAATATGCAAGGCACTGAATCCTTCTCTATCTTGCTTATCAAGGTCTGCACCAGCCTCAGCCAGTAACCTAATACAGTTTTCAGATCCCAATCCAGATACAAACAGTAGGGCTGTTCTCCCATTCTGATCTATACAGTCGACATCCCTTTCCACATCCTCCAAAAGCTCTCGAAGCTTGTTCTCATCTGCTTTCTTCGCAGCTATCCACCATGGGCCGTCGTATTCTTCTACAACATCCCTAGCAATATTTTCGGATGGAACCCATGTGGGCCTATGCCCATCCTTCCATTCTATCAAATACTTCATGGTTTCCCCTACAGCCCTGCTCCCAATTATCTTCTTCACTTCTCCAAATCCCTCTTCTTCTTCTTCATATTCTTCTCTACCTTCTTCTGCATCCCTTGCTTCTACATGCAATTCATTGCCCAAATGCAGGTTCTCGGAATTTTGAATAGAACCCTCTCCCTGCAAGATAACCCCTTGTGTTACAGTACCTGAGGTGCTCATGCCCACATCCGAGCTTCTACAGAGGAATGCCTTCTCTGGAGGGCTATTTTTTGCTCTCTCATTTGAATGATAAATCCAATTCCATGGTTTGTGTTTTTGCTGATAACATTTATATTTATTTGGATACCCACTTCTGGAATTGTTAAAACTCGAATAAGAAAAATGAGCAAAAGTCAAAAGAGGCCTACCAGATATGCTTGTTCTACTCCTGAAAGAAAACCCAGAATATGGGGATGGAGGACTGCATCCTCCCACACAACTTCCAACAGATAAGCGCATTGTTGCTCCCATACCCAAAAACTGAAAATTTGCTTTGCAGTTTTTCAGCAGATCAGTCACTCCCAAGCATTGCTGACAAGGATGCTTTATCCTAATGCTGATCATCAGTCAGTGACGCGGCAGTCTGACGTGCCCGCTGAAGAGGAAGCAAGTTCGAATCCAAACCAAACTCGTAAACACATTCCAAGAGGGAAAGGCAGAAGCCGGACATGCCCGGAGCAAACCAGTAATAGCTAATCAGAGAAATATAAGGTCTCGGCTACTGGATTGAGGATAGGAGGATAGGAGGATAGGATAAAATAATTTCAAACCAGATAAGAGAATCACGTCTTCCTATTGAACTTTATGGTTTGAATTGAACAATGAGAGTCGTGTTTTTATTTTTAACTAAAAGAAGGTTAGAGCGTGGTCCCATGCTGGGGGGCCACTCCTCATAAGCTGGAAAATGGGGTTCCATGCAAAAAAATATGAACTCGTGTCGCTTTCTAGCCCTCAAAAGTAGTGGGGGCTGGGTAATTTTTTTTTGGTTCAACTTGTTTTCTAGGCAGGGAATATCATGCTTGCATGGGTGAGGTGCACATAATTCTTAGCCAAATTTGTCTGGGGCATGATCCCGGCCTCATCCCTTATTACGGTATCTTCGGGGCTTTGCCTCAGCAAGAATTGAACCCTGGTGGATTCTTTGTGAGCCAAGTAACTTCACCAATGGGCCAATAGTCGTCCAATAGGGGTGGGGTAAATGTTAAGACCCCCTCTAAAAAAACCATAAATATTATTTGGCGAATTTCTAAATATAACTTTCAAAATATTGACGAATGCCACAAATTGAAAGGAAATGATGTCCATCGGTAGCAACTATTGGTCGGTAGCATAATGCTCCCGGCTAACAACATTATTTTATCTACCGGTAGCAATTATGCTACTACCCGGTAGCAAATTTCTCTTTTGTGCACGTGGTAAAGGCGATTTGAATATATAAATTTGGTTATTACTATAAACGCTAGGAAAATCAACTCAAAAAATTAACTTATACACAGAAAATTTAAGCGAAATAGCAAGCGACCTAACACCTCAAAATGAGCTAAATCCAAATTTCAAAAATCTAAATATTCGTGAATTAACGAAGATTAGCCACCAAAATTTACACTGAGTGGGGGCACAAAAATAAATCACTCGCTCAGAAATTTCCTCCATATTTCATGCCACTTTGCTTCTTATTTTAATTTCCCTCTCAATATTTTCTTTGAAAACAAGGTTCCTCTCTCCAACACCTGCATTTACAATGTTTGTTTCCCAGAATTTCCAACACAACACGGTGAATCCCTCGACCTTTGGTTGATCCTTCAATATTTAGTAAGGGACCATACATTGGTTTAAGCACTTGTAATTTCTCTGCACTACACCCTCAAAACAATAAGCTAGCCCCTAGCATGGTACCACAAGCTTAGTCCCATTGGATTTAATCACTTGTTTTCGGTATCTACCTAGATTTGTACTATGGTGGATGGTTAAGTAACCCCTTAATATTATAAGACTACACATTTAAAGGAATGGATACCCCTCAATCATTGGCACTAAGTTGAAGAAGATTGATTATTCATACATGATGGATGCAAAATTTCTCTAAATGATTTGGATGTTTCTAGCCTTCAACCAAAATTAAATAAATCGCATCACTTTGGGGTCAAATTGAAATATCACTAGCAATTGCAACCTAAGGTGCAAAGATACGTCGACTTGAAGAGTTACAAAGAAGATATATAACACAGGAAATATTTGAGTGATAATTATAAAACTTTGTTACAAATAAGAGGATATGGCATAGGGAAGAAATATTTGAGTGGCTAATTTTAGCACGCGACTAGTTAATTGATATTGTGTTGGTGTATTTATAGATCACTGGTTAAGCTAAGTTCTTGTTGGCATGTTTATCGTCTTTCTCTTCTTATATTTGCAACACCTTCGACCTTATCCCCTTTTATGAACTTCATGTTCTTCTCTATGTGGGGCCCATTTAGTCTATGTTCTCTTATGTTTTGTCTTAGATCCCTATTTTTTGGCTTGATAAGGGGTCATACCTGGTTTCATAGAGTTTGCCAAAAACTTGGCTACGTTTTTGGCCATCTCTACATTTTTATTCATTTGCCTTTTGTAGGACCTTCTAACCTTAATTTTGATTTTCTTGGGTTTTTTATTTTCTTTATCAATTTTCTCACTCGTTATGTCAAATTGTGCACTAAGAGGATCCTAATTTAAATTAAAAAATTCTATAAATATGAAGGTGTGTTATTTAAAGTGGTATACACATGAGCACACAAAGTATTCATATTGAAGTTATAAGGAAAATTCATGTCTATTTCAGAAGCATCCATATACCAAAAGTTGTATTTCAAGTATATAAAATCTACTAGTTGGTAAGGATTACCCTCATCTTTATGTATTGTGTGGTATGGATACAAATATGTATTAAATATGTTAGATATGTCAGTGACTTCGGGAAACTCAATCTCACGAGTGTTTTGTGCAAACTTCTTGATGATCTTACATGATCTTATCTTCTTCCACTTAATTTTATCATATGTTCCATTTGGAAACATCTCCTTTTACAAATATGCAAAAACCATGTCTCCAACCTAATCTTCAATTTCTCTTCACCTCTCATATGTGCATTATTTGTACTAGGAATTCATATTTTATAACTAACTGTGCATTTATTGGTACACTTCCTTCATGTGTTTGCAAAGTCTCCCACTTCAACACTCTTGTCCCATTGCATAGTAAATCTCTCAACCCTTCAAATCCTCTTGGGTTGTTCCCTTATATGATTTAGAATGTTGTTTTCATATTTTTATTTATTGAATTGTTATAAGATTTTTTTTTCTTGTGCCAAACTCAAATCCCAGGTTCTTGGATTATCTCTAACCAAACATCTAATAAAGTCTCCAAGGATTACATTCACAACTCATGTACAGCATCGGTTTGTAGATGGTATACCAAACTGAATTATAATTTTTTATCCATCTTCCTCCACAATATTCTCTAAAAATGACCAATTTTTTGTAACTCTATCAAACAACATACTATGTGGTAACCTGTCCAGTCTTAAAATCTCCTTGAAGGAAAGATTTACAATGTGTGTTGCATTATTGGCCTTGCTGTAAGAAATAAAATGTGTCATCTTTGAAAATCTATCCACCACCTCAAAAATGGAATAATCATACCTTTTTTTCTTGACAAACTCAACACAAAATACATACATATGTCTCTCCAAAGAATCTTTGGAATGGGAAAAGGTTGATATAACCTTGCATATTGAGATCTTCTTGTAGCCAATTGACAAGAATTACATTCCCACACAAAATTGTACACGTTTGCACTCATATGTTACCAAACGTAACTTTCCATGGTTGTGATAAAGTTTAATCCAAGACAAATTCCCTTACTAATCCTCCACAATGTTTCTCGCTTACTAAATTGAGGTGGATTTATCCTTTTGGATTGCACAACTTTCTTCCCCTTGAATAACAATCCTTCCTGCACAAAATATTTTTAAAAATGTGTTAGGTAAACACTTGTGGATATTGTGGTTTCCTCCCATACTTTTATGAAGTCTTCATCCTACACATACAACTTTTTCTTGGATTTAAAACCCATAACTTCAATTCTCATATTTGTCAATAGAAAATTATGTTGATTGAACATATCATCCTCGTTATATTTTTTCTCTCATGCTTCAACACAAATGTGTAACCTTTTAGCTATTACACCCACCTCATATGCCTTTTGTTCAAATTTCATTGGCTATAATGAATTTTAATCCCTAATTGTTTGTGCACTACACAAACTCCTTGGGCAATAAGTAATGTATCTACTTCTTAAATGTTTGTATTATTGCATAGAGTTATTAACGATACACATTATGATTCATTCTTGCATCATTTATATTTTCATTGAATAAAAAAATAAGTCTTTCATCTTGAGTCAACACAATACCAATGGCTATGCCACTAGCATCATGATCAACCTGAAATACTTCTATGAAATTTTTCCAAAACTAGTTGTCCTATTATTATTTTATTCAACTCCACAAAACTATTTTCTTTGCATGTGATCTAGATGAATTTCTTCCTCTTTCCCCTCATGTCCTCTATAATCAGTGTGCATACACAAATGAAGTTCTTGATGAACTTGTGGTAGAAGCTAGCCAACCCATGAAAAATGTGTCCTTCACAAGCACTCATTTATGACGATTAATCCACAATACACATACCTTTTTAGGGTTTGTCTTTAATCCTTCTCTAAAAATCACAAATTCCAAATGTACCAAATCTTCTTGTATAAAACTTCAATTCTTGAGGTTGATCAACAATTTCTCTTCCCACCTTCTCTACAACAGTTTTCATTGTTGATCAAAGAATACTTGGCAAAGATCACACAAGGAGTCCACGTGGGATAGAAGGCCAGGATTGAAGGCGCGGAAGGACAGGAAGGACCCGCGCATGGAAGGCAGGTTCAGATTTCAGGACTTAGCCAATTTTGGGCATGAGGATCTATTTTTGGAAGATGGTGTGCAGAACACATCAACGATGCAGAGAAGTGTGCACCAAGCATTGTCTATATCTAGAAGAGTAGTTCAAATGTCTATGCATGGAGGCAAGCTAAGAATAGAATGAACACTTCAGTTATCTGTAAGAGGGCTATAGATAGCACACTTGCATGTGTGGCTATAATTGTAAATGGCGTGTGGCTATTAATAGCATGTGACCTATTTCTGGAGTAGTTAAGTGGTGAAGGGAAAGTCCCCACCCTATATATATGATGATTAGGTGCATAGTAAAAGGAGAGATCTGTATGATGTATGTGGAAAGATATATAGGCATGTATGTATGATTCTGAATATGTGTATCAGATTCATATGCGCCTTAAGATGAATTGATAGTACTGTAAGGAGCTTCTATACTTATTAATAGATGGAGGATATTGGCTGAATCTAAGTGTCATTCTATGTAATTGAGTAGTGCATGTTAGTGTTTAATCATGATTACTGTTTAAGCTCATTCTTTCATAGATCTGTGGGTAGCATGCACTGTAGAATGATGGATTAGTCATGAGTCTTTATGGTTCTTTCTTCATTATGTGTCATCTTGTTACAACAACCCTAAAGAGGGACCTGGTACCTTTGCGTGCTTCAGGTGAGCACTCAGTCTAGGCTGAGTGATGTGCCAGCACGACTAGGGTGTTATCTTGCAAATTCTAGGCTGCATCATTGGTTCCATTGCTGGGACCTCTTTTTCAGTTGTTTTCAGGATGGTTCATGATGAAGACGTACCATTAACTCTAGCAAGTATTGAGGAATGGATACATGATCTGGAGGAAGAATATGCACGATGGTTCAGCAGTGGATCTGAGTTTAACGCACGCACTTGGGTAGAACAGAACCTGTATGACAGCTTATATGAGAGATTTTTCGCTATCTTTCTAGTAGAACTTTACGAGTGGCTTACGACTTATGCATCTCAGTGGAATTGGAGATATCACGCACTTGTTTGGACACAGGAAGAATTTTAGGCTCTTTATGATGCTGATCTAATTTGGACTCGCGCGGTGGATACGTGGTTTCATGGTGTTCTAAATAGTTATATTCTAGAATATTCAATTTCGACGTACTCTTGCCCAGAGGTCACTGAATTTCAGTTTTTGAGGTATCCAAGAGGAACATATTTGCACGGTATTCCACTGGCGATCAAGATCTTGATGGTAACTTTGAACCTGGAGAGTAAACTGATGGCTAACTAAACTTCACCATGCGCGAAGGTAGGAACAGGTTTGGTATTAAGATGGCGGACCTAGCAGCAGAAAAGTAGAGAGAGGAAAGGTGGCTTAAGTATAATGAGGCATGCGAGAGGGAAATAGAGAAGCAACATTCCATTGCAGAAAGTATGGCATTGAGGAGAGAGATGGCTCGTGAAGGATTTACGGCTCACGTAGAAGACATGGAGCCAGAGCATCAGGAACTCCCCCATCTTGGAAAGCATGATAGAGATCCCTTCTCGGCCTCGCATGGAAGTATGCCAGTAGAGACTACTTGGGCCACAGGTGTGCATCTTAATCCACCTGGTGACCTAGCCTTTGTGCTTGGTTTTTCAGTATCTAGTACGACAAGTAATCAGCAAGCTAACTTGGGAAGTAGGAGAGCAGGAGTAAGTCAGGGATCAAGTACATCAATGGTAGGATAGACAACTTCAATGTTATATGGAGGAGCATTCTTAGGCATGTCATCCACATAGAATGTGAGTGCACAGAATGTTGGATTCACCTCTGGAAGTGGAGCTACCTCACAGACTGTAGGGGTTCAGTATAGTACTACTGTCAGAGCACAGGGGAGTACATCTACAGGTCCTACTCTAGCTACAGGTGGAGGATCAGGAGGTATAGGTGGTTCTAGTTCTAGTGGATCTGGTGGTTCTGGAGGTAGAGGAAACCCAGGGGGTTCTGGATCAGGTGGTCAAGGTCCGCAACAACCACAAAATATCTATATGGAGATGTCCCTTCATCTCCCAGAGTATAGAGGTATAGAGGATGTTTTCAAACATGTGCATATGTGTGAAATTTTGTGGCGCGCTAAGGGGATTACAGCTGCTGAGTGAAAGGCAAGTCAATTCGCTACTACATTATAGGGGCACGCACACAGCTGGTATAGGAAATTTGACCCTGATCAAACTTGCATGGATTATGCAGCACTGAGGGATGCTTTCTTAAAAGAGTTCCATATTCCTGAGTTTGAGCAGAAGAGTATAAGTGCACTCAAAGATATCAAGCAAGGCACTACTGAAAGTGTACGTGAGTATGATGCTCATTTTAAGACACTTCTATCTAAGTTGTCTTATGATATACACGCTAGCCAGCATGCACAGTGGTTCGTTGGAGGATTGATTACACCTTTTAGGAGGGCGTTGTCACATAAGACATACACAGATCCACGTGAAGCACTGGAAGTAGCTTTGTGTGCTGAGGTAGTTGGGAGCATTGACACTGGCGTTAGTCCATTTCTAGAGGCACAGATTGCAGCTATGGCAAAGCAGTTAGAAAAGCTATCGGCAAATTCAGCCCATGAAACGTGCTCAGGAATTTGGTGTATAGATTGTGAAGTGGAAGGTCACACCAAGGATAGTTGTCCTCACAGATCTATACGTTCATTATTATTGGACTGTGAAATTTTCCATTTGAATCATGATGCTAGTCACTGTCCTTTGTTACAACGCATGATAAGGAAGAATGTATCTTGCTTTTGCAAGATTTATAGGTCCACGACCCATGATACTGAGGATTTTCAGTTGATTGGTCAGATCCATGATGCTATAGACATTGGAGTACGACAGACAAGTATAACAGATAATTCTAAGGGCAGGAATGAGCACCAGGATCGGGATCATAATCAAACGTGCTATGACAGGAATGAGGGGTGTTTTGAAGGAGGTCGTGGAAGAGGACGTGGATATCATGGTGGATATGGAGGATGAGGCCATGGTGGAGGAAGAGGAGAGTTTCCTCATGGAACATGTTATACATGTGGATCCCCTGATCACTATAGGCACGAATGTCCTCAGAACAATGCATGTTCTTTCTGTGGGAAGAACCATAGCTATGAAGAGTGCCCAGACTTATATGAGCATCTGAGTAAACAACATAAGCAAGAAAACAAAGGTGTCGGGATGGTTTGAATCCAGCACGCATTAGAAGACCAATGGATGCCCAAGATAACAGAAGGACCTGAGGCATTGACAGTAAAGATCACTACACGTGCTGAAGTTGCGCACACGCGAGAGGCATTGCATCAGAAGCCTATGATTACCAAGGAGGAAGTTTTGCATGTGAGGTATCCAGATCCTGCTCATCAGAAAGAAGTTTACCAAGATACCATGGAAGTGCTAAGGAATCTTCAGGGTGAGATACAGTACCTAAAGGAACAAAAGAAAGCATCAGAGATAGTCCAAACTGATATCGATGATCTGTGGGAGGTATGCAAGATGTTGCACCAAGAGAACATTATTCCACTATTGGGAAGTTGGTTGAAAGGGAACACTCCACGTGCAAGTCTTGAGACCAGACGATAGATTCTACATGCAAATCTTCCCCCTGATAGCATTGATTATGACAAGGAAATTACTTTGAATGTTGTTGTGGATGGGTGGTTGTTGAGCAACATATTGATTGATACAGGTGCGGAAGTAAATGTGCTGACATTAGATGCTTGGGTACAAATGGGGAGGCCTCCATTGCAGCCATCATCTAATGTGTTGTTCATGGCAAACCGGACTAAGGCCACTCCCATAGGAGTGTTGAAGGATGCATCTATAACTATACAAGGGGCCAAGTTTACTGGGGATTTTGAGGTATTAGCACTTGCAGAAGTAGACAATTTTCCAGCCTTGCTTGGACGCCCTTGGTGTTATGCAAATAATGCTGACTTGAGATTCAATAAGGGATATATCAGCTTTGAAAACAAGGAGGAGAGGGTTGTGATACCGTTGACAGATGGGAAATCCACACCCTATGTTGAGCCCCTAAGTGAGGAGGACTTAAACAGAGTCTATGTACGCGTTATTCAGGACCCAGAGGTCAACGAGCCATCAAAAGAAGGCATTCTATAGTGGGAGGATTCTCATTCTATTAGTGACACTATGAGTATTACTTGTGACAATTGGGCTCATGGTACATATGAATTAGTTGGGCGCGAGGTGAAAAGCATGGTCGTGCGCATGAATAGATTTCATTCAATACGACGGATAGGAAGTACAGTACCATGGTATATAGGGACAGAAGCTCTGCATGCCTTTCTAAAGGCAATGGAAATGCAGTGGGTAGATCCAGTTACAAGGAGAGAGATGCTAGTATATACACTGCGCGGGACAACAACACACTGGTGGGTAGTCCACAGAGATAATCTTATAAACTGGGAAGAGATTGGAATAGCTTTATCTACTAGGTTTATAAGGAACAATGCACCTACAAAAATCTGTACTTATCATGGTAATCAACCTGTTCAGCATCACATTCAGTAGTGTGAGAGACTCTGGACAGTAGGACAGGAAGCATTACCACCATCACTCTGGGTGCATAAATTGTATTCCACACTCCAAGGATGCGCACATGCACTTGGTATGTATATGCAGAACTACATAGAGAAATTGGGAACTGGAAAAATTTGACTGCAAGTATGATTCAGACATTTGATTATTTCTCGACTCAACCTCCGGTAGCAGAGGCATTAAAATTTTCAAGCACTTAACTATGGGAGATAGTGCAAAATTAGAAGAACATATTCAAGAATTATTCGGTGAGACAGAGTTCAGAGCATGTTTTGAAAAGGAAGAAGAAATAGACTCCAAACTACTTGAGTGCACTTGCCTTGAGAGAGAAAAAGGAAAGATGGTTTACATCGTGGATGACGAGGAAGTTGAAAACTTGGATATTGAGCATTCACATGGGGTGTGCGAGGTCTTGGACAATGTAGACAAGGATACACGTGCCTACCATGAACCTATGAAGACAAAGAAGGTGAATATAGGTTCGGAGGCTGAGCCTAAGGAGGCCATAATTGGAGATTACTGGTCAGACTCAGAGGTAGCAAAGATCATCGAAATTACTCAGAGATTATCAGGACTTATTCCCTAGAGGATATCATGAACTTAAAGGCATACATGAATCACTTGGGGAAATGAAGATCAAACTTAAGGATGGTGCACAACCAGTTAGAAAGAGACCTTATAGGATGAATCCTAATTTGCGTGAAAAGGTAAAGGAAGAAATTGATAAAATGTTGAAATCTGGAATTATCAAGCCCCTTGATGAGTCAAAATGGGTTAGCCCAATGGTGATCAGTATCAAGAAGGACTGGTGGATTAGGATATGTGTGGACTACAGGGAGCTGAATGCTACATGCATCACAGATCCTTTCCCTATGCCTTTCACTGAGGAAATACTAGGAGTTGCAGGGCATGAAATATATTCTTTCACAGACAGATTTTTTTGGGTATCATCAGGTTAGGATCGCTCAGGAGGATCAAGAAAAGACAACATTTACAACTAAATGGGGTAGTTTTTCCTATACTGTGATGCCTTTTGGATTGAAGAACACGCCTGTTGTATTCTCACAATAGTTGTTCAGGCATTCAAATATTTTATTCACAACTTCTTACAAGTTTACCTAGATGATTGGACAGTATATGGGCTTGTGAAAGACCATTGTGACAATCTGTGCTTAATGTTTGAATGATGCAGACAATTGAGTATCTCTTTGAATATCAAGAAGTGCATATTTTCTATGCCATTTGGGATACTGTTAGGACATATCATCTACAAGGAAGGTTTGTTAGTTGATCCAGCCAAGGTTGCAGTCATTTTAGGCCTGGAAGTGCCTACTAGTCAAAGTGAGGTGCGGGGATTCTTAGGTCATACAGGGTATTACAGAAAGTTTATAAAAGGGTATGCCAGAATTGTAGCACCCTTGGAAGAATTACTGAAGGGGAAAGGTACATTTTATTGGGGAGAACCACAACAAGTGTGCGTTTGAAATATTAAAAGAGAGACTTACTACCGCACCCATTATGCGCTTTCCATCATGGGATAAACCATTTCATGTACATGTGGATGCTTCTGGTATGGCCATTGGCACTGTGTTAGCTCAACCTGGTGAAGGTATTATTGATCATCCAATTTTTTTGCTAGTAGGAAGCTGACTCCTGCTGAACGAAATTACACAACTACAGAGAGTGAAGCCTTGTCAATGATTTATGCATTGTACAAATTTCAACAGTACCTGTTAGCAACACCATTTGTGTTTTATACAGATCACATGGCATTGAAGTACTTGGTAAATAAGCCAGTTTTACAGGGGCGCATATGCAGATGGGTGCTCCTATTTCAAGAATTTGACTTCACAGTTGTGGTGAAACCAGGGAAAAGTAACTCTCGACCAGACCATTTATCTAGAATCAATACAGGAGAGGAGGCACAAACAATTGAAGAAACAATGCCAGATGCACAATTATACATGTTACAACGAGCGCCCATGGAACTAGAAGACATTGTTGTCTTTCTATGTAGAGGTATGGCACCAGAAGGAATGAAATCATTAGAAAAGAAGTAGCTTGCTATACATGTGGCACCGTTTATGTTAATCAGTGGTGACCTTTACAAGTTAGGCAGAGATGAAGTATTACGTTGTTGTGTGTTAGAGCATGAGCGCAAGGATATCATGGAAGAAGCTCATGGTGGTATTGCAGGAGGCCATTATGTAGGTGATGCGACTGCCTAGAAGATCTTAATTGTTGGATTATGGTGGGAGACACTGTATAAAGACTGTAAAGACTATTGCAAGGCGTGTGATCATTGTCAGTGCCTAGGAAAACCCAGGGCAAAAGAGATGAGATGCCTTTGAGACCAATTACTAGTGCTGAACCATTTGAGAAATGGGCCATTGACTTTGTAGGACCTATTTCGCTAGCTACACGTAGGACTGGATCACGCTATATCATTACTTGCATAGATTATCTCACACGGGTGGGTAGAAGCAGCACCGACCAAAGACTGTACGGTAGCTACAGTAACTAGGTTCCTATGGGAGAATGTTCTTACATGATATGGATGTCCTCTAAGCTTGAAAAGTGATAGAGGTACACACTTTTTGAATGAGACAATTAGGATCCTATTAGATGAGTTTTATGGTTGCACACCATAAAACTACACCTTACCATCCTCAGGAAAATGGAACTGCTGAGGCTTTCAACAAAATTTTGGGCCAAACTTTGACAAAAATATGTGATTTTAGAAGAAAGGATTGGGATGACAAGGTGTCAGTTGTGCTTTGGGCATATAGAACAACTTACAAGAGATTGAATAAAGCCACACCATTTCAATTGGTGTTTGGTGCAGAAGCTATTCTTCCTAGAGAATTTATGTTACCTTCTTTGCGCACTGTGTGCACTGGAGATCTAGCTGATGAACATGCTTTAGAAGAACGGATTGAAAAGATGATTTAAGTAGATGAGCGACTCCTTTTTGTCTGGGAAGGACTACCTACAAATAAGAACACAAGACCACAAGATTTGATTAAACAATAAATGAGGAAACTGCCTTGGGCCCAGGAAATGTAAAACTTCCTTTCGAAGGTGGTCAGTTTCCTTGCTAACGTGAATTAACACAAAAGACTGTAAATATCAATTAAATTGCTTGGCTGAACTGGGTAGGGGAAAGGCTGTTTTTCCTGGTTTTTGATCAAAGGAACCGATGCCGGTTACCTATAACCGATGCCGGTTACTGATAACCGATACCGGTGGGTTCTAGGATCTTCTGGGCTGGTTGTGGTGTTTGTAATGGCTGGTTTTTGGATAGTATTAGGAAATGGGATGGTTAGAAGCAAAAGAATGACAGTTAGAGGCAATGGTACGTTGGATAATGGATTCAGAAACGGATTTGGGAGGACTGTAATTCCAAAAGCATAAGAAATGTTATAATGGAGGACATGCAAGATGTAACTTACTGGTTTTTACGAAGGTGCAAGTTGATCTCCTTTGCTGTAAACACGTCTAGTATTTTAACTCGTCTCTGCTTGGTCAAGTGAAGATCTGGACTCTGTTCCTCGCTCGCAATGCTCTCTGTTGATCCAGAAATCCTTCGACTGATCTCCAAAATGAAATTCCGATCCGTTGTTTTGGTTTGGGGAGCCCATTTACAGGGAACCGATGGCGGTTGCGTAACCGACGACGGTCGAGTAGGAACCGGCATCGATTAGGAAAAAGTAGGCTATTTTTAGTAAAATAGCCCACCTTCCCTGTTTTTCTCCCGAGGGATCAGTTGCGGGCTTGGTCAAGTGGCTAGAAGGTCGGCTTTGGGTGCGAGTAAGGAGGCATTAGTTATGGATGTGAGTCTAGACCAAGTCATGGGTCCTAATTAGGTTAGTTTAGGGTTAGGGCTAGGTCATGGTGAGGTGGCCAAGTGAGGTGGCGGGTAAGGCGATGTGGATTTATCAATTATGAGGTAATTAATAAATAATTGTGTAAGGTTTAGGTAATGAGGTTAGGTTGTGAAATGGGATGCGGGTCACAAGGGGTCGTAAGACACGAATTTGGTGTCTACACTGAGCCATAGCACGATTGAGTCAGAAGTAGGAAAAAGCCAAGCAGAAAACATGGCATGACAAAAACTGTAGTGCCCACTTCCCTTTGACACCTTTTGATACTGATCATGACACTGTTGACTATACCATGGACATTATTATAGTTTTTATTTAGTATGATAATTATATGTTAGAGTGTGGATTATTGTTGACTCTGATTCATAAATGATGCATGATGATCATTATAAACTCTTTTTTATATATTGATGTCGATATATGTTTGACATGGTTATATTATAGATGTTGTTCGGACTTGTGATAATTGGATATTTTGAGTAGACCTAGAAAATGAAAATTGAATTAAAATTGATAATGATATAGTTGTTGATGAAATTGTGAGTGATATTGTTGATTTCCTTGATGTTGTTGTGATTCATATGTATAGATGATTTTGTGATTATATTTATATCATGTTAGATGTTCTGATATGGCCATGAGGCCGAAGGAGGTATTTGTGTTTTGTAGGTTAAAATATCATAACAAACATAGGGGGATTGGAGACCAACCACATTGGAATTCTAGATGAATTCAACAAGGTCACCATGGCAACATATTTTGTGTGTGTGTGTTGTTTTTGTCAGGGATTCCCATGGGGGGATTACCTTTGATTATGACCAAGGGGATTTGTGTATTTTATTAATGTGGTTCCTTTTAATTATTGTTTGCATGTGTTTATTTTGTGGTGCATTTACCCCTTTCATTATTCTTTTAATTGTGGAGAATTAATGTGAGTAATCATATTGTTAAAATAAATAAATCAATCAAATTTGGGATATAAGAAAGTAATTATAGAATTTGTTGGCTCTTGTATTAAATGTGGAAAGTGATGTGTAAGTATGTGTAAGAGTTGTTTAAGTCAGATTTTGGAGTATGAAACACTCCACCTCCTTGGAAATTCGAATTTGTCCTTGGAGGCTATTTTTGGAGGCTTGTAGGACAAGTAAAACTTGTCCCATACCTCTTAATTTTATTTACCAACCATACCTATAGTTGGAGGGTTGATTTTAGACCTTTTTAATGCATTTTGGGAAGACAAATTGTAAGTTTTAATTGCACTCTTCTTACATTTTATTAAATTAAGTCCTTTGGGGTGTGAGATTTTTGGAGTGTGTAAGTTTATTTGTCATATTATTCACACACCTCTTTATTGTGCTTTGGAGAATGAATTTGACTTTTGTGTTAGAGTTGAGGATGTGTGATATGACATCCTACATGGATCCACCTCATCCTCTTCTCTTCCCTCTTCTATAAAATTGAAACTCCTTACTTTTTTGGGGGGGTTGAACTTTTGGGAATGCTTCCTTGGGGCAAATTTTCTTGTTGATTGAAGCTCTTGCATTAGAGGAACTTTTGGGAAGACTATTACATGTTGTGCTTGGCTGTTTGGATTGATTGCATTGGATTAGAGATTGTTGTTTTGGAACTTAGACAACTCCATCATGGAGAGGTAAGAGCTTGGCTCTTGAAATACTCTTTTTCTTTTTAATGTGTACATGTTTATTGTGTGAATGTGCTCTGCTAGCATGTGTGTGGGTTGTTTGGCGTTTAGACTTCCTAGGTATGGTGTAGGAAGAAGGCTGGGGGAATCCATGTGGGGTGGGGGGCATAAGGGAATGCCAGTGGCATCAAAATTCTTGTGGAGGGAGTTTGGGATTGACATGGTTCCACCATGGAAAAGAAATAGCTTGCATTTCCCTATATCTTTGTGGGGGACATAAGGAGGGATTGTGGGGGGCATAGAGGATATGTGTGATGATTTCTATTGGTGGTTTTATGTATACAGGGGGTGGATACCCAATTCCCCATTGGGGAGGCATAAGTAGATTCCCCCCACTAGTTATTGATTTGCAAGCTCGTTGGCTTGCATGATGAAGCCTGAGTTTTGTCTTATGTTTCAATGCATTTGTAAATTGCTGTTTTGTTTGGACTGTGTTTTTAATTTGAAATGTACATTTGAAAGATTGCTTTGTGATGTGGAAGCCTGTTGTTTCCATGAGTTGAAATACCCATTTCTTATTGCATTGTGGTTGGGGCTCAGGGGGAAATGAAAGAAGGTGGATGCGGAATTCTCCTCCTCTTTCATTGGATGTCTTGGTTTGGGTGGACGCGTAAAGCGTTTTCCCTTCCCTGCCTTTGTTGTGATCCAAAAGGAGAAATTTCTATGTTGCTGTTTCTGGAGCAAAGGAGAAAGATCGACGATTTTGACAGTCCCATGTGAAATGAAATCCCATTGTAACCTTTTCCTCGCCACTGTGAAGTGGATGTATTGTAAATGTTTTGAATGGAAAGAAGGATGTATGGATTATTATGAAATTTGTGTAAAGTGAACTGAAAAAGAGATAGACTCTATTTTTTCTTTCAAAGAATGTTGAAGGAAATGTAATTGTATGATGAATTTTTGGGAAGGAATATAAAAAAAGAATTTGAAAAGGGCCCTTGATTTGAAATGTACAAGAGTTGTGCTCTGTATTCAGTTCTGTTATTTAGAAAAGAAAGAAGACATGTATTTTGTATGCTGTATTTTGAAATATATATGAAAATACCAGTGTAAATTCATTGTAACTTATGAGAAGAAAACAAGCTATTGAAACTTATGGAGTTTCCGGCTAGTGTTCCCTTCATTTTAGTTCCACATTTTTTTATGAATGGCATTTGGATTAAAAAAAAATATACCTTCGTGTTTGAAATCGGCCCTTTAGGGCCATTGTAAAACTAGAAGAAGGATAGTTGTGTATGAAGCAAAATGCCATTGTCCCCCCGTCCTGTCTGTTGAAATGCATGATTGGAAAAGAAGAAGAATCTACAATTTTTTTCTACTATTTTATTATGCGAAGGAACAGATAACTACTTTTTAAACGAGCATGGAAATGAATTCCAACCTGTTGTTCCCAATTGGGACCCATGTAAGTTATCTAACAAACACGGCATAGACTAATCCTTGTTTTGAATTAGGTCGATATAAACTCCATCTTTTTATTCCACTGTATACTTGTACACATTTTTTATCAAATATTAATCAGAAATGACCTGCACTGCCCTGCAAGCCTATAAAAGACAAATGAACTATAAATTTGATCTTAAGGTGATCAAAATAAATTCCAGGTGTTAGACTAAAAACACTTAAGGAAATGTTTTAAAAAAAACATTGCAAAATCGGGCCCAACAAACTTTTTCACAGTCTTTTGGAGATGTCAGAAGTTGTAAAAATTCAAATTTGAAATCAAATCAAGCAAAATTACCTTCCAATTCATCCTAAATCCTTCTTAGAATAATCCCTCCATGTCCCTTTTTTGGTATGTTTGAGTGAAGGAGAAGATCCCCCCCCCCCCAAAATGCATTTTGAAACAAAATTTTATAAGTTAAAATTTACCAGTTTGCTTTTAAAAATCCTGCAAAAAGTTTCATTCATAAAATTGACCCCTTTAAACTTTATCAAATTCTAAAAATTAATGACTTTATGCAAAGATGGCATCGAGAGCTTTCCAGAAAGTCCTCGTTTTCCCAAAACTGAGCTCTCTATTCAAAAATTTATGGCCTTATGAAGTTTTCTTCACTTGGCATTAAAATTTTTGGGAAAAAAGGTTCCTTGGCGGTGCCCGCGGCCTGAATTTTTTTTGGTTAGGACTTAGGAATTCTTTTTGGGAAATTTTTTTAAAAATTTCTCCGCCACCTTGCCAGCTCGCAGCCAATCGGAAGCTACCACATGGCCTCACGAGGAGCAAAGGCAGAGGCACGGCCACTATTTTTCTTCCTTGGCACTTTTAAAAAAAATTTTGGAAATTTTTCTTAGTTTCCTCTGCTGGCCCGCAATCCCACACAGCCAATGACTGTCTGCCATGTGGCACGGTGGAGGGGTGGAATCCTTGAAACTTTATCTTTTTTTTTAAGAAAAATTTATTTTTAGAAATTTTCCCCCCCCCCCCCTGTAAATTCTATCTCCGCAGCCCCACACTCCCCCCACCCTGCCCTTGCCTTGCTGGAAAAACGTATCATTTCCGTAGACGCGCAGGCCTACTCATGCACTTACTTTACCCCTTTTTTACCTACCCAACTTCTGCCCGCCCTCCTTGGCAAATTCTCCCAACTAACATTCCGCCACCCCGCCTTCCCTCATTTTCCCATGCTTTGGCTTGGAGGGCGCCACACGTGTCCCTGGCGGACCCATAGGGACGCGGGCGTAAAATCAGTTTTTTGCATCGCGTGGGAAAAATTTCAAAAAAATTCTCCCCGCGGCTTGCCAACCCGCCCTTTGGGTAGATTTTCACCCATGGGCCAGCAGGCCCACTCTTGGGGGAAACTGATCCAGAGGATCCTCACAGAGAAACACCGATCTTAAGATCTTCTCAGAAATTGTTCGCAGTCATTTTTAAAGCGTGGAGGAACAATTATACGACTCTGACGACAAGTTTGTTTGCAGGAAACGAAGCTCGTTTGCAAAAGTTATAGCCTGCTGAAATTTTTGGGCAACTGGTGAAATTTGGAGTTTTTGTGCAGGTTGGACGTGTGCATGCTCGCCAAGTGTTGCGATCATATTGACGACACGTGGATGAATTGTGTGACGTATTAAAAAAATGGGGTTTTGGAACGCCGGTCTTTGGACACCGTTCTCGGACAAATGGACCCGCTATTTTATGGCTGGGGGCCCTCAGCTAGGTTCGACACACTCGATTATGGAGGGGTGCCTTGGCCTCCTTCTCATTTAACCATTCAACCAACTTGTGTATATAAACCTCTATATTTGCCTTTGCGCCATGCATGTGGGACAATGGGCATGTATTATTTAAATTATCCACGCCTTATAACCTTATTTGCACTTTTTTCCACGCATATTCCTATTCATTCCAATGCATATTTCTCCAACTGTCCACGCATTAGTCTAACTTACCATGCATATTATAAACTGTCCTCCACTATAGGTTATACATGCATATCATATTGGGATTGGGTGCCTAAAATATACCATGCGCCACCCAAGAAATGCGCCCCCCAAACAAGCGCCTATCACATAGGCTAAGGCGGCCCTCTAGCCACTCAAAAAGCGCACCACCTACTATTTTAAACCCTTGGCTAAGATACATGCGCCCAATGTGGGATTTTAATCCTAAAAAGAATAAACTAAAAGCAAAGGAGGGGAATGGAACTCGGGTGGGCCGTGTAAAAAGGATAAGCACCCAGCCATCATACCAGGAGGTTGTATAAACAATATAAAAGGAGTGATATTCTATTTGTAATTCATTTGGGACTGTGTAGTAATATTGTAAATGATCATATCTTGAGCTAGGAGTGGAGTTTGAAGGAGATATAAAAAGCAACCCCTGTTATTTTCGACAGAGGAAACTGTTGAGAAGGTCAAAATTTTTATAGAATTCTTTGTAAAGGATTATTTTCAAGATTCTAATAGATCGGTCCCCCCCCATTCAACCAGACTCGGAGACGTAGGCCTCAAGCACTGAACTCCGTTATCAATCTCTTGCGTCACGTTGCTGGTGAATCCTCTTCATTTCTTTCAGTATTTGCATAGTACTTGCAGTTTTTTATTCTTTTATTAAAAATACAAAAAGAAAATAATGCACAAATTTAAATCGAAAATCAATAAAAAGCAAGAAAAATGTGTGTTGCACAATTGCTAGTTAAATTTGGTTTTCAGATCAGAAACTTTTCCACCCCAAGGCCCACCGGCCCATAACTTAAGTTTTATGAGGAATTAGGAGGACTTTCTTTATATCAATGGAAAGGTGAGGAAATTTCCTGTCAAATGGGAATGATTTAGGGAAATTTTGAATGCGTTAAGTGTGAGAATTTTTTTTTGAAGCTTTAAGCCTGTTAGAGAGTGGGTATAGCGAGGAAATTACCCTCTGAACCTTATTGAACCTTCTAACCCTTAATTTTGGACCTTGGTGACTCTAATAATTATTAATAAAGGAAAGTATGTTCTAGTGGTTTAGAATTATTCTGGAACTTGTTAGTGACAGCTGTTTGCCTTGTAACTGGTTATAGCTTCTTTTAATAAAAAAAATTATTCCAATTTTTCCTAACTAATCCTAGGTTGTTTCTTGGGTCTCGAGTGGGTTGTTTTTAACGAGCATTACAGAAAACATAAGAGATAAAAAGTTTGAGATTAGACAAATGGTTCTTCTTTATGACTTAAAGTTCTTACACCGTCTAGGAAAGCTTAAAGTACACTGGTTGGGGCCGTATGTTTAACCTCTATACTGGACTTAGGTTACATGCCAGTTAGAAGCACTTAATGGAAAACGACTACCCGTTACTTTAACGGAGTAGGATGAAGGCCTACTATAAATAAGTCTTCTTGGTGTTTGTAATAAGGCAGTGTTGCCATTTAGTCTAGGTTTTCAATTTGGTATTCTTTAATGTATTTATCCTTATTGTCGCTATGCTTTGTCAATTTAGTTGTTGTTTGTGTAATAAGCACGCTTGTGTGCCTGAAGCTAATTACTTGTATGAAGAATGTTTTATGCATAGAGGACTACACATACCTTTAGTGTGGGGGTGGTTGTCATTATCCAAGAAAAAATACTGAGGGACTTGAAAGGTGAAAGAAATAAGTTGCTACAAGGTGTGCTTTAAAGGGGATTGCTTCTCAAAAGGTGACCAAGGATGAAGATGGATGAAGGAAAGTATAACGCGAGGTGGTAAGGAATTGAGGCCATGATAGATACCAGTGAGAAGGTGCAGTAACGAGGGTACTTGGGCACAGGAGCGCGTGCTGAAGAGAATTATGTGACCAGAAGGTAGGAAGGCACGCTAGAAGGTTATAGCTGGGTGTAGAGATGTACCGTGCGGAATGAACAAATTTGGTCAATGAATGAAGGGGATATTTTGTAGGTGAGGAGTAATAAATGCATCAAAATTTGAAAAATTTATATAAGGAATGGATGTAGATTCATTTTTACCATTACAACTAAGAATATTTAAGAGAAGAGCCAAGTGCGAAGAGCTGAGTGATCGAATTAAGGTGCGAAGGGTTTGAAATCAAGCGTGACAACCAGAAATGTGCTTTAAGAAGCTTGCATCCCTGTGGTGAAGGGTTTGAGAAAAGAAAGGAGACAAAGAAGAGTTAGGTTATAAGGTTTCCACCTAGGGCAGAGTTTGATTGAGCTAGGGTTTGATTCGCATAGTTGCAGGAGTGAAGAGGAGACATCGGCAAGGTAAAAATGACACCAAAGAAGGCATCTGCAGCAGTAGAAAAAGAAAAGAAGAAGGTGGTCGTTGAGGAGGAAGAGATTACACCCGAAAGTCATTTTTCAGAGATGTGATATCTAGAAGGGCTTATTGTTGGCCAAGAATGGGATTCACCCATTATAAAAAGTAAGGTGAGTGAATATAATCATAGGACGTCGGAGAACAAAAAGGAGCTCGACTCCTTACTCATGGTTAGAACCAACAAACACACGATAGATGACATGTCGGTATATAATGATGTGGGTGAAAAGCTCTTGAAGAAAATCGGGGTATATCAGTTATATGAGCTGTCATACTTCGAGAAATATGAGCCCTTGTACGAGTGGCTCATGAGCAGGGTTCATGAATACTGCTTCTACTTTACAGGACACAGAGTTAGAATTTCGTCTGCATTTGTTTCATCAGTGACAGGTATGAAGGCCACAGGAGAAGATATAAAAAGCGACCTCATAGATAAAGCCATGATTTGAAGACCAAACATGAGTTGGGATACCTGAAGGGTCCGCACGGAATGGACATTGAAAAATTCAAGAATTGTCTAGTTGTACAAGCTGCAACACACTTGGTTACCAAGTTAAATGATCAGGAGTGGTGGTCACAGGTAAACACCATGTGGTTGCATGTGGCACGGAAGATATCGGAAGGGACAATATGCAAATTACCAGCTATATTGTAGAGAAATAGTCGAGGAAGCACACATAGGAGGGAAGATCAACTTTGGGCGGTTCTCCTATAACTAGTCTTCAAGGAAAATGGAGTACCAGATGGACCAAAGGAGAAAATATGGGAATACCCCATGGAGAACAAGTCCCCAGATGAAAGATTCAGTAAATATCTATGCAAGGGACTATGACAGATGAAGTGAAACAAAGAGCGGAGAAGTGGTATGATAGGCTCCGCTCGCATTTGGAGAAGAATGATGCATACCAAAGGATCTACCAGCAGTGGTAGGAAAGTAAGTTCAGTTTGATGTATACTAGCATTTCTGCATCACATACTTTCTAATGAAGGATGGAAGTTGGAGCCCTTGGTGCAAGTTACCTTATACCTTCACTACAAGGTATTTTTAGGAGTCTTTTCATAGGTTTACCAACACACATAGATTAAAATTCAATGTAGACAAGGTAGACTGCAACTACCATACACTACGGAAGAAGTAAGTATACCCTGGTAGGAGCACCTACATAGAGAGAATCATTTTTAAAGTGTTGAACATCAAGTCAATAAGCTTGGTTGTAGCAGATTTGGGGGCAGCACTGGTGTATCTCCAGTTGAAGATGAAAATGGAGAACAATAAATATGTGGAAGGTGAGTTCACACTTCCAGCACCACCAAAAGGGAAGCACATAATGGAGAATGTCCTAGCACCTAAGCCCTCAGATAAAATCAAAGTGCAGGATGAGGAGGAAGAGTGCGAAGATAGTGGCGACTTGGAGCATAGGGTAGGAAACATCCTACAATTCAGAGAGAAGTTGAGCACGCCATTACACCGCCTCAACCACAAGAGGGGGGGGAAGAGGAATTTAATGTGGTCTAAGGGGAGCACATGTTTAAAAGGGTATTTAGGAGAACAAGGACCCAAGGTGTTACCCCAACCTTTGTGCACAGATCACCCTGAATCTCCCTGCAGAAGGAAGTGACTGCGCCAAGGAGGAAGCTGAAGTTGAGCAAGGAGGCAAAATAGTCTGAGGAGAGCATGCTTACATCCCCTACACCCCCAAAGCACACAGAAGAAAAGGGTGAGGAAACAAAGGAGAAGGATGAAGATGAGAAAAGACCAGAGGAAACAATTACAGGAGAAACATAGGACATGGAGACACAAGCTCCAAATTTGGAAGCTAGAGTTCCTAAGCAACAAAGGTCTAGAAGGGTGAGTGGAGAGCACATTCCACCAGCCATGGAGTATGTAGAGGACATAGGAAAGATTGACCGTGCCCGCTTCCAAAGCATAATAGTGCAAAAGGATCTATTTGGCTAGGAGTTTATGGATGAAGATATGACGATCGTATAAACACAAAAGCAACTATCCTGGTCGATGCAAACCCATATGGACGAGCCTGATTTTGATGTATGCAAAGAGTCATGTGTGTTAAGGTGATTAAAGAAGGCACCCCAAGCTTGACACATGACGGTAAAGTCTGCTGTCATGTTAGACGAGCAGGTCAGTAATGCGTTGGTGAAAGTTTCAGCGGAGGTGGCTAGAAGGAACATGGATAAATTTGCCACAATCAAGGCATTGCACGAAGAGCTAAAGATGAAGGACGTGAAGATAACACACATAACATAGGAAAGGGACTTTGCACAGAATATGAATGAAGTATTCATAAGCGTCGCAGCGGAGATTAGGGACAATGTAATTAGAGCTAGGCCACACTTGGAGCCCAAGGTACCACAAACATTTCCTTCAGCGATACACTATGTGGGGAAGTTAGTGGACTTGGTGCTAGAAGATGAAACTCTACATATACAAGTTCCAGAACAATTAGAGAAGGATGCCGAACGGGAAAAAGCATTAGTGATGAGGAAAATCGCATCATATGAAGGGCTATTGCAGGCATTACAAGAAGTCTTGAAGAAAGTAGATCAAGCTTTGAATAAATGCACAGATCCAAAGGCGCTAATCAACATTAAGACCTTGGAATAGACCAATGAGGTCTAGAATGCCATGAAAGATGAGACCGTGGGCCACACAGAGTGGTTGGAAATGGTTCAAAAAAATCGCGAGGCCCTGATAGCATCACAAGAGCCACACAAAACTTGGTTGGAAGAGCTTGGCAAACTGATTGCACAAAAGATGGACCTTTTGGAAGGAAGGATGAAATCCATGTCGAGTGTTGTGTTGGTTCTGCAAAACAAGAAAGGGGAAATTACGTGGGATGAGTTGGAGTCCATAGTTGTGGACATCCTAGAGAAAGTGGAATAAGCACTCACTGAATGTCAGGATTTGGAGGTTATAATAAAGGAAGAGTATCCAAAGCTAATACTGAAAATTGATACTGAGGAGGTTGCTTGAATAACCTTGTATAAATTATTGATTTTTCAACATTCTTCATTCTTATTCTTTCATTCAAAATTTGGAGATGACGATTTTCGGGACGACAATGAGATTAGTGTGGGGTAATGTTGATCAAAGAATACTTGGCAAAAATCACACAAGGAGTCCGTGTGGGGCAGAAGGATAGGATTGAAGGTGCGGAAGGACAATAAGGACCCACACGTGGAAGGTAGGTTTGGATTTCAGGACTTAGCCGATTTTGGGCATTAGGATCTATTTTTGGAAGATGGTGTGTGGAACACATCAACAATGTAGAGAAGTATGCACCAAGCATTGTCTATATCTAGAAGAGCTGTTCAAATGTCTATGCATGGAGGCAAGCTAAGAATGGAATGAACACTTTAGTTATCTGTAAGAGGGCTATAGATAGCGCACTTGCATGTGTGGCTATAATTGTAAATGGTGAGTGGCTATTAATAATATGTGACCTATTTCTAGAGTAGTTAAGTGGTGAAGTGCAAGTCCCCACCATATATATATGATGGTTAGGTGCATAGTAAAAGGGAGATCTGTATGATGTATCAGAGGGATATAGGCATGTATGTATGATTTTGAATATATGTATCAGATTCATATGCGCCTTAAGATGAATTGACAGTACTATAAGGAGATTCTATACTTATTGATAGATGGAGGATATTGGCTGAATCTAAGTGTCATTCTATGTAATTGAGTAGTGCATGTGGGTATTTAATCAAGATTATTATTTAAGCTTGTTCTTTCATAGATCTATGGGTAGCATGCGTTGTAGAATGATGGATTAGTCACGAGTCTTTATGGTTCTTTCTTCATTATGTGTCATCCTATTACAACAACCCTAAAGAGGGACCTGGTACCTTTGCGCACTTCAAGTACACGCTCCGTCTAGGCTGAGTGATGTGCCAGCGTGACTAGGGTGTTATCTTGCAAATACTAGGCTACATCATATATTATCTCCAAATCAATCTTGATAAAATATTCCATGATGTCATCCATACATGGTAATTGAAAAATCTACTTGATGGATATTTTATTAATGGGTCTTAAATCAGTACACATATGCCACTCATGACCCTTTTTATGTGATAAAACTATAGTTAGTTTGTATGGAATCATAATCTACCTTATGAGTACCCTATCCATAATTTTTGAAATTGTTTATATATTCCACATTCTCTTGTGGTGTCATCCTATAGGATAACGTTTTTGGAAAACTTGATCCTAGAATCAAATCCATGTGGTTACGAATGTCTCTCACATGTGGTAGCCCTTGAGGTAAGTCACTAGGCTCAACTTCCTCAAACTCTTCTAGCATTCCTCTCATTTATGGTAATATTATATCTCCTCCTTTTTCCACTTCTCCCCACACCCTCCCTTTGTTTGGTATTTACTATTAGTGTAAAACATGCACTATCTTGATTCACTTCACTCAAGAAATACTTACCTAAAAGTAACAACACTTTTGGTGTTTCCTCACTCTTCTTCAGAAATGGGTTCAAAGTATGCTCGGAGTCTCATTTACCTAACATATACTAGACCAAATATCATCTTTGCAGTTAGCTATCTTTCCCAATTCACGTAGGAACCCAAAGTTTTTCATTGGAAAGTAACAAGGCGGATCTTGTGATATCTCAAGGGTACTTTGGATCTTGGTCTAGAGTACAAGAAGAATGATCATTTCTTCTTGACCGGATATTTTAATTCAGATCATGCAAGTAATATTAATGACATGAAATCTACTTTTGTATTTTTATTATTTTTGGGATCTAGACCGATATCATGGGGAAACAAGAAACAAAAATTTATTTATCGCTCTTCTACAGAGGTAAAATATTGTGTTGTAGGTGGATCGATATGGGTACATCACATACTTAAGGGTCTTGGAGTACCACAGGAGAAATCCACTACCTTTTATGTTTAAAATGAGGGTGTTATCACACTTCACAATCTAACATTTCATGATAGAACCAAGCATATTGAGGTACATGTTCATTTCATACGCGAGCATGTCTTGAAACACAATATATAGCTTTAGTTTTCCCCAACATTTGAACATTAAAAAATATTTCACGAAGTCACTTGCATGTGATAAATTTGAGTTGTTCAGAGAGTTATTCTCTTCATCCCTTGAGGAAATGAAAAAGTAGGGGGTGTTAGGTAAAACCTAGTAGCTTAGGTAGTTTCCATTGTATTTATTGTTTTACTGTTTTACCATAGGTAATTAATTATTTATGTGGTCATTAGTTTGTTACTAGGGTAAATAGGCGGTTTATATTGTTATATGATTTATTAGTTGAGACTAAATTATTTTATTTATTTATACTTGGGAATAGTATTTTGTATGGTTGTTGTGACAACACGTAGGTTTCTTCAACCTGTGTAATTGTTTGTTTGTTTGTATTAAGTTATTCAATGTATATAAACATTGCAACTCCATATCTTTGTAATTTGCTTATTTCCTAGATTAATAAAACTACACAAGTTGTCTCCATGTTTCCTCAACATTATGATGCCTTTTCTCCTTCAATGAAATTTTTTCCTTGTTTAATTTTATTTCTCCTTCCTAAATATATATATTTTTTCTATTTATAATATCAACCAATATTGAAACAGCCATAAAAAGAAATCGAATGCAGATTTGAACAGAATATATGCAAAACACTTATGGTGTATGATTTTGGTTTTTTTTGTATTCTATTTTGACTCTTGGGAGCTATTGGAAACCATTCATATCCATTTTTGGATCATGGATATTGATATAATTTTAAACTATAATGAAGATGACATTGTTTTTTCTACTAAAAAAATATACACTTTCCTTAGAAGTATTAAATAATCATGCAGACATAAATAGGCTAAGCCGTGTAATTTTATTGATATGAAAATAAGTAATTATAATGCATGGGATGAAACCCCATGTAGTGGGCTATTGATTTAGCATAGTAAAATGTAGCATCCTCAATATAGCTTCATGGTCTTCAATACATGCAACATTTTAGATTGAATAGAACATATAAGTACTAAAGAGTTTATAAGACCATATTCTCATCTATAATAATATGTTATTGTAGAGGTGTACTGCATGACATTTACAAAGAGTCTTTCAATCCTTTTAAAAAGAAATATCATATCACATGATACACTCACATAGGTCTTGAGTGTTGAGCTTCCCAAAAGTAGAAAAAATGCATTCAAAGGAAACATAACTGATTCAAATGGTGGAAGGAGTGTCCAAGGAACAATAATATTTTAGAGACCACATGATAAAAGTTTTCTTGACCAATATCCATGTGAAATTACTTTTCAAATTTTATCATCTCCTAGCAAAGGGGAACCAAATGTAATACACAATGGAGATTTTTTGTCTCACCCATCATTTCCAAAATCCATATCATCACCAAGGTTGCCACAACATCTCACCTAGAATAACCCACAAACACAAGGGCTTGATATCCAACTCTAACACCCTAATTACATTCACAAATGCCTTGATTAAAATTATCTCCTAAAATTCTCTTACTACCAGCTTTGATCAATCACCAACACTACCTGAAATGCACTCGAACTGTTTGAAAAAATGACATCATAACTCTGCAAAAAAATGGGGATGTGCCAAGTGTTTGGTAAATGTGACAGTGAATATTCAAACTTGGGATGTTTTCAATTTTATAATCTTGTCCTCAAAATTTCCAAACCGCATTTTCTACCACCAATCTCCACATTAACTGAGGCAAGATCCACTTAGCATGAGTAATAAAATGCCATTTATGGAAAAATATACCTGTTAAGTGTGTGAAAAAAATGTTGAATGAATTACATTCTTGGGAATTTCCAGTTATCTTGTATCAATTTGTGAATTTCCTGCATCAAGCACAATATATTGCATGAACATATGTGTGTAAAGAATAAATATGTTATGTATCAAATAGTTATGACAAACATTATGTATAGAGTAACAAGCTAGACTAGCAAACTAGAACATATCCTGATTTTGTATTTTTATCTCATAATTGAATGTTTTTATGTTATGTTTGAATGTTTTTTGAAGTATTTTGATTTTTTTTTGAAGAAAGTGGATGAAACAATAGCTATCTGATAAGAGCCTCATGAAGGGGAATGCCATGTGTAGTAGTCAAAGGGGTTATGATCCCCTCAAGTAGTAGAAGAGATGAAAGATGCTCTTGTATGATCGATGTAGAAACCACAATATTTGCTAAAGGGGAACTCGAGTAAGAATCCTATGAGAATTAATAGATGTATAATATGATTGAGTCAAAAGGTTGACAAGAATTTGTATAACGATGAGTAGTATGTTCCCTAAGTGATCGAAAAGGATTCCTATGTATGGGAATTATTATCATCAAATCACTGCACCCTATGAATGCTCAACATGTGAGTGTGTTAATGCAAGCAAAGTGACTGGGTAACATGGAATTTATTCAAGGTGTGGGACCTTACAGTTGAAGAAATTCTCCAGAGAAGGTTGGTTCCTCTTCCTAAACTAGTGCAAACAGCTAACCCTAATGGAAAGAAATATTACAACTACTTCTAACCTATGACTTACAAGGGACCAGGGAGAGAGAAATAGCATAAATGAAAGAAATCTACTCTAAGGAGGTGATGCACCAAAATGGGGGTGTAGGGAATCTCTTAAATGTGTGGAAGTGATAGAAAATGAGGTGCAGAGTGTGTGTAATAGTCACCATAGTCAATAACAACATCAAACTAGATCCTCCATGAAAGCACAATAGTAAAGAAATCTGCAAGATGATTTAGATTGACACAATACATCTACAAGTGAATTGAAAAGGTAAGTAAAGACAACAAGCACAAGCAAAGGGAAGAACACATCCATAATACTCAAATCCACATCTTCATTGATATACACAATTCAATTAATTATAGAGAAAGGCCAGGATCGTCATGCAAGATGTCCAGAATTAAGGCCTACAACACATTTGCTTCCTAGACAAATATTTGGCAGAGTTTCGGTAAGCAAAGAATCCCCATTGCGAATGAAATGAGCTTACGATTTATAGAAGGATTTTGTGATGAGAGAGAAAATGGAAACACACTCGGATGCATGTATTCTCCACCTCCCAAATAAAAAATTCAATTTAAAACATCATGGGACACCTGCATATCCCATCGCCATTGTACTGTAGCTTATGGAACAAGAAATTTCTCCTCATGCCCCATTAATGGTGGTAGTTGGCTGTATAGTTCCCTAGAGTATAGGAGAAGAAAAACAAATTTTTAACCCCCTTCCACTCAAGGAAACTTAAATATAAATTCTCTGGCACCTAGAGGACTCTGAGACCTTTCTAGAAAGTTTGAATTTGTGCAAAACAAAGCTCTAGGGAGAAGTTATGGTGTTTTAAAGTTGCAGACCGATGGGAGAGCCAGGGGCCATCACTTCTGCTTCTCAGTTCATTTCGGTGATCTGACCATGCATTACTACCTCTTTTTCATCATTATTCTCCATTTGATTTACTTCACCCTTTTGTGAAGTAAATCAACTTAATTTCACCACATAACTCCATTTGCTTTACTTTCTAGTTCTACGGTGAATTAGGTGTGGTTTACTTATCTTGGGGTGGTGAGCCAACTTGCTACCCAACTCACTTTCTAGCTTAGTTTGCAACTCCCTCGCAGTTCAATGGATGACTCGGTCTTTACCTTCTCCATTTCTTAATACTTTATCCCATAAATCACCACTTTTCATTATACCCAACTAACCACCTATTACATTGAATGCACTTTGCTTTACTTAGCTCAGTGGGTGAGCTAAGTAACAAACCAGCTAATCGCCACTTTACACTACCTACCGATCAACTCACTACTCATTGCGATGATTTGGAATTCTATTAATTGTTCCTCGGTACTTAAGACATAAATAATCCACCCCCTAAATGCCACAGCTCCTCCTCAATAGTCAACTCGTCATCTGCATCGGTGATCTCGTTTTACCTTGTTCACTTCGTGGCCCGCTCTATTGTTTGCAGTGAATTGACATGCCTTTACTTTTCTTGCAATCCACTTGGAGTTGGAGTCATTTGATTTACAATTTTGATTTGAAATTTCCCAACTCGGGCTTAGACTTGACTCCCTCTCATTTCAGCGAATGAGACTACTTCTACTTCGATGGTGAGCCCCAAGGAAATACTTTACTCCCCAAATAGCTGCATAACACTACCAAATTGGTAGCCTTGTTTCACGTTGAATTGATTATCTTCTGCTTGTCTAACTCGACCGCCCTGATTTGAAGTTGAAGACCTTTGAAAGTTTTCGTTACCTTACTTGGCAATTCCCTATTCAATGCATCAATTTCTAACAACTTTGCTTGTTTTAGCTCACCGCTTAAGAGGAGTAAGAGTTGGTCGATTCACCGCAATGAACTAGTTCCAACTTGCGGCCAATGCGAGGATTTCAATCTACTTTTTTTGTATTTAACAAACCCCTACTTAATTTGTTAAGCAAGTTCTCCTCTGTTCACTGAATTACACTACCAACTCAGCCAGCTCATTGGGAGCATTCTCCCTCGACTTTATTTTCATTGCATCAAACACGTGAGCCTTTACTTTTCTTAGCTCGACGTTTCAACGAAGACTTCACCCTTCCAAATTTTGTGAATCACTTTCACTCCCAATACGGAAAATCATTTTACTTCTTCTTGCTTCGTGGCCCATAGAAAAGACCTTTCTTAGCCATTTGTCACATCACACGTTCCTTGGCGATCCCAACTACTGTAACTCACTGAGCCATATGTGTTTCTCCTTACACCAAGCTCCATTAGGCTTGGCCCTAGCTCGGACCTTTGTCCATGTCTCTATGACCTTGTGTTTTCTCCATGAGCCCCCAACTCCTTTGTTCACTATCTCCTCGTTGCCTTGGCTTGGTGGTCCTTTTGGTTTGGTTGGCCCGTACATTTCCTCTGCAACTTGGCCTTCATTTTCCCCACCCGACATGCCTTCTGTGAGCTCTCAGCCTCTTCATCATTTGTATGGGTTGAGTTTGAGCTCCCATTATATTCTCCATGGCCACCAAGCCATTTCTTACATTACCAAGATCACTTGCCAAACCCAACCTATCTTTTCATTTGCCCCCCTGCGGTATTGTAATGCCTCGGCCCATTTAACAAAGCTCCTCACGAGCTATCATGGTCGACTCCACCATTAATAGTCATTCACTACTCATTGCGAGTTCAAGCCTTTGACTCAACCCAATGCCAAGGTCCTCTACCATGGATTGATGCCTTCAACTCACATAGGCCTCACCTTTTGCTGGTCTCACCACCATGGGTTCCCACGACGCAACTCGCCATCCAAACCCTGCATCTCGGCCTAGCTCGCCCACGTGAGTTGTCCAACCCATTGAGTCCTCCTTCTTTCCACCAACGTTTCCATCCTAACTTGCCAAAGTGAGTTCCTCCCCACCTTCATGCTTAACTCGCCCATGCGAGCTCCTCAATTTTTCGAGCTCGAGGAGCTCTACTCTCCACTTTCTAACTATTTTCTCAACTCAGCGAGCCATTTTTGGCTTTGTTCCTTTAGACCCCCCCCTGCCAATTTTGGATTTTTTTTATTTCTTAGGGAAATTATCATCATAGAGGACCCTGAAGGTGGTGGTGGGCTCCTGAGAGCTATTTTTTCCAATGTTGACCATTTCTGGCCCGACATGGGCCCACATTCCATCTTTTTAAAGTTGATCTTAAGGGTCAAAACCCAGAAGGGGAAAAATTCCTCAATATGATTTTCACTCATGAATTTCTTGGACAAGCTCTTGAAACCTAAAAAGCTACTTATAACACAATTTCATCATTAGGTGCCCCTATCAGTGTGTGAATCTAGTCACATTCCTGTTGTCCATTTTTCCTGGGGAGGGAAAAATGGATAAAAATCTTGGCGACTCGCGGGGCCATCTGCATCTTAGATACAGTTGACCAACTTCCTGAAAGCATCCATTAGGTATGGAGTATTATGTATCAATCCTGAACTAGTATGAACCTAAAAACCTATACCCCAGAGCCTGTCTGAACACTATTGATCTGAAGTGATCTGTTGTTGGTTGTTGTTCTCAACTCTGTAAGAAAATCTTAAAATTTGTCTTGTGAGAGTGGAAAATCGTATTAAAACTTGAATTTAACCCTTCCTCACAAGTGTGATCCATTAGGCTGAATGATGAACATTGTAACTGCTACCTAAATATCGAATCCCACCAACATGAAGCACGTTGATCCAATGACTGCTCAGAAGTATAGTACACTGTATAGTTAGGAACAAAACACCTGCCAGTTTGGACATCATGGAACTCTATTAAGTTATGATTTTCTTTCTTCTTATGAAAATTCCATCTCCGACACACTGTTTAGAACACTGCTGAAGGCTGGAGTTGTTTCTTCTGTACCTAGAGAGGGTTGTCATGGCACTGTCGATACCTAATATCCTTGCAAGGGCTACTAGGAGCTTAGCTGCTGATCCAAAGGAACAAAGGAATGAAAAAATTGAAATATGTCCTTTAACCAGATTTTGGTTGCTCTGCATTTGAATAACATTGAAGATAACAACTGTTTCTTGTGATCTTGAGCTTATTGCTGAAAATTTTCTTTACTCTGAAGCATAGTGAACTGTGCAAAAGAACACTAAAGCAGTAGAACATGTGCCTAAGGAACTTAGGGAAATTGAAAACTAATTTAACATCAAAACAATGTGCATAAGCACTTGGAGGAATGAAAATCCTAAATTAAAATATACAAGGGTGAGATATTACTCCTCTAGTAGTAGTGTTTGAGGTAGATTCCATTAACTGGAATTTGCAATTCTTCACCATCCAACTTAGCCAGTTAGAAATCGTTTCTACTCTTGCATTTTGTGATCATGTAGGGACCACTCCATATGGCATCAAACTTGGAATGCTTGCCCAACTTTGCTGGATCAACATCCCACTTCAACACTAAGTCTCCTTCTTGGAATGTCCTTGATTTATCTTTCTTTTCAAAGATCCTCTTGATCAATTCTCTTTCTTTCTCCATGGTTTACATTGCATGCTCTCTAAGTTATTCCAACTCCATGAGCTCTACATACCTGACCCTCCATGGGCTCGAACTAAGCCAACTCAAACTATTTGAGAAGCTCCAACACTAGTAGCTCAAGTGATATAGGAAGTATTTCCTCCCTTCCATAGACTAGCTTGTATGGAGAGCTACCTGTTGACCTATTATGTGTAATCATATCATCCGGCAAGACTGACTTGATCTTGGTATGCCAAGTATGCTAATTTTCATCAATATTCCTTCTTATGATCCTCAACAATTTCTTATTTGTGGACTCTGCTTGCCCATTACCATGGGGGTAATAATTAAAAGAGGTGCTGAGATATATTCCATTCCTAATAGCCCACTTGGTGATCTTTGCGCCTAGAAATGTTAGAGCATTATCTGATATGGTAGTGGAAGGTACACCAAACCTTGTCATTATCCCCTAGTAGAATTACAATTTACTGAATTCATTTGCCTCCTTGAGTGTTATTAATTCGGTCCACTTGGTGAAGTAATCTATTGTTGTGAGGATCCACTCATGGCCTTGGCTTGACTTTGGATTGATGACTGTAATGAAATCCAATCCCCATTGCATGAATGGATGATCAACTGAGGTTGGATGAAGTGGTAGCACTGCTAGCCTCTCTTTTCCTATGAAGAATGCACATTTCTTGCACTTTTTAATCCATGTATAACAATCATTGAACATCGTAGGCCAGTAGTAACCAAATTTCATGATTCTGAAAGCTGTTACTCATGGAGAAAAGTGATTTCCCACTTCTCCATCATGGAATTCTTGTAGCACTTTCTTGATCTGATTTGTTCCAATGTGTGTGCATGTATACTTTGCTTAATGCTAAATCAAATGAAACAAGAACTACCACCTAAAATAATTCTACAATTTAGCTAAAACAAAGCATAAACACCATCATGATAAGAATTAAACAAGGGTTAGATGCTAGCATTCATCAATACAAACTTTGAAACTAACAATGCTAAATATCTAAACTCCTCTATTCTCTAACAACAAATAAATGAATGGACCTAAGTAAGCTCCATGGCTATCAAAATAGTTGTCCTTAATGTTCCAAGAACCTAGGAATGGGGGCTAATCAAAGTTAGGCTACAAGACCCTTTTGACACCTCCCATATGACCCAAGCACTTTAAGAAAGAGGCTTAACTCTTCAAGATGATGAAATCTCAAAAGGGCAAGGTGCAAGCTCTTAGTCTCTTTGCTATATGCTTTGCATTTTCTCTCTAAGGAGTTTAGGTGTAAGTAAAAGGTAGGTGGAGGGCTCTTTATATAGTCCAAAGGATAAATGATTCAACACATTCTCATGAATGTGGGATAAAGGTAAAACATGATTAGGAATGGATAAGGTTTCTTTATTAAAGGTAACCTTACTTTAGAAGGGTTTAATACATGTTTAGCAAGTCATGGGAGTTGGGGGTATTTTAATTAATCAAAGGTGATTAATTAATAGGTAGGTGTAAGCTTATAGAAGCCAATTAGAAGAATATTAGTACGATTTAGGCTATTAGTAGGGGATTAAATCAATTAAATATTGATTTACTAGTTAAATGAAGGGGAAGACTAATTAATTAATAATAATTAATTAATCTAGATAGAAGAGGTGATTTATTAACGAAAGGTCGTTAATTAGGGTATTTGTTGGATAGGAAACTTAATTAATTAGCTTAGTGTAATTAATTAATGATGATATGAGGGAAAATGAGCGCTTTTGATGATACGTCATTGATTTGCGAGAAAGGGGATAATTAGCACAATTTAAGTATTTAAATTGCTTGGGCGTAATTATAGGTGTCTACATTTGCCCCTCTTTGGGGTGGCGTAAGTGATGCCACTTCAAAGATAGTAGACATAAGAGATTTTGAAGGGATAGAAGAAAAATTAGTAGGAGGGAGAGATGCCCCCTCGAGTGTCGATGGGGTGACGAAGGAAGCTGATCGACGATCGAAAAAGATGAGAAGTAGGCAGAATAATGGGGATGAGGCAGGATGCCCCGATGAGAGGGAGAATTAGGGGTGAAAGGGAAGTGGTGTAGAAGAAATATGGATGAGGGGAGAGAAGAGCTTAACCTCTAGCTGCTTATTTGTTTGGAATAATTTTGATGTCATCATATTACCACAGGAACTACATCATCGGTCCTTATGAAAAATATAAGCATACGAAAAACGTAGAATGACATGAAAAGCCATACTATGAACAATTATCCATTGTTGAAAGTACCAACTCCACGCAGCATACAATAATGCAATGCAATACGAGAAGGAAACAACCTCATATAACAGGGAAAACAAGTAGGAACGCACATATCTAACCCAACAATGGTCAAGATAGTTATACAAATGTTTTGTTATTAGTGCTGAAGAGATCCACAAGTTCGTGATTGACGACAAGGGTTAAAAATGATGCCCCAAGAAAGGATACATGCAAGGGGAAATGAAAATGGACACGGGGTCCATGAAAAGCATTTGTGCACAATGAAACAGCACCAGACAACCAAAAGTGCCCCAGAGTACAGACGAAGCAAGCAGCTAGCTTTTGTGAATGGTTGTGAATCCAGTGATCCACGAGTCGTATTAATCGGGGAAGATGTGAGAAAAACCAATAGGATATGGAGAAAATACCATGCGCAAGACACAAGTTTCAGCTGTAAGAAGCAAGTTACCATTTTGTAGGGTGTTTTTACTTTTTAGGAATTTTTTGAAAAAATTTTGCCTTGTTTTTAGATTTTTTTGATATATATATATATTGTTTTGTGGTTTTCTCGAAACAATGTTCTATTGTTTTTTGTGTTTTTCTCGAAACAATTTTCTATTGTTTTTGTGTTGTCTGAAATAATTTTCTATTGTTTTTGTGTTTTGTGAAACAATTTTCTATTATTTTTGTGGTTTGTGAAACAATTTTCTATTGTTTTTGTGTTTTCTCAAAACAATGTTTCTATTGTTTTGTGTTTTGTGAAACAATTTTCTATTGTTTTTGTGTTTTCTCAAAACAATGTTCTATTGTTTTTGTGTTTTCTCGAAACAATTTTCTATTGTTTTTGTGTTTTGTGAAACAATTTTCTATTGTTTTTGTGTTTTGTGAAACAATTTTCTATTGTTTTTATGTTTTCTCAAAACAATGTTTCTATTGTTTTTGTGGTTTGTGAAATAATTTTCTATTGTTTTTGTGTTTTCTCAAAACAATGTTTCTATTGTTTTTGTGTTTTGTGAAACAATTTTCTATTGTTTTTGTGTTTTTCTCGAAACAATTTTCTATTGTTTTTGTGTTTTTAACATTTTTTCTAAAGCTATGTGCAGGTAACCAAGAAAGCATGGATGCCCCCAGCGTTAGGTGGGGAATATACAAGGGCAGAAGCCACGCGCTTATGAACAAGAAGGTGAAGTCGTTGAGTTGCCCCCAGCGTAAGATGGGAAATAACGAAAGACCACGTACCTTACAGACGAATAGAAGAAGGCAAAGCCGGATCAAGGCTGGACTAGATGGTGGGCACAAGGAAACTCGAAGGTAGAACCAGGTCCAGGACAAAGACAACTACCCTTCTAATACAGAATGCTTGTGAACAACAAATCCTCTCGAGGTGCCAGAAACCGGTTTTCACCCAATGACTTGTCCAAAGTACCACAATTGCGTGGTTTTCACTAGTGGATGACCTGTTTTCTCTTTATTTATTTATTTTTTGATGTTTTTATATTTTTTTGTGATTTTTATGACTTTCTTGGGCCATGTTTAGGCATAAAACCTCTTAAGATGCATGGAATTCATGGGCTCTCGGAGCTCATCACCATTGGGGTGAGCCAACTTGTATGCCCCTGTGCCATACTTGGCAACTATGACATAGGGTCCTAACCAGTGTGGTTTGAACTTCCCTTTCTTTTCTCACTCTGCTTTGGTGTTGAACTGGTTCTCCTTCATAACTAAATCACCCACCTCAAATTGGCGAGGGATGATTCTCTTGTTGTAGTTGTGGGATATTCTGTGTTGATATACCTTCAGGTGATTAAGAGTGCAAATGCGCCTCTCATCCAGGAGCTCTAACTCAACCAATCTTGCCACTCGGTAATCTTCATCCTTATCCAAATAGTCCCAAAGAGAAATTTGCAGGGATGGGAGTTCAATCTCTAAAGGGATGATAGATTCTTTCCCAAACACTAGGATATATGGTGTCACACCCATAGGAGTGCGAATTGATGTTCGGTAGGCCCAGAGGGCTGGGTGTATTTGTAGGTGCTAGTTTCGACCAGTTTTACTAACCATCTTCTCCATTATCCTTACCAAAGTCTTGTTTGTTGCCTCAACTTGTCCATTACCCTAAGGGTAATATGGCATGGACCATTTCAATCTGATTTGGAACCGTTGGTAAAGACCTTTCACAGTTTTGTTCTTAATGAATTCCCATTATCTGTGACAATGGCTGCAGGGATACCATATCAGCAAATAATGTGATTCATGATGAATTTAGAAATATGTGCTCCTATTTCATAGGTTAAAGGGACAGCCTCCACCCATTTTGTAAAGTATTTTGTAGCTGTGATGATATGTGTATGACCATCATATGAGGTAGGAGTAAGCTTCCCTATTAGATCAAGTCCCCACTTGGAGAATGGCCACGGGGGGGGTAGTGATTGGTTTCAATGGTTACGATGGAGCATGGATGAAATTTCCATACTTTTGGCAAAGCACACATTTTCTAACATAATTACAACAATCGGTTTCCATGGTGGGCCAATAGTAACCTACTCTTAACAGTTTCTTAGCCAAGACCATTCCATTTGTATGTGCTTCGCATACTCCTTCGTGTACTTCTTTAATTGCCTAGATTGACTCCGTCACATCTAGACAACGTAACAGATTCCCATCGTAGCCACGACGATAAAGTGTACCTCCTAAAAGGGTGTAATGGGCTATCTGGCGAATCAAGATTTACTTTTCAGAATGGGAGATATTAGGAGGGAAAGTACCATCCTTAAGATAGGTGAAGATGGGTTCGTACCACGGGGAATAGGGACCAACAACCTCACAAGCCAGGCAAGATTTCGGTACGTCATATGAGGGCTGGTGTAGATTTTCTATGAAAAATGGCATATCATTGTTCCCTGGTAGAATACGAAGCATAGATCCCACCATTGCCATAACATCTGCCGATCTGTTCTGCGCTCTTGGGATTTGCTCAAAGGTAATGCACACAAAATACTCCTTCAGAGTTTCCACCAACTTCTTGTAAGGTATGAGCTTGTCATCATTAACCTGTTTGATTATTAGCTGTGAATCACCTACAACCTTAACATGTTGAATATTCCACTTGATGGCTAGCTTCATCCCTGCAATGAGTGCTTCATATTCTGTAATGTTGTTCATGCAAGGGAAGGCCAGGTGGAAATCCTGTGGTATAGGATCACCCGAAGGAGTAATAAGGACCACTCCTGCACCTGAACCATGAAATGTAAAAGATCCATCAAAATGTATCTGCCATACGACAGATTCTTCAATGTAGAGCAAAGATGCATCTGGCAGATCCAGACTCAAAGGTTCTATGCTTTGCAAAGGTTCTTCTGCTAGCTGGTCAGCAAGTACTTGTCCTTTAATTGATTTTTGATGGAAAAATTCTATATCAAACTCACTGAGTAGAATGATCCAATTAGCCATTCTACCTATGAGGGCGGGTTTGGACAACAAATACTTGAGTGGGTCGACCTTGGATATGAGCTTGGTCTTAGTATTTAGCAGGTAATGGCGAAGTTTCTGAAAGGTAAAAACAACGGCCAAGCAAGCCTTTTCAATCTGATGATAATTACGTTCATAGGCGATGAGGGTGCGACTCAGATAGTACACTTATTTCTCTTTATGGCTAAGGTCATATTGGGTGAGCAGTGCACCAATAGCATATTGCGTAGCGGAAATATAGAGCAAAAGTGGTTCTCCCGGAGTGGGAGGCATGAGGATAAGTGGATTAGCCAGGTACTGTTTAAGCAAGCAAAGGCTTGTTGTTGCTCAGGTCCCTAGATGAAAGCGATGTCCTTCTTAAGAAAATGAGTGAATGAGTGACATTTATCTGCAAGCTGGGAGATAAAGCGGTGAATGGCTTGAATTTTACCTTGCAAACTATGCAGTTGCTTGATATTCTCAGGTGGAGGCATTTCTGTGATGGCAGACACTTTAGCAGGGTCTACCTCAATACCTCGTCTTGACACGATGAAGCCTAATAGTTTCCCAGATAGCACACCGAAGACACACTTCTTTGGATTTAGCTTGACTTTGTATTCACGTAGGCATTCAAAGATACACCGCAAAATGATAGGATGATCCTCTCTTGTTTTAGACTTTCCTAGGATGTCGTCTACGTAGTCTTCCATGATGTCATGAATCATATCATGAAATATTACTATCATGGCCTGCTGATAAGTTGCTCCCACATTCTTAAGGCCAAATGCAATCACCTGATAACAGAAGGTGCCTCAAGGAGTTGTGAAAGCTGTTTTGTGTTGGTCTTCCTCAGCGATCTTAATTTGATTATAACCCGAAAATCCATCCATAAGTGATAGCATTTTGTACCCTATGGTTGAGTCAACAATCATGTCAATGTTGGGCAATGGAAAGTCATATTTAGGGAAAGCTTTATTGATGTCCCTAAAATATGTGTAAATTCGGATACCAATAGGTTTCTTCTAGACAGGAACAATGTTTGATATCCATTCAGAATAATCAATTGGCCTGATGAATCTTGCTACAAGCAACCTTTCCAACTCTTCTTTAACTAACAAGGCCACTCTTGGGTGCATCTTTCGAAGCTTCTGTTTGATAGGCTTAGCGTCTGCGTGCACAACCAGGTTATGCATGACCAAAGTTAGATCTAAGCCGGGCATGTCTTTGTAAGACCATGCGAACACATCAATAAACTCTCGCAGTAGCATAGTGAACGTCTTTTGTTCTCTGGCTGAGAGTGATGCTCCCAATTTTACTATCTTGGGATCTTCTTCGGTACCAATATTGAAATCAATGGTTTCTTCAACTAAATTTTTTGATAAATCCTCCATAACGCGTAGGATCGGGAGGTAGGTTGAGATCTTCATCCAAGGATGTCTCTACAAGATTTTCATCCTTGGCGTGGTCACTTTGTTTGTCCTTTGATTTCTTATTTGTTTGTCAGCCAATGCCTCAAAGAGGTTTTCACTGTGTGACTTGGACTTCAATTTTTTGCCGAGGCTTTTCTTTAGAACTCTTGCCCTCACTTTTATGTAAATTTTTCTGACCACGAAGTTCAGCCTCCTTGATGAAGTAGGGCAGGTGTCTAAGTCAATAAAGAAAACCCTTCTTGTGATCTCCAATGGGAATTGTATCCCTTATTCCCATGAACTCCTGTAATAGCCTCGTTGCTCTCGAATAAATCTAGTGGCATGTGGACGTTGTTGGTCCCATTCAACAAGGGAGGGGTATACAAGGTCAAAGGTTGGTTCAGTGGGGGTGATGGTTAGGAAACATTATTCATGAAAAGGTCATGGAGGCCAGATCCTCATATTGGCTACAACAGGGAATTCGTATCGCTGTCTAGATAATGGGAGCTATCCTCATGCTCAGAACAAGTCACATCTGATCGTTGGGGTGTGTCCCATACGGGAGAATCCCAATGCCATATCTTTTCTGTTTTGAAATGTGGAAGAGGGACTAGTTCTCTCTTGTCCTTGTTCATTCCTCCCACATCCTAGGCCTTTGTAGCCCATGGAGTACATCATTCTGCTAGATTTTTTCAATATGTTGGGGTTTGATAACAAGATGGGCTGAGTGTCCCTTCAAGGGACCCAAGGAGTAGGTGGATCAAGTATTTTTCCCTCGCTAACAAGCCTCCAGGTAGGATGACCCAATAGTGTGTTCCTCTCTAGGTCTCCTGAAGCGGTAGTTGGGTCGACCTCTAGTCTTGGGTGAAAAGGAGAGGTTTAGAACTAAGAGCGCTTGTTGTACATTATATTCCCCCATAGCCATATTCCCAGAATTTTCATCTCCATGAATTAAATGGAGATGTTGAAGTAGATGGCCCCATGAGTGCAAGAACTAAGAGAATTTGAATCTACTCGAGATTCCATGGCCCTCAGAATGAAGAGGACAACTATATCTGTGGAGGGACAGCATATGTACCCTTTCGTGCAAAGCTATTAAGAGCTCTACAATGAGCAAGGCTTTGAGTCTCCTGGTATTGTTACTGTATGTCCCTCATGCTTCAACTTGATGCATTGATGAATGTTGATGCACTGCTTGCCTGACATGGATCCGTGGTCGGCCTAGAAGCATATTATATGTGAGTTCCAAGTCTCAAGACTTGAAACTTTGTCTGATGGCAAGTGGGGCCCACCTCCTTGGCAAGCATAATGGTGCCTGGGCTGCCTCTTTCTCATGTTCGTATGCAGTCATATTGATGATCTGGGACTCAAGATCTTCTTCCGTATGTCCCAATTGTTTGACTAATGTAAGCGTGCAGATGTTCAATCCATATATCCGTTATCCACAAGCACCCGTTTGATTTTCCTTGGTAAAATACCTCAATGTATCAGGGAATATTCTGTGTAGGATTCTCGGTAGGGCCTCCCTATTGGTTTGAAAGTGAGATGATCACTTGGGCAAATATTTTTCCACCGCGGTTTGAAGGTACACCGGAGCAACTTCTTAAAGCAATCAACAACCCCTTAAAAGTGATACAGGATGTCCCTTATGTTACATGGAAATCTGATAAAGGTCTAAATCGAAATTCTTTAGCAGACGTCTTCTCAAGTTTTCTAAAAGGGTTTATACTTACTAGTATCGGGGTCGACATAAGAGAGGGTCCAAAATTACAGGCGGGCACGCCTTGTTTACACAGCAGACAGTCCTTTCCTATCCGGAGGTGTTGATGCCGGTCAGCAGGGGATCGATACATCCGATAAGTTAAATCGTAATGAAAGTGTTATCTCTCTTGGTATACAAGTAATTCATTGCTTTTTAAGTTGGGATGAACTCTGCCGATCCGGTTTGCCTTTTCCGCTTATCATGCTTGGGAATGGTTTCCTTATAAATCCCGCGTCTTCTCGTTAGGGTTGCCTTCTATTGAGCTCGTAGCCTCTTTTTTCATTTGTTGGGCTGAGTTTGAGATCCCATTCTATTCTCAATGGCCACGAGCCATTTCCTACATTACCGATGATCAATTGTCGAGCCTGGCCATCTTTTCATTTTCCCCCTATGGTATTGTAATTGCCTCGGCCCCTTTAAATAAAGTCCTATGAAGGGGGGGGCTACCCTGGTCGAATCACCGTTAAACTCGTCCTTATACTCATTGTAAGCTTAAGCCTTTGACTCACCCAATGTGAGGTCCTCTACCATGGCATGATGCCTTGTCAAACTACCTAGGCCTCACCTTGTGCTACTCACCACATTCATGGACAAAACTCGCTATCCAAACCCTACATCTGGACTAGCTCACCACGTTGGCTCTCCAACCCGCCACGCTTGGGGAGCTCGGCCTTGACCCACCTCCTCATTTACAATAGAATCCATGCCTAACGTTGCCAAAATGAGTTCTCCACACCTTCATGCTTGCTTTCCATGAAAGATACCTCAATTTATGATTCTCGAGGGAACTCAAATACTAAAAGTCTAACTATTTCCAACCGGCGAGCAATTTTTTGGCTTATTCCTTTTATGACCCCCATTGCCAATTTCATATTTTTTTTTTTTAATTTCTAGGGAAATTATCATCATAGAGGACCTGAAGTCCCCGCGGACCCCCCCGCGACCGGGCTCTCGGACAGCTATTTTTTTCCAGTGTTGACATTTTTGGCCCCATGTGGGCCCGCATTCCATCCTTTTAGTTGCTCTAAGGTTTCAAAACCCTAAGGGAAGGAAAAAATTCCTCAATATGATTTCACTCATGGAATTGCATAGACAAAGCTCATGAAACCCTCAGAAACTACCTATAACACAATTATATTAGGTGCCCCTCTTAGTGTTTGAATCTAGTACATCCCTAGTCATTTTTCTCATGGAGGGAAAAATGGATAACAATCTTAGCGACTCGCAGGGCCATCTGCATAGTAGAACGGTTAAGCACACTACCTGCAAGGATCATGGGATGGGGAGTTTTGTGTATCAATCCTGAATTGATATTGAACCTAAAAACCTATACCCGAGTTACCTGAACACTATTGAGTGAATAACCCACTTTTGGTTGTTCTCAAACGCTGTAAGAAAATCTTAAAATTTGTCTTGTGAGAGGGAAAATCATATTAAAAACTCGAATTAACCTTCTCACAAGTGTGATCTGTTGGTTAGGTGAATGATGAACACTGTAAACTGATTACCTAAGATTGAATCCCCAATAAATACGCAGGTTGATCTAATGACTACTTAGAAGTATAGTACGTTGACAAAGTTTGGAACAAACAACGTCCGGTTGGGACATCATGGAACTCTATTAAGTTATGATTGTTCTTTATTCTTATGAAATGCCATCTCCGAACATTGTTTAGAACACTGCTGAAGGCTGGAGTTGTTTCTTCTGTTACCTTAGAGGGGTGTCATGGCACTGTCGGTACCTAATATCCCTTGGCAAGGACGCTACTAGGAGCTAGTGCTTGATCCAAAGGAACAAAGGATATGAGAAAAAAATGTGAAAAATGTCCTTTTAACCAGATTTTGGTTGCTATGCATTGAAAGAACATTGAATGATAACAAGGTTTTTGTGATCTGAGCTTATTGCTGAAAATTTTCTTTACTCTGAAGCATAGTGAACTGTTGCAAAAGCACACTATAAAGCAGTAGACATGTGCACTAAGGACTTAGGGGAAAATTGAAAACTAATTTAACATCAAAAAATGTGCATAAGCACTTGGAGGGAATGAAAATCCTAAATAAAATATACAGGGTTGAGATATTACTCCTCTAGTAGTAGTGTTTGAGGTAGATTACATTAACTGGAATTGCAATCTTCACCATCCAACTTAGCCAGTTAGAAATCGTTTCTACTCTTGCATTTGTGGATCTGTAGGGAACACTCCATATGGCATCAAACTTGGATGCTTGCCAACTTTGCCTGATCAAATCCCACTTCAACAATAAGTCTCCTTATTGGAAGGTCCTGATTTATCTTCTTTTCAAAGATCCTCTTGATCAATTCTCTTTTCTTTCTCCATGGTTTACATTGCTGCTCTCTAAGTTATTCCAACTCCATGAGTCTACATACATGACCTCCATGGGCTAGACTAAAGCCAACTCAAAACTATTTGAGAAGCTCCCAACACTAGTAGTCAAGTGATTAGGAAGTATTCCTCCCTGCCTAGACTAGCTTGTAGGGAGGCTACCTGTGACCTATTATGTGTAATTCATATCATCGGCAGCACCACAGCACTTGATCTTCTTGGTATGCCAAGTTGCTAATTTCATCCAGATCCTTCTTATGATCCAACAATTTCTATTTGTGGACTCTGCTTGCCCATTCCATGGGGGTTATAAATTAAAGAGGTGCGGGAGATATATTTCCATTCCTTATAGCCCATTGGTGATCTTTTGCGACTAGAGGGGGGGGGGTATGTTCAGAGCATTATCTGATATGGTAGTGGAAAGGTTCACCAACCTTGTCATTCTCCCCTAGTAGAATTACAATTTATGGAATTCATTTGCCTACTTGGGAGTGTTATATTAATTCGGTCCACTTGGTGAAGTAATCTATTGTTGTGAGGATCCACTCATGGCCCTTGGCTTTACTCTTGGATTGATGACTGTAATGAACTCCAATCCCCATTGCATGAATGGATGATCAACTGAGTTGGATGAAGTGGTAGCCACTGCTAGCCTCTCTTTTCCTATGAAGAATGCACATTTCTTGCACTTTTTAATCATGTATAACAATCATTGAACATCGTAGGCCAGTAGTAACCAAATTTCATGATTCTGAAAGCTGTTACTCATGGAGAAAAGTGATTTCCCACTTCTCCATCATGGAATTCTTGTAGCACTTTCTTGATCTGATTGTTCAATGTGTGTGCATGTATACTTTGCTTAATGCTAAATCAAATGAAACAAGAACTACCACCTAAAATAATTCTACATTTAGCTAAAACAAGCATAAACACCATCATGATAAGAATTAAACAAGGGTTAGATGCTAGCATTCATCAATACAAACTTGAAACTAACAATGCTAATATCTAAACTCCTCTATTCTCTAACAAACAAATAAATGAATGGACCTAAGTAAGCTCCATGCTATCAAAATAGTTGTTCCTTAATGTTCCAAGAACCTAGGAATGGGGGCTAATTCAAAGTTAGGCTACAAGACCCTTTTGACACCTCCCATATGACCCAAGCACTTTAAGAAAGAGGCTTAACTCTTCAAGATGATGAAATCTCAAAAGGGCAAGGTGCAAGCTCTTAGTCCTTGCTATATGCTTTGCATGTTTCGCTCTAAGGAGTTTAGGTGTAAGTAAACAGGTAGGTGGAGGGCTTTCCTTATATAGTCCAAAGGATAAATATTCAACACACTTCTCATGAATGTGGGAATAAAGGTAAAAACATGATCTAGGAATGGATAAGGTTTCTTATTAAAGGTAACCTTACTTTAGAAGGGTTTAATAATGTTTAGCAATGTCATGGGAGTGGGGGTATTTTAATTAATCAAAGGTGATTAATTAATAGGTAGGTGTAAGCTTATAGAAGCCAATTAGAAGAATATTAGTACGATTTAGGCTATTAGTAGGGATTAAATCAATTAAATATTGATTTACTCAGTTAATGAAGGGGAAGACTAATTAATTAATAATAATTAATTAATCTAGATAGAAGAGGTGATTATTAACGAAAGGTCGTTAATTAGGGTATTTGTTGGATAGGAAACTTAATTAATTAGCTTAGTGTAATTAATTAATGATGATATGAGGGAAATGAGCGCTTTTGATGATACGTTCATTGATTTGCGAGAAAGGGGAATAATTAGCACAATTAGTATTTAAATTGCTTGGGCGTAATTATAGGTGTCTACATTTGCCCCTCTTTGGGTGTGGCGTAAATGATGCCACTTCAAAGATAGTAGACATAAGAGATTTGGAAGGGATAGAAGAAAAATTAGTAGGAGGGATGAGATGCCCCCTCGAGTGTCGAATGGGGTGACGAAGGAAGCTGATCGACGATCGAAAAGATGAGGAAGTAGGCAGAATAATGGGGATGAGGCAGGATGCCCCGATGAGAGGGAGAATTAGGGGTGAGAAAGGGAAGTGGTTGTAGAAGAAATATGGATGAGGGGAGAGAAGAGCTTAACGCTCTAGCTGCTTATTTGTTTGGAATAATTTTTGATGTCATCATATTACCACAGGAACTACATCAGCGGTCCTTATGAAAATATAAGCATACGAAAAACGTTTAGAATGACATGAAAAGCCATTACTATGAACATTATCCATTGTTGATGAAAGTACCAATCCACGCCGCCATACAAAATGCAATGCAATCGAGAAGGAAACAACTCATATAAAGGGGAGGAGAAGGAAGGAGCACAAGTAGGACACGCACACTCTAACCAACCCTGGTCAAGATAGTTATACAAAGGTTTGTGATTAGTGCTGAAGAGATCCACAACGCTATCGCACGCGTGATTGACGACAAGGGTGACCACAACTGATCAACCTGCCCAGAAAGGAACAGGCAAGGGGGGGAATGAAAATGACACGGGTGTGTTGTTGATTGTATGTAGAATTTTGTGTGCTATCCATATGTTGTGTCCTATTACTTTTTATGTAGTCTGCTGATTGTAGAAGATGCTTTTCAATAGTGTGGTTTCACAGACGAAGCAATAGTAGCTAAGTCTTTGCTGACCTTTCTTATTTGGTAGTGGAATCCCGTGATCCACGCAGTCGTATTAATCGGCGGAAGATTTGTGTTTCACCGTGAGTGTCCAGTAACCTTCGAATAGGATATGGGAAAATACCATGCGCAAGACACAAGTTTTAACATATTTTTTTGTTTTTGTACTCGCAAGACACCCATGTTACACATTGTAGGGTGTTCATTTTTAGGAATTTTTTAAAAAATTTTGCTTGTTTTTAGATTTTTGATAATAAATATGTTTTTGTGGTTTTCTAGAAACAATGTTTACATGTTTTTTGTGTTTTTCTCGAAAACAATTTCTATTGTTTTCGGTTGTTGAATAATTTCTATGTTTTGTGTTTGTGAAACAATTTTCTATTATTTTTGTGGTGTGAAACAATTTTCTATTGTTTTTGTGGTTGGTCTCGCGGGCAATGTTGTTCTTTGGTTTGTGTTTTGTTGAAACATTTTCTATTGTTTTGTGTTTTCTCAAAACAATGTTCTATGTTTTTGTGTTTTTCTCGAAACAATTTCTATTGTTTTTGTGTTTTGTGAAACATTTTCTATTGTTTTTGGATTTTGAAAACAATTTCTATGGTTTTTCTGTTTTCTCAAACAATGCTTTCTATTGTTTTGTGGTTGTGAAATAATTTTCTATTGTTTTGTGTTTCTCAAAACAATGTTTCTATTGTTTTGGGTTTTTGTAAAACACGTTTAATGTTTTTGTGTTTTTCTCGAAACAATTTTCTATTGTTTTTGAGTTTTTTAACATTTTTCTAAAGATATGTGCAGGGTAACAAGAAAGCAGTGGATGTTGCCGCCAGCGTTAGGTGGGGATATACAAAGCTGGACAGGAAGCCACGCTGTTGGTTCGTACCACACAAGAACGGTGAAAGTCGTTGACTGTCACGTCGGCCCAGAGTAAGATGGGATACTAACGAAAGACCACTACCTTACCGACGAAATAGAAGAAGGACAAAGCCGGATTCAGGCTGGACTAGATGGTGGGCACAAGGAAAACTCGAAGGTAGAACCATGTCCAGGACAAAGACAACTACCCTTCTAATACAGAATGCTTTGTGAACAACAAATCCTCTCGAGGTGCCAGAAACCGGTTTTCACCCAATGACTTGTCCAAAGTACCACAATTGCGTGGTTTTCACTAGTGGATGACCTGTTTTCTCTTTATTTATTTATTTTTGATGTTTTTTATATTTTTTTTGTGATTTTTATGACTTTCTTGGGCCATGTTTAGGCATAAAACCTCTTAAGATGCATGGAATTCATGGGCTCTCGGAGCTCATCACCATTGGGGTGAGCCAACTTGTATGCCCCTGTGCCATACTTGGCAACTATGACATAGGGTCCTAACCAGTGGTGGTTTGAACTTCCCTTTCTTTTCTCACTCTGCTTTGGTGTTGAACTGGTTCTCATTCATAACTAAATCACCCACCTCAAATTGGCGAGGGATGATTCTCTTGTTGTAGTTGTGGGATATATCTGTGTTGAATATACCTTCAGGTGATTAAGAGTGCAAATGCGCCTCTCATCCAGGAGCTCTAACTCAACCAATCTTGCCACTCGGTAATCTTCATCCTATCCAATAGTCCCAAAGAGAAATTTGCAGGGATGGGAGTTCAATCTCTAAAGGGATGATAGATTCTTTCCCAAACACTAGGATATATGGTGTCACACCCATAGGAGTGCGAATTGATGTTCGGTAGGCCCAGAGGGCTGGGTGTATTTGTAGGTGACTAGTTTCGACCAGTTTTACTAACCATCTTCTCCATTATCCTTACCAAAGTCTTGTTTGTTGCCCTCAACTTGTCCATTACCCTAAGGGTTAATATGGCATGGACCATTTCAATCTGATTTGGAACCGTTGGGTAAAGACCTTTCACAGTTTTGTTCTTAAATGAATTCCCATTATCTGTGACAATGGCTGCAGGGATACCATATCAGCAAATAATGTGATTCATGATGAATTTAGAAATATGTGCTCCTATTTCATAGGTTAAAGGGACAGCCTCCACCCATTTTGTAAAGTATTTTGTAGCTGTGATGATATGTGTATGACCATCATATGAGGTAGGAGTAAGCTTCCCTATTAGATCAAGTCCCCACTTGGAGAATGGCCACGGGGTAGTGATTGGTTTCAATGGTTACGATGGAGCATGGATGAATTTTCCATACTTTTGGCAAAGCACACATTTTCTAACATAATTACAACAATCGGTTTCCATGGTGGGCCAATAGTAACCTACTCTTAACAGTTTCTTAGCCAAGACCATTCCATTTGTATGTGCTTCGCATACTCCTTCGTGTACTTCTTTAATTGCCTAGATTGACTCCGTCACATCTAGACAACGTAACAGATTCCCATCGTAGCCACGACGACGATAAAGTGTACCTCCTAAAAGGGTGTAATGGGCTATCTGGCGAATCAAGATTTACTTTTCAGAATGGGAGATATTAGGAGGGAAAGTACCATCCTTAAGATAGGTGAAGATGGGTTCGTACCACGGGGAATAGGGACCAACAACCTCACAAGCCAGGCAAGATTTCGGTACGATCATATGAGGGCTGGTGTAGATTTTCTATGAAAAATGGCATATCATTGTTCCCTGGTAGAATACGAAGCATAGATCCACCATTGCCATAACATCTGCCGATCTGTTCTGCGCTCTTGGGATTTGCTCAAAGGTAATGCACACAAAATACTCCTTCAGAGTTTCCACCAACTTCTTGTAAGGTATGAGCTTGTCATCATTAACCTGTTTGATTATTAGCTGTGAATCACCTACAACCTTAACATGTTGAATATTCCACTTGATGGCTAGCTTCATCCCTGCAATGAGTGCTTCATATTCTGTAATGTTGTTCATGCAAGGGAAGGCCAGGTGGAATCCTGTGGTATAGGATCACCCCGAAGGAGTAATAAGGACCACTCCTGCACCTGAACCATGAAATGTAAAAGATCCATCAAAATGTATCTGCCATACGACAGATTCTTCAATGTAGAGCAAAGATGCATCTGGCAGATCCAGACTCAAAGGTTCTATGCTTTGCAAAGGTTCTTCTGCTAGCTGGTCAGCAAGTACTTGTCCTTTAATTGATTTTTGATGGAAAATTCTATATCAAACTCACTGAGTAGAATGATCCAATTAGCCATTCTACCTATGAGGGCGGGTTTGGACAACAAATACTTGAGTGGGTCGACCTTGGATATGAGCTTGGTCTTAGTATTTAGCAGGTAATGGCGAAGTTTCTGAAGGTAAAAACAACGGCCAAGCAAGCCTTTTCAATCTGATGATAATTACGTTCATAGGCGATGAGGGTGCGACTCAGATAGTACACTTATTTCTCTTTATGGCTAAGGTCATATTGGGTGAGCAGTGCACCAATAGCATATTGCGTAGCGGAAATATAGAGCAAAAGTGGTTCTCCCGGAGTGGGAGGCATGAGGATAAGTGGATTAGCCCAGGTACTGTTTTAAGCAAAGCAAAGGCTTGTTGTTGCTCAGGGTCCCTAGATGAAAGCGATGTCCTTCTTAAGAAAATGAGTGAATGAGTGACATTTATCTGCAAGCTGGGAGATAAAGCGGTGAATGGCTTGAATTTTACCTTGCAAAACTATGCAGTTGCTTGATATTCTCAGGTGGAGCATTTCTTTGATGGCAGACACTTTAGCAGGGTCTACCTCAATACCTCGTCTTGACACGATGAAGCCTAATAGTTTCCCCAGATAGCACACCGAAGACACACTTCTTTGGATTTAGCTTGACTTTGTATTCACGTAGGCATTCAAAGATACACCGCAAAATGATAGGATGATCCTCTCTTGTTTTAGACTTTCCTAGGATGTCGTCTACGTAGTCTTCCATGATGTCATGAATCATATCATGAATATTACTATCATGGCCTGCTGATAAGTTGCTCCCACATTCTTAAGGCCAAATGCAATCACCTGATAACAGAAGGTGCCTCAAGGAGTTGTGAAAGCTGTTTTGTGTTGGTCTTCCTCAGCGATCTTAATTTGATTATAACCCGAAAATCCATCCATAAGTGATAGCATTTTGTACCCTATGGTTGAGTCAACAATCATGTCAATGTTGGGCAATGGAAAGTCATATTTAGGGAAAGCTTTATTGATGTCCCTAAAATATGTGTAAATTCGGATACCATAGGTTTCTTCTAGACAGGAACAATGTTTGATATCCATTCAGAATAATCAATTGGCCTGATGAATCTTGCTACAAGCAACCTTTCCAACTCTTCTTTAACTAACAAGGCCACTCTTGGGTGCATCTTTCGAAGCTTCTGTTTGATAGGCTTAGCGTCTGCGTGCACAACCAGGTTATGCATGACCAAAGTTAGATCTAAGCCGGGCATGTCTTTGTAAGACCATGCGAACACATCAATAAACTCTCGCAGTAGCATAGTGAACGTCTTTTGTTCTCTGGCTGAGAGTGATGCTCCCAATTTACTATCTTGGGATCTTCTTCGGTACCAATATTGAAATCAATGGTTTCTTCAACTAAATTTTTTGATAAATCCTCCATACGCGTAGGATCGGGAGGTAGGTTGAGATCTTCATCCAAGGATGTCTCTACAGATTTTCATCCTTGGCGTGGTCACTTTGTTTGTCCTTTGATTTTCTTATTTGTTTGTCAGCCAATGCCTCAAAGAGGTTTTCACTGTGTGACTTGGACTTCAATTTTTGCCGAGGCTTTTCTTTAGAACTCTTGCCCTCACTTTTATGTAAATTTTTCTGACCACGAAGTTCAGCCTCCTTGATGAAGTAGGGCAGGTGTCTAAGTCAATAAAGAAACCTTCTTGTGATCTCCAATGGGAATTGTATCCCTTATTCCCATGAACTCTGTAATAGCCTCGTTGCTCTCGAATAAATCTAGTGGCATGTGACGTTGTTGGTCCCATTCAACAAGGGAGGGGTTATACAAGGTCAAAGGTTGGTTCAGTGGGGGTGATGGTTAGGACAACATTATTCATGAAAAGGCTCATGGAGGCCAGATCCTCATATTGGCTACAACAGGAATTCGTATCGCTGTCTAGATAATTGGAGCTATCCTCATGCTCAGAACAAGTCACATCTTGATCGTTGGGGTGTGCTCCATACGGGAGAATCCCAATGCCATATCTTTTCTGTTTTGAAATGTGGAAGAGGGACTAGTTCTCTTTGTCCTTGTTCATTCCTCCCACATCCTAGGCCTTTGTAGCCCATGGAGAGTACATCATTCTGCTAGATTTTTCATATTTTGGGGTTTGATAACAAGATGGCTGAGTGTCCCTCAGGGACCCAAGGAGTAGGTGGATCAAGTAATTTTTCCTCAGCTAACAAGCCTCCAGGTAGGAATGACCCAATTAGTGTGTTCCTCTCTAGGTCTCCTGAAGCGGTAGTTGGGTCGACCTCTAGTCTTGGGTGAAAAAGGAGAGGTTAGAAACTAAGAGCGCTTGTTGTACATTATATTCCCCATAGCCATATTCCAGAATTTTCATCTCCCATGAATTAAATGGAGATGTTGAAGTAGATGCCCCATGAGTGCAAGAACTAAGAGAATTTGAATCTACTCGAGATTCCATGGCCTCAGAATGAAGAGGGACAACTATATCTGTGGAGGGACATGCATATGTACCCTTTCGTGCAAAGCTATTAAGAGCTCTACAATGAGCAAAGGGCTTTGAGTCTCCTGGTATTGTTACTGTATGTCCCTCATGCTTCAACTTGATGCATTGATGAAATGTTGATGGCACTGCTTGCATGACATGGATCCGTGGTCGGCCTAGAAGCATATTATATGGAAGTTCCAAGTCTAAGACGTGAAACTTTGTCTGATGGCAAGTGGGGCCCACCTCCATTGGCAGCATAATGGTGCCTGCTGACTCTCTTTCCATGTTGTCGTATGCAGTGATAGTGATGATATGGGACTCAAGATCTTCTTCCGTATGTCCCAATTGTTGACTAATGTAAGCGTGCAGATGTTCAATCCATATCCGTTATCCACAAGCACCCGTTTGATTTTCCTGTGGGTAAAATTACCTCAATGTATAAGGGAAGATTATGTGTAGGATTCTCGGTAGGGACCTCCCTATGGTTGAAAGTGAGATGATCACTTGGTGCAATATTTGCCACCGCGGTTTGAAGGTACACCGGAGCAACTTCTAAAGGCAATCACAACCCCTGAAAAGTTTGATACAGGATGTCCTTATGTACATTGGAAATCTTTGAGAAGGTCTAAGATCGAAATCTTAGCAGACGTCTTCTCAAGTTGTTCTAAAGGTTATACTTACTAGTATGCGGGGGTCGACAGAGAGGGGTCCAAAATTACGAGGCGGGCCACGCCTTGTTACAGCAGCACAGTCCTTTCCCTTAATCCGGATGGTGTTGATGCGGTCAGCAGGGGAGCGAATACATCCGATAAGTGAATCGTAATGATTGTTATCTCTCTTGGTATACAAGTAATTCATGGCTTTATAAGTTTGGGATGACTCTGCCCGATCCGGTTTTGCCTTTTCCGACTTATCATGCTTGGGGAATGGTTCCTTATAAATCCCCGTCTTCTCGTTAGGTGTTTGCATGTGGCTAGGGTTATCCACCTCTATCTGCCCGTTGTCAATGAGGTCTTGAATATAGTGGCGAAGTCGCAAACATTTATCTATTTTATGACCTTTAACACGATGCATTTCATAGTATTCATGCTCCTTATACCATGAAGGTTTAGGAGCGTTGTCATCAAATAGTTGTGTTGTAGGATAGGTCATCATGTGGGCCGCATCCAAATGTTTAGTATGATGGACAACGGCTCATTGAGGGAGGTGAATGTTCGTCGCGTTGGTGGTGGTTGAATTGGGCCCTTGGTCAGTTTAAAAGGTTGATTGATTTGGACTGTTTGAACATGTATGGAATCGGTGATTCCATCTCCCACCATGTTTTTGTTTTTGTTAAAGATCTTAGGCTTGTCAGTGGGTTTGACACTTTGGTTGTCTTTAGATTGGGTTTTGAGGGTGCCTTTGCCAATGAGAGCCTTTTATATTTGAATCCCTTTCTCGATAACCTCCTCAAAGGTTTGGACACAACGCATTTGGAGGTGGAAAGCTATATCTGGGTTGAGATTAGGGATGAAAATACTGACCAGCTGCTTCTCAAGGAAAGCGCAAGGGAAGCAACTAGCTATCCCTCTCCATCGTTGGAGGAAGCTAGCGAAGGTCTCATTTGGGCATTGTTTTGTGCCGCACAAGTCTGCCATGGTGATGTCACTCTCTATGTTATATGAGAAATGACGCATGAATCTTTCTGCCAATTCTGGCCAGGTGAAAATTGATCCTCGTGGTAAGCGTGTAAACCATTCCAATGCTTGACCTCCGAGACTCTTAGGAAAAGTCTGATGAGGTAATTATCACTATAAGACACCTCTTGACATCCCATGTAGAAATCTTTAACATGATCCCTTGGGTCTCCCTTTCCTTTGTATTTGTCAAACTTTGGAATATCAAATTTATTTGGAAAGGGTTTGAAGGGTCATTGTCTTGTCAAAAGGATAGGGGCATAGTTCTTCGTATTGGTATTTCCTAATACTCCCTATATTGCTTTCTTGTATGCTCACAAGTGTTGCTTTCATAGATTGCACTTCTTGTGCGAGCAATTGTTCTTTAGTGGGAGAAGCGGGGATGTGTACACGATGATACCCTGTGTCTTCTTCTCCTTGGTTTTCTCAATGGAGTTCGTGGATCCTAAACTTAGGCTTTGACTTTGAATGTTCTTGTTTGTGTCTTTCTGTACCTGGAAAGTAAGCAAAGCTAGTTGTCGGCTTAGGTTAGTGAGTTGTTGCTGGATTGTGACTTGGTTTGTGTCTTCTTCTTCTAAAGGTTCTTCCTCTTCGTATTGTGGAGGTTCTTCCCCTGTCTCATGTTCTATCTTGTTCTTCGTGGAACTTTGATGAGGGGTATTCTATGCCCTACCACTTTATCATTTTCTGCGTAAGAAGTGGAAGCATGCCCACTTGTTAAAATATCTTCCATATTGATAAGGGGGTGTTCTTCCTTAGTAGTGTCATTTGTAGGTAATATTGGTTCATTCTTGGTGGGAAATTTGGCCCCTAATTCCATGACCTGTGCCAAAACTCTATCTTTATTTCTAAGGAGAAACTCATCTAGTAGAGTGGGGTCAAAATCAAACTCTACGTGTGGTGATTCTAATTCGTTTCCACTATGGTCAACCATTTCTTCTATTTCCTTTTCTGTAGAAAATAGTGGTCCTAGATCGTGTCCGATAAATGGGTTTGACCCTTGTTTGTTAGAGGTTTCCCAAGCTTGCGCCTGTTGTTCCTCATATGTTTGTTTCTTTAACCTAGACGCGTCTTGGGAGCCATGTTTTCGTGATAAGTTTCACTAAGGTAAGTTTTATATTTGTTCAAAATTCAATGACTACCCCTAAGTGAAACACAAGATGTACGTGTTAAGAGTAAATTAACAGTGAGAATATCAATGTGATAGAATGATAAAGTCACCAATGAAACAATCATTTGGTATCAAAACTTAATCAAATGAAGTACCTCCTAGACTACGTTTTAAAGTAATTTACGATGCCAGATGATTAACAAGATGTCTCCACTTATGCCAAGTTCAAAGGAATGAACAAGATGTAATTAAATATATGAAGTTAAATGTGATCTCCCAATCAAGATATACGATGAGCAAGCTCAAGTCTGATTAAGACCTATATCTCAAAAAGTGTCAATTACGATTTGTGAATGACACAACAATATCACCAAGATATGTTAACCCACTTGCAAGAAAGTGAAGTATTGATATCGAGGTGTTATTGATATAACATGCAAAAATGGTAGTGCCTAGCACCTTTTGAAATCGAGGTAATAATAAAACTGAACAAAAAAATGCTCAAAGTATACCTAGGAATAGTTAAGAAGTGTGCAGCGTAACCGTACAATATAGGTATTTATGTCGAGTTTACAAGAAAACAAGACGTAAATATCGAAATTGTAATAATACGAGACAAACAAACTAACTCCTCTATGGAAGTCCGCAGTGATGAACCACGCCCTAACTACAATGATGATCTTGACGTGGGTATCAAGATCACAATGGCTACCAATGATGTGAAAATGCCTCCACTCACTTTAGACATTTAACTAACCCAGCCGCAAACATGGATGGGCGTAAACGGACATAAAAGTGAGAGAAACAGTCAAATGGCAACACAAAGGTAATCACACCTCTTTTGATCAACAAAGTGTCAAAAGAATATGAAGGAAATAAATCAAGAAAAAATGACAAAAAATGCTAGCCTCACTTCGGCAGAGTTTCGCCTCGCCCTAAGGCAAGTAAAAACTAGGCAAAAGTAATATGTCACACGTTTCTCAAAAAGAAGGTTCACAACTCAACACTGTTTTAAAATGGTCAAAGTGGGCTCCTGGCCAAAGTATATTCTCCTAGGTGGTTATCTTGCCCTAGGTGTTACAAAGTTGCCACAAGCGAGCGCGATTTACCCAAAAAGTCACACTGACTAGTTTGGTAGTATCTCGGCTTTACTTTACCCCCTTCAAGAATAGTAGGCAACTAGTGCGTTTACGTGTACTATCACTGGGGTCGCCACAATAGAAAACTTGTAACGCTATCTCACAAAGGAATCACTAGTCAAGTAGGTAGTGCGGAGCATTTCCCATTTCATCCACAAGGTTCCCTCTTGCGTGGACTACTTTGGGGTTCCTGGAACCACCCCCATTGTTGTAGCTTAAGGTGTTATGCCAAAGGGGTTATGTTCCAGTTGAGTGGAGAGGGACGTACCCTTTTCCGAAACCTGCAATACAGTGTTTGAATATGTTGTTCTTTTTATCTTGTTGAATTAGGTGTGGTTTGATTGCACACCTTTTGGCAACCTGTATAACAACTGTATTAGTAGTTTTTGATTTCGTTTTGATTCCTCCTTTCTTTGACAAGCGTTTTTAGGTTCTGCACTTAAACATTAGTAGTTCTTCAAGAAAATCACATTATTTAAAAGAGGATTAAGAGTTGCTTTTGATTCTCAAGATCATCCAAGGATGCAAGAGAAGAGCATACACAACAAATAATCCAACTAAAAAGTAAAGAAAATCTTTTCAATCAATGAACCATACAAAATTCTTGATAAATGTTCATTCCTTTAAACCAAAAGTGAAAGATGAAGTTTCCAATTTACCAAATGTTATAAAATGAAGACTAAAGTTGCTTTTGATTCTCAAGATCACCCTAAGGTGTAAGAGAAGAGCATCCACAAACTTTATCCCAACTATATAGAAATGGAAAACTTCAAATCAAAGGACAATTGAAAAATGCTTTGTAAAAGATTCATTCCCTTAAGCAAAATGAATAATCAAGTTTCCAAGTTTAATCCCAATGTTTTTTTTTTTAAATTTATTTTTATTTATTTTTTAATTTTTTTTAATTAAGGGCAAATAGTTTTGAAGGGACTATACCCTAAATACAAAAGGGCTCAAAATCCAGATAGTAAAGATGAGAGAAGCAACCCAGAGAAGGGAAAAATAGTCAACCAAGAAAGGCTCAACAGCCAGATATTACAATATAGGTGAAAAATGGATCTAAACATACAGAGATACAAACAAAGAAGGAAAGATAAAAAATAATCCAAAAGAGAAATAGAATAAAGAGCTCCGCCAGAAAACAGCTCCAGAACCACCCGATGACAGCCAGATCGCAGCCAAAAACTAGCAACACAACTGCCCGTTTCTTGATTGCTCTGTCTATCTTGGTCTTGATGGCCTACAGTGACATGAAAAAGGTAATAGCAGTGGCCTAAGAGGGGTCTTGCATATCAGCTTGGGAGATTGCAATGTCCCTATTCTCTTTAGGGCCCCATATGTCTTCACTGATTCCACTTAAACTGCAAACACTGTGGACATGTTGTTCAATGAAGTTATAGATGCTTTTGAGGGAAGACAAAATGCAGTCATTGCGGCTTTTAGCATTCCCTAATCTGCCATCATGGGATTGCAATTTCTTGAAGATTTCATCAATCACCCCCTCCTCCTCCTCACTTTGAAGGATCCTTTTACCATGGGCTCTCTCCATGTTTTTTAGAGCCCCTTTGAGCTCTTGAATCTCCTTCTCCAATTTGTTAACCTTATCCAGAAAATCTTCTGCTTTGGGCTCCTCCACCGGCATACTAATATGCAGAAGGTTTTCAGCTAGTTCCAAGTCCTTGTGGCTCCTTAGGACTCGTTGGGAAGTAGGGATTTTAGCTTTGAGGCTCTTGCTTTTCTTGCTGGGGCCAACATCTTCATTCTTTATTTTTAGTAGGGGTGGAGTGGGAGCAGTATGGGTAGGTGAAGGTATGAAGGAGGGAGGTGGGATAGGGTTCATGGGAGGGCAGCTAGAAAAATGACGGTGAATCAGGAGGATAAGGCCCTGGTGTAGAGGGACAACCCTAGAGTGATTTTGAACTTCTCTTAAAGATTTCTCTAGGGAGTTAACCAGATAATGAGGAAAGCTAATAATGTTATTTATATGAAAATGATTCAGAAAAATTAGATGCTTGTGAGGTATAGTCACATATCTTCCTTCAAGGGTAACATACCTTACCACCATTTTGGCCAGTTCATCAAAAGGTGCAGGGATCGACTCCACCTTGAGGCCAGCAGTTAATAAGATAGAGATAAAAGTTTTTTTTGATTCTCAAGATCACCAAAAGGTGCAAGAGAAGAGCATACACATGCTTTGGTCTAAATCGAGTAAGCATGGAAATACAACATTCATCAAAACATTAGACATGTTAGAAAATGATCAGTTTTAAAATAACAGAAAAACCTACAACTTTTATAAGTATAAATCTTGAATTTATGTTTTTATTACATATTTAACTTCAATACCTTTCCAACGCAAAAAAAATGGAGTCATTTCGAGTTCGGGAGAAAAAGTTATGGCCTTCGGAAGATGGGTTACGCATATGCTCTTATGCTCATGGATGTGCACTTGACATGCACTCAAAAAATGTCAAAAAAAACGTCCCTTAATCTACAAAATGGGAAAAATTTTTCCAACCAAGATTCAATTTTGACAACAACCCATCACATTAATATATGAATAGAAGACTCAACGCTATCAAACATTAACATACATGCTCAAGAATTTAAGATTTTCAAGAAATTGACAAAACTAGCATGTAGAATGATGAAAAAGTAAGCTCTAAAAATGAAAACATGATGAAATCTTAAAATTTTCTCACCAAGATTTAAATTTTGACAGAAACCCACCACATTAATATGTAAATAGAAGACTCAGCACTATCAAATACTAACCTATATGCTCAAGAATTGAAAATTTTCAAGAAATTGACAAAACTAGCATGTAAAATGATGAAAAAGTAAGCTCTAAAAATGAAAACATGATGAAATCTTGAAATTTTCTCACCAAGATTAAAATCTTGATAGCAACCCACCACATTAATATGTAAATAGAAGACTCAGCACTATCAAACACTAACCTACATGCTCAAGAATTGAAAATTTTCAAGAAATTGACAAAACTAGCATGTAAAATGTTAAAAAAGTAAGCTCTAAAAATGAAAACATGGAGAAATCTTGAAATTTTCCCCTTAATTCCAATTTTTACAGCACTTCACCTCCTTCATACCTACAAGGAAGACCCAACACATGCAAACTCAACAAAACATGTTAAGAAAAACAAGTTAGATCAACATGTGTAAAAGAGGGTTAGTAACCAAAAATAAAACTTAACTACAAAAACTTGAAATTAAGTGCAAAGGACAATGCGGTATCTCCCACCAGGCATGCCAAATGTGTGCATGCATAATTTTCTTAATGCTAAATCAAATGAAACAAGAACTACCACCTAAAATAGTTCTACAATTTAGCTAAAACAAAGCATAAACACCATCATGATAAGAATTAAACAAGGGTTAGATGCTAGCATTCATCAATACAAACTTTGAAACTAACAATGCTAAATATCTAAACTCCTCTATTCTCTAACAACAAATAAATGAATAGACCTAAGTAAGCTCCATGGCTATCAAAATAGTTGTCCTTAATGTTCCAAGAACCTAGGAATGGGGGCTAATCAAAATTGGGCTACAAGACCCTTTTGACACCTCCCATATGACCCAAGCACTTTAAGAAAGAGGCTTAACTCTTCAAGATGATGAAATCTCAAAAGGGCAAGGTGCAAGCTCTTAGTCTCTTTGCTATATGCTTTGCATTTTCTCTCTAAGGAGTTTAGGTGTAAGTAAAAGGTAGGTGGAGGGCTCTTTATATAGTCCATAGGATAAATGATTCAACACATTCTCATGAATGTGGGATAAAGGTAAAACATAATTAGGAATGGATAAGGTTGCTTTATTAAAGGTAACCTTACTTTAGAAGGGTTTTAATACATGTTTAGCAAGTCATGGGAGTTGGGGTTATTTTAATTAATCAAAGGTGATTAATTAATAGGTAGGTGTAAGCTTATAGAAGCCAATTAGAAGAATATTAGTACGATTTAGGCTATTAGAAGGGGATTAAATCAATTAAATATTGATTTACTAGTTAAATGAAGGGGAAGAATAATTAATTAATGATAATTAATTAATCTAGATAGAAGAGGTGATTTATTAACGGAAGGTCGTTAATTAGGGTATTTGTTGGATAGGAAACTTAATTAATTAGCTTAGTGTAATTAATTAATGATGATATGAGGGAAAATGAGCGCTTTTGATGATACGTCATTGATTTGCGAGAAAGGGGATAATTAGCACAATTTAAGTATTTAAATTGCTTGGGCGTAATTATAGGTGTCTACACAATGCACCTTAAGAGAACTCCATTCGTGTCCTTTTTGAACAAGATATCATCAATCAAGGCATATGGAATAGACTGGAGTCTGAAATATCTCCTCTTTGGTTTTCTTAATTCTAGAGGACATAGACCCATTTGGAGGTAATGCATCCTATCCTAGGTCTAACATGGTGTAGGAACATCATTAGCTGATTGATCTTGACTGTTTTTGAACACACAAAAAAATTCACCCTGATTCCTTATCCCAGCTTGCCGACTGGAAGCTAGTTGTTCACATAAGCCTTTTCCATGGAATAGTTTGTTACCTTTATGTTTATTTCATGCTCCATCACACGAGTGATCCAACCTACTCTCTTCTCATTCAAATCCTTGTTTAGGAGAAAGTCCTTGACTCCAACATGAGACACTAGCAGTTAAATCTTGTTGTTCGAGACAAGGTGTCTAAACTTCTTTAGGCTTCTTATGACAGTGAGGACCTATTTCTCAATGACCGAGTACCTCACTTCATAGTATTCCAAGCTTTGTCTAAAGAAAACTATGGGTTGTTTTGCCCCTTTCTTATTTTGTTACACTAAGATAGCTAAGAATTTATCTGAACTGAAAAAAACATATAAGATGAAACCCCCTAGAGAAGTTTGGGTTTATAAGAGTCAGAGCTCAAGATATAGCCTATTCGATAGTTTCAAATCTCTCTTTTCCTTCTGGTATCCACTTGAATGCAAGGTTCTTATTTAACATCATTGTCAATGGCTTGACAAGAGTGGTGAAATCAGGCACAGATCTGTGGACCAAGTTGATTCTCACTGGAAAACTCTAGAGAACTTTCTTATGACTTTGCAAGGATAGTGCACGGATAGCTTCAACACTTTCGGGATCAATGATTATCCCTTCCTTGGACACTATGTGGCCTAACAACTTGCCTTCATGAGCTATAAATACACACTTCTTAGGATTTAGGGATACATCGAACCTTCTGCATCTTTGGAACACTTGCCTGAGGTGAAAAAGGTGATCAACTACATTCTTGGAGTATACCATGATATAATCTAAGTACACAAGAACTATCTTGTTTATTAGTCTCTTGAATGCCATATTCATTTCTCTTTACAAAGTATCCTCAACATTTGATAGCCCAAATGTCATTTTCTTATAAGCGTATGTGCCCCATTTCATGGTGAAGGTTCTTTTGTACTGATCATCTTCTTTCACCATAATTTGATTATAGCCTGAGTAGCCATCTAGTAGTGAGAACCTTTCCGAACTGGCTACAACTTGCAATATTTTCTCCTTAGAAGGGAACAAGTAATGATCCTTGAGAGAAGCTCTATTTAGGTCTTGAAAGTCTATACACAAAACAATTTTCGTATTTCTTTTCCACACCGGAACAAGATTAGCAACCCAATTTGAGTGCTTGATCAGGAAAATAATGCTTGCTTTTATGAGCTTGTTTAGATACTTCTTCATCAAAGACTCAATATAAGGGTTGGATGTTCTTTGTTTATGCTTGATAGGCTTAGCTTCCGGATCTAGTTCAATCATTTGTTGTGCTAAATTTGGGTTGAATCCTCTCAAATCATTGTAGCTCCAAGCAAAAACATGTGGGAACTCCTGACAAAGTTGTATAAATTCATATTTTTCTTGATCAATGCTTACCTTTCCAATTTGGAATACCTTACCTTCACCAACTGAAATTGGCTCCGAGTGTTCAACTTTGACTTGAATATTTTTATTCTCTTTCCAAAACTGGTCATTAGGATTGAAGATTGATTCCAGTGTTACTAAGCCCTTTTACATCTTTTTTGTCCTCAGGTGAACCACTTGATCACCATACTGTTGCACAAGCTTATCTTGGTTCCTAGTTGATAACTCCACTTCTTCATGTAGGAAATTTATGATATGTTGATCACTTTCACAAACTCACTAGCTTGAGTTATTATCTGGAATAGTTGGCCTCACAATTACTCTAATATGAGGTTGCATTTGATCTCTCTTGATACTATCAACAACGTAAAATGCTGCCCCAACTGATGTGAGCATGTCAGCAGCCTCATTTTTCTTCCTTGGTATGGCAATGATGTTGAAAGCTTTAAAGTCTTCGATGAGATCCCATACCCTATTCTTATAGCTCCTTAAGATATCATTCTTATCAACATTCAACCCTCTTACTTGGTTCACAATCAATTCACTATCTCCAAAGACCTCCAAGTTCTTAATGTTTCTCTTTCTTGCCCAATGCAATCCATGAACCAATGCCTCATACTCAGCTGTGTTATTTGAACAATAAAAATGAAAACAGAAAGCTAAGTAGTACTTTATACCTTATGGTGACATAAGCATTACTCCTCCTCCGACACCTTGTATACTCCTCAAGCCATCGAAGAATACTTGTCATACTTTGTTTTCATCTTTGTCCTCTAGTTTGGTGATGATAGGGAGAGGTGTATTCTCTTCATGCATGTAATAAATACCTGGCTCAACTTCTCCATCTCCTTGTAAGGCTAAAAAACACGCCTCTTTTTTTCCCATTCATCAAGAGTCAAGTCTGTAATGCCTCCAACCTTAGTATTTGTCTCTGGAATGCTCGGGAAGTCTTCTTAATCAAAAGATGAGAAATTTGCATTGATTGAGCTTGGCACATGAGGCTCAATATGAAATTTTGCAATAGGTTCTGATCTGATTATAGCTTTAGCCCCATACCTTGTCTTGAAAAGCATATGAGACCAATCAAAGGATAAGTAACCTCCAATTTCAGGTGTGAAGTTCTGAGACAGGTACAATGCAAAGAGTGGTGGCAAGTCAATAAATGATATATCCTGTAATACCGTGACATTAGGGCATGCATGTACTATAAGGCTCAATTCATTGATCAGTCCAACTATTCACACTACTATCCCATCTAGCTGTACCACTCCTTTTGTTAGTCACCAACTCATACTTTAGTCCTAGCTGATCAACTATCTGATTGGGCATCACTGAGCTATTTTCTCCCGAATCTATCATGTAATTGTGCACAAGACTGCTTCCAATAATCAGAGATATATAGAATGCATGACGTTTCATATTCTTACCTTGTTGACCTCTTTGGATTCTTTCTCATGGAGTTACATTAATGAGCACTTTATCTTGATCTTTGGAAGGCTCATTTGAGATGGACCAGTTATCCATGGCTTGCTTACAACAAGTCTCATTGACTTGAGATTGCCAATGAATCCCACATGGAAATGCTAACACTGGTCTTCTTCATTTGATCGATAATGTTAAAAGGAAGTGGGATTTCCTTTTTCTGACCCTTACTCGGCACAACTTTCTCTTGCACATGAGCTATTGCAACTGGTACTTTAGTTATCTTAGAAGGTGGCTTGGGTTGATTTTGAACATTAGGGGCTGCACTTGGATTGCTAACACCCTAAAGTGTGATAGAAGGATGGGAAGTTCTTGGATTAGAAGGCTTCCCTTCCTCTATATTTCTATTTTTGGACCTTGTATTAGTTGTCATCGTTGGAAAGGATAATGATTTATCCCATAAAAGTCATTTGTTTGCCAATTGACAAGTGTTGTCTCGCTTGGAGGCACTTCCTGATTACCAGCCTACTACTGATTTTCTTATTCTACCACTTCTTGATAAATACCAATTGTTTGCACCATCAAAGATTGATTTAATACACCATTGAAGCACATTGATTGATTGTGTGGTTGGCTACAAGGAAAAAACCACTCATACTCTTGTACCATATTGTTCTGGACCGAAACCAAGGCCCTAGATGAAGATGGTGCATTAGGATTGTAAGGATGGAATGGCCTAGCAGCAAGAGGTTTCCCTTTATTCTTATTTGTAGCTTGAGTAGGAGGCCTTCTAGGCTAATATGGAGGCCTATTTAGCTGGTACTGGGGCTGATAGGGTCTAAAATTTTGGGCTTGTTGCTTCTTTATGGTCACCACTTAATTCCCTAAAGCTTGTTGCCCCTTCAACACTTCTTGTAGCTTATTCATGACCTCTTAGAGCTCCTTGAAATTTCCAGATGAAGTGGAGGCCTCACTACTGCTCTGATTTCTAGGAGTTGGAATAGGGGCCAACTTAGGTGTTTGATTGTTTATAGGGTTCCCCATTCTTGGATAGAGAGGCATAGGTGGCCTAGGTGTAATTTTTTTGTCTGAATTAAGAATTTATCTGCTCTAATAGCTATAGCATAAGCTCCAGGTAAGGTAGTTTCCTCCCATAGACTGTATCATTACTGTTATGCCAAAATTTAAAGATTTCAAGAAGTAAAGGAATGCACCTTTAGTAGTTGGTATGCTAACAATCAGAATCCTATCCCATGTTCTTTAGAATCTAAAATTGAAGTCAACCATATTTTCGTTTGGAGATCTCTTGATTGTGGTCGATTGTTCCAATAAAGACAAATTGTCTCCTTTTCTCCAAATTGGCCACATAGAGTTGTGCACAATTGATCCCAATTTTGAATTGTTCCTGCTCCCAAGCTTTTGAACCACTGCAAAGTTTTACCTTTGAAGGAAGAAGATAAGAGTTTGATTTCTACATCCATCTCAGAAATTTCATGTCTGGCACAAACATTTGCAATGTCTTGAATGTGGTCAATTGGTGTCGTATGATTATCTCCATTGAAGAATGGAATGTTTTTTAGAGATGTCATAGGAACCAGATTCTGTGCATTGAGGGAAAGTGGAGTTTTTCCCTTGAAATTTGTAATTTGTGAATTTCTTACATCAAACACAATATATTGCATGAACATATGTGTGTAAAGAACATATATATTATCTATCAAATAATTATGACAAACATCATGTATAGAGTAACAATCTAGACTATAAAACTAGAACATATCATGATTTTGTATTTTTTTAATCATATTTGAATGTTTTTATGTTATGTTTGAATTTTTTTTAAGTGTTTTGAAAATTTGTTCAAGAAAGTGGATTTAAAACAATAGCTATTGTTATCTATTGTACCCTTTCTAGTAAAATAGAAAACTTGTGACGATGGGTTTGAGCATTGGAAAATGGTTCATAGAGTAATATAGAATGATATAGCTGAGTTTTCAAGTTTGGGAAGCATTGCAAGTGATTCAGGGAAGTTTCAGAGGTTTTGGGGCCATCCATCAGAAGTAGGCTTTCAAGCCTTAAGGAGTGTGCAGCGTGAAAGAGGACTTGAGCTTCAATGGAAGATTCTGATAGCCATGTGAGGAATTATAAGTCCAAAAAAGTTCTTAGGGAATTCATTTTCCATTCCCTACATGGTGGAAAATATGAGAAATCTTGAATCATCATACGCTTCCTAAGGAAGTTCATTCTTCTGGCATAAAACCATAAATACCGAGAAAGAATGAGACATTTCTAGGTGATAAATTCAAAATTGGACCTTGATACCACCACTATTGGATTATTTGGGTTTTTTCCATGTGAAATAATATAAAATGTCACCCCAAAACTCATCCGAGAGCTCAAGATATCGCCTTCAGAAGTTGGCCTCCCGGGGTTAGTCGGTTGGGTTAGACGACTGGGGGTTTGTTGGCTAGGTTGGTCGGGTAGGTTAGATGCACAAGTTGGTTGGTTAGGTTGGTCAGGTCACATTTTTTTATGTGTATAAACATTTTTAGATGTCTTTCTCACCCCTCTCATTTGCACAACACATAGGTTGGTCGGGTCACATTTTTTGACTCGTATGGACAATTTTAGATACCTGTCGCACCCCTCTCATTTGCACGACACACAGGTTGGTCGGGTCACCTAGGTTGGATGGTATAACAAGGTTGGTTAGGTCACCATTTTAGATGGGTACCAGGGTTTGTTAGTGACCACATAAATGTACGACACACATAGTTGGACAACGTCCAACCCCCATGGTTGGATGGTCGAAGTCAGGGGACACATGGTTAGATGGGTCATGAAGTTGAAAGGATGGGTAGTGGTATGACATGGTTGAATGGGTTACATATTTGGGAAGCCTACGAGTTCCAAATAGGCAAAATAAGGTGAATGAATGACAACTCAGCAACTATATTTAATGTGGTATGACGCCCATGTCTTCATACAATAGAAGTACCCTCGGGAAGAAAATTTTTATGGGTGCCTATACCTCGTTAATGAGGGTTGGTGAGACATTGATTATATATTGTAAAATCCACCTCATTTTGGTAAGAGACATTTTGGGAGCTGGGGAAACTCTTGAAAAATCTTCCCTCAACTTCATTTGAGTTATAAGCCTTCTCTTGTGCCTGACAAACATATTTATGCCTCTGATCATCAATGTAATTGACTATACACCTTAGAGAGAAATAAAATCATGTTTTTGTGGTGTTTTCCACCCCTTTCTCATGATTTTTTGTTTCTTTGTGCCTTTCCATTTCGTGTTATTTTATGTGCATGTATTTCAAATTTGCAAGTATAAGATGTTGTGTTTCATGGAGTGCAGATGGAAGATGGAGTTTGAGTCTGTGTCACTATTATCCTGACCTCACCCAACTATATTTTTCTCCTCTTCTTCCTCCCTCAACAGAGTATCTCACCCCTTTTTCTGGTGCTATCACCCCCTTTTAGTGTAGTATTTTCCTTTTCATGCACTTTCTATCTCCCTATCTCCTTGACATTATTATGATATGTGTAGTTAGGCGTCTTTCCTGCATTAGGAGTATTTTAGCATTAGGATTAGGTAGAAGAAGCCAGATTTATTCGGAGGATTATCGTACTAGTAAGGTCCCAGACTGTAGGATAATCCCATGTTTTGCAGGTTTCACTGGTTGCTTCATACACAAAATCACAAGCAATCAGGGGTGTTGTAATTTTGTATTAAAAACTATTTGATAAGAGCCTCATGAAGGGGGATGTCATGTGTAGTAGATAAAGGGGTTATGATCCCCTCAAGTAGTAGAAGAGATGAAAGATGCTCCTGTATGATCAGTGTAGAAACCACAATATGTGCCAAAGGGGAACTAGAGTAAGGATACCTCTGAGAATTAATAGATGTATACTATGATTGAGTCAAAGGTTGACAAGAATTTGTATACCGATGAGTAGTATGTTCCTTAGGTGACCGAAAATGATTCCTATGTATGGGCATAGTTATCACCAAATCACTGCACCCTCTTAAAGCTCAACATGTGAGTGTGTTAATGCAAGAAGAGTGACTTGGTAACTAGGAATTGATTCAAGGTGTGGGACCTTTCAGTTGAAGAAATTCTCCAGAGAAGGCTGGTTACTCTTCCTAAACTAGTGAAACAACTAACTCTAATGGAAAGAAATCTAACAACTACTTCTAACCTATGACTTCCTAGGGACCAAGGAGAGAGAAATAACATAAATGAAATAAATATACTCTAAGGAGGTGATGCACCGAAAGGGGAGCGTAAGGAATCTCTTGAATGTGTGGAAGTTATACAAAATGAGGTGTAGAGAGGGTGTCACAGTCACCATAGTCAACAAAAACATCAAACTATATCCTCCATGAAAGCACAATAGTAAAGAAATCTACAAGACAATTTAGATTGACACAATATGGCTATAAGTGAATTGAAAAGGTAAGTAAAGGCAACATGCACAAGAAAAGGGAAGAACACATCCACAATACTCACATCCACAGCTTCATTGATATACACAATTCAATTAATTATAGAGAAAGGCCAAAATCATCATGAAAGATGTCCAAAATGAAGGCCTACAACACATTTTATTCCTAGAAAATTTTTGGTAGAGTTTCTGTAAGCAAGAATCCCCCTTGCAAATGAAAGGAGCTTATAATTTATAGAAGGATTTGGTGAGGAGAGAGAAAATAGAAAACACTCAGATACATGCATTCTCCACCTACCAAATGAAAAATTCAATTTAAACATCATGGGACACCTGCATAGCCCATCACTATTGTAATGTAGTTTATGGGACAAGAGTTTGCTCCCCATGCCCCATTCATGGTGGTAGCTAGTCTTAAATTTGGTACAGAATTGCACAGTAGATGTAATACAAAACAATATGATATTCCTTTATATTTCACACAATACAATAGCCTAATATATAGGCTGGAGTTTCCCTAGAATATAGGAAACTGAATATGTGTCGTGAACCATATTCGTAAGGTGAGTAGAAACTACCTCACAAATATTATATTAGTGTTATTAAGTTGTTTATAACAACTCATAATAACAATAATAATAATTACACAAATATACTACTTTAATTAATGCTTACACACAAATAATGGAGCACTAATAAATATATTTCCCAACATTCCCCCCCTTAGTGTGAACATGGGGAAAACCTGCCTTTATACTTGCACCTGCTCATGATCTAGTGATTTTCACAGTATGATCACAAACCTCAAGGATGGTTTTGTAAACGGTTGACCAAAAACCGAGAATGGTGGTTTTGCAATTGGTTTACCACAAACCACAAAGTGATGGTTTTGTGAATGGATTACCAACAACCAAGAATGGTGATTTTGCTATTGGTTTACCACAAACCACAAATGAAGGTTTTCAAGTGGTTTACCTATAACCACATCATGATGTGCCAAGTACTATTATCAGCCCTCATCACATCTCACTGCAGGGAATAACATAGGAAAATTTTATTAAAATCTACTGCTCATACATACATAGGAAAAATTGACATAATGGAAATGGAACATTGGATCATGTTTCCCCCCTCAATGTGAAATTTCCACTTATTGAAAATAGGATCACTGCAAACTGAATCAAACACACAATTAAAAACAAATGCCACCAAATCATCTGTGCGGCCCCGTCGTTGGTGACTGACGAGAGGTCATTGGATGACCTCCAACCTCTGTTTGCCTCCTACCTCCTGTTTCATGCTGCTAGCTCAGCTGGATTTGGATATGAAGCTCAACTATTCCACATTGTTTATTCTTTTCTTCCCTCCCACAATGTGAAACACTTTATTTTTTTTCCAGACGTCGGGTAACATTGAAAATGCGTCCGTGACGCAAATTTTTTTTATTTTTACAATTTCTGACTCTTGACACCACAATAACAAAAACCTAAAATCACCTATTTTATTTTTACAATGACACAAGTTTTCTATTACTCTAAACAATACTAACCAAAGACATTGACCACTTAATTAAAAAATGGATGACAAAGAGACTTAAATATGTAAATATGCTATCACTTAAAATGTAATATTTAATTACATTTTATAACACAATGACATATAGGATTGACCAAATTTTAATTCTACACACTTAAAGGGACTAAACTAAATGAGATGTGTGGATTATATAAGATTCGCTGAACATTAACGATGGACCAAAATAATTAAAGACATCAATTCAATGGGACAGTATGTTTTAAGAGACAATGTATGGAAAATATGAATGGGTTGACAAAACACATTAAGACACAATATGGAAAAATGAATGGACGTGAAAATATAATAGATACAACCTGAGTATGAATGAACAACTAGATGTTGATTGGAACTGTGCGTGAATGTTGACAAAAAAAAAACATACCTTGAGAATCTTCCGCAACATCCATTCATCAATTTGCGCAGAAGATTGAGGGAGGAGTACTTCGTTGGAGTCGGTGTTTACAGTGGAAACGCCGAGTGATTTGTATGTTTCAATGCAAAACTATTTCCAAAGAGAGTCGAACGAACCAAGCAAGTAGGAGATCACAAGTGGTTTATAATGCATGAATTGATGCACAAAGGAGATGTGATACTGTCGGGTTGTCGATGAGCTTGAATTGTGTAGTGGCCGTGATCTGGAACAAAAATGAATATCGGGGACATCTTTATAGAGGAACGTATTGGACCAGGGGCGATCTGAGAGGAGTTAATTCCTCATGCAAATATTAAAAACCTGAGTTGAATGCATATATAATGAAAAACCTAGATTTCAATAGATGCCAATATTACTACGATCCTTTAGAAAAATATACGGGCTTGCTTGGTGTTGTACCATGTAAATTATGGATATACTGACAACATTCATTTGGAAATTATAATTCATACACCATCAACATGATGAGATGTGGCCGAGCAAGTTAGATGTGAAGCACAGCGGTCCACTGCGGCCAAATATCCAAATAAATGCAATTTCCCAAGAGATGCAATGCCGATCAAAACACTTTTGTAGCAATATGAAATCAGAAAGACTAAAATGACAATACTAACAAGACTGAGTTTGATTTCAACAAATCACTTTGATCATATGAACAACAGGATCGACGATGTGTATCTTTAGATGACCATCCAAACGTGAGGTAAATGCATGAGGACTGTCTTCAAATTATTCTTTTATCAATCTTAGGAGCAAGGCACAATGCAACTGCCCCCTTATTCTTCTCAGTTCTCCATCATCAGAAACCTGCTCTGATACTAAATCTTAAATTTGGTACAGAATTGCACAGTAGATGTAATACAAAACAATATGATATTCCTTTATATTTCACACAATACAATAGCCTAATATATAGGCTGGAGTTTCCCTAGAATATAGGAAACTGAATATGTCGTGAACCATATTCGTAAGGTGAGTAGAAACTACCTCAGAAATATTATATTATTGTTATTAAGTTGTTTATAACAAATCATAATAACAATAATAATAATTACACAAATATACTAATTTAATTAATGCTTACACACAAATAATGGAGCACTAATAAATATATTTCCCAACAGCTAGCTGTACAATCCCCTAGAGTGCAGGAGAAGAAACAAGATTTTTGACCCCCTTCTACTCACCAAAACAGAAATATGAAGTCGTTGGTGCCTAGAGGACTCCGAGTAATTTCCAGAAACTCTAATTTTGCACGAAAATATAGTCTATGAGGAGAAAGTTATGGCATTTTTTAAGTTAAAGACTAGTGGGAGAGCCAAGGGCCATCAATGTTTCTTCCCAATTCATTGCGGTGATCCGACCATACATTATTGCCTTTTTGTCATCGCTATTCTCCATTTTCTTTACTTCACCCTTTTTTATGAAATAAAGTAACTTAATTTCACCACATAACTTCATTTACTTTACTTTCTAGTTCTGCGGTGAATTAGGGGTACTTTACTTATCTTGGGTGGCGAGCCAACTCGCCACCCAACTCACTTTCTACCTCAGTTTGAAACTCCCTTACAGTTTGATGGATGAATCAGTCTTTACCTTCTTACATTTCTTAATAATTGCTACCATAAAGCACCACTTCACATTATACCCAACTCTCCACCTATTGCGTTGAATGCACTTTGCTTTACTTAGTTTTGTGGGTGAGCTAAGTAAGTAACCTACTAATCACCACTTTACACTACCTACCGATCAACTCACTACTCATTGCAGCGATTTGGACTTGTATTACTTGTTCCTTGGCACTTAAGACTTAAGTAATCTACCCCCTAAATGTCGTAGCTCCTCATCCTTAATGGTCAACTCACTGGCTTCATCGATGATCTCATTTTACCTTATCTTGTTTCACGAATCACTCTATTATTCTGTGGTGAATCAACATGCCTTTAATTTTCTTGAGCCCTGTTTGGAGTTGGAGTCATTTGATTTACCATTTTACTTTATAATTTCCCAACTCGGGATTCGACTTAAGTCCCTCTCATTTTGGCGAATGTGACTGTTTCTACTTCGTCGGTGAGCCCAAAGGCAATGAATTTACTCCCCAAATTACCGCATAACACTACTAACTCGGACATTCTTATTTCATGTCAAACTGATTAGCTCCTACTTGTATAACATGACCGTTCTGATTTGAAGTTGAAGAAATTTGAAATGCTTGATTTACCTTACTTGGTGATTCCCTATTCAACGCTGTCGATTTCAAACAACTTATCTTGTTTGAGCTCACTACGCTTAAGACGAGTAGGATTCGGTTGATTTTCCACAATGAACTAGTTTCATCTTGTGGCCAATCCGGGGATTTCAATCTTCTTTGCTTGCATTTTAACAACCCCCTACTTACTTTTTAACGTAAGTACCCCTTTGTTCACCACATTACACTACCAACTTGGCCAGATCATTGTGGCATTCTCCCTCAACTTTACTTGCATTGTGTCGAACAAGTTAGCCTTCAATTTTCTTAGCTCGATGCTTCGACAAAGACTTCACCCTTCCAAATGCCACAAATCACCTTCCCTCCCAATGCAGCGAATCGTTTTACTTCCACTTGCTTCACGACCCATAGGAGAGACTTTACTTAGCCATTCGCCACATCACATGTTCCTTGGTGATCCCAACTATTATGACTCACTCGAGCCACCTGTGTTTCTCCTTACGCCGAGCTCCATTGGGCTCAGCCCTAGCTCAGCCAATTGTCCATGTCCCTGTGACCTTGTGTTGGCTTCCAGTAGCTCCCAGCTCCTTTTGCTGTTATCTCCTCATTGCCTTGGCTCGGTGGTCCTTCTAGTTTGGTTGGCCCATGTATTTCCTCCAGTGACTCATCCTTCATATTTCCTACATGCGACTTGCACCCTCTATGAGCTCTCAGCCTCTTCATCATTCGTATGGATGCTGTTATGTGAGTTCGAGCTCCCATTGTCTTCGCCATGGCCACCGAGCCATTTCCTACATTACCGAGCTCGCTTGCTGAGCATGTCCTTTCTTTTCATTTTCCCCCTATGGTATTGTAATGCCTTGACCCGTTTGACAAAGCTCCTCATGAGCTACCCTGGTTGACTCCACCGTTAACTCACTGTTCACTACTCACTGTGAGCTTGAGCCTTTGCCTTAGTCTAATGCCAAGGTCCATTTCCATGGCTCAATGACTTCAACTTGCCTAGGTCTCACTTTTTTCTTGGCTGCACCACCATGGGTTCCCACGATGTAGCTCGCCATCCAAACCCTACATCTTGGCCTAGTTCGTCCATGCGATCTCTCCAACCCACTTAGCTCGGGGAGCTCGTCCTTTCAACCCATCCTCCTTATTTACTGTTGGAATTTCCATCGTAACTCACCATAGTGAGTTCCTCCCCGCCTTTATGTTTATCTCGCCCATGCGAGCTCCTCAATTTACTGAGCTCGGGGAGCTCGGATCTCCACTTGCCAACTGTGTCCTCAACTTGGATCAGCCGAGCTACTTGGTGAGTCATTTTTTGGCTTGGTTCTTTTAGGACTCCCCCTTTGTAAATTTTGGATTTTTTTTTAATTTCTTGGGGTAATTTCTCATCATAGAGGAACCTGAAGGTGGTGGTGGGTTTGTCGGGAGAATTTTTTTTTCCAGTGTTGGCCATTTTCAGCCCAATGTGGGCCCACATTCCATCCCTTTCAAATTGATCTTAAGGGTCAAAACCCAAAAGTGGAAACAATTCCTCAATATGATATTCACTCTTGAATTCCCTCGATGAGCTCCCAAACCCTTATAAACTACCTGTAACACAATTTCATTGTTAGGTTCCCCTCTCGGTGTGTTTGGATCTAGTCACATCCCCATTGTCCATTTTTACTCAGGGGAGGGAAAAATGGATAACATGAATATAATAAAATATAATATGAGAAGTAGTAGAAGAAGATATATATGCATTATCACTAGAGATACTGGTTTGAATTGTCTGGCCAAGATATGGTAATATAGGATCTTTGAATGAGATTCCCCTGATTGTAACTACTTGATTATTGTGAATGAACTTGACTCATTGGTGCAGTAACCAAGGTATAACCATGAATGTGTGAAGACAATAATATAAACTCATGTCACATGATACATAAGAGAGGAGACCACTAAGAATGTAACATAAAACAAAGTGAGGAAAAATATAAGGGGAGTATAACATGCCTAATGCATATCAGAGTATCAATTATGATACCATTTTTAGTGTACCCATGAGAGTGTAGTAATGTAAGAGTGCACATATTATGAGGAGTAGTTCTACCAACCAAAACATTGCATATACGAACACTGGTCAATAGAAGCAAAGATGTCGAGTTTATAAGAAAAAAACACAATTTGTTATATCACTATCATTGAAAGTAATAATTGACAAACAAGGCATGAAAGTGATAATACCAATCATATAATCCAATCGGCAATCATAACAAGGGGGAGGTGGAATAATGTGATAGGCATGGTGGGTCTCCAAAGTACTTTTAACAGTAGCATATTTTGGTAGTGGATTAATAAATATTCTGAGTTTTGAATTATCATTAGTAATTTTTGGTTCAGTGAGAGAATCACATTCATTATCACGAACATCTAGAAGCTATTGTTTAATGTTTCATAACTTGAAACAACTATTAGTAGAGTAACTAATGCTTCAGTCATAATCACAATAGATATTAACATCAAATATCTTACCATAAGATGCAATTGTATCAACATTGAATGGTGGAAGGAGGGATGTAATACTATATGTGTATGCATGTTAAACTTAAACTAAGTTAATTAAATGAACCTAACACAAAGTAGATCCTAACTTAGTTAAATTCAAGAAAATATATCATGATAAAATGAAAAAAGGAAGCTAGTTAAATCACAAAATATGAATCTATACTAAGTGAAAACCTCCTTTTGATATTTGAATGTGCTTTGGATGTAGGTACTTATTTAGTGATCCGAACATAGACCATGTATGATCAATGATTTATCAAGAAAAGAGGAAGAGATCTCATAAAGTATGACTTAATTGTAATTTTGATTCTTCTCTTACTACTCTTTATCAAGTAGAAGGGGGGGGTGAGTTTTAACAAGCATTCCAATAACATGAAATGCTCTTCTCAAGTATAATGTCTGTGAAGGACATGGTGTAAATGTGTGATATGATGTAATAGGATTCTTATATAGTTTTTTATTTTGGGAGAAACTTACAACCTAGTGAAAGTGGGATAAAGTGAATGAAGGATTAGAAATGGATAAGTATGATTAGAAGAGATTAATTAGAGATTAACAACTCATGGGAGTTTGGGAAGGTTTAATTAATCAACTAAGATTAATTAATAGGCCAACTTAAACTTATAAAAGCCATTTGGAAATGATTTGGAGGAAAATTAGTTAAATTTGAGGGGTTTGAGAGGGGTATTTAACCAATAAGAGGTTTTATTGATTAAATATGAAATTGATAGGTTAATTAACTAATAATGGTTGATTAATTAAGTATGAGGGGATTTTAACTAATGAAGTGACATTAATTGGCATACATGATGAGGGACGAGGATAGTTAATTAGTTGAAGTGTTGTTAATTGACCGAGATTAAGGGGGAATGTTAGCAAATTAGTGAAAAATCACTAATTATAAAAAAATGACGGTAAAGAAGAAAAATAGTATAATTATAGTATTTCTGCAATACCATTTTGTTGAGGATAGTAGGGAGTAGTTAGTTCCATTTTTATTTCACATTCGATACAAAATGAATGAAATGATTTACTAATATATTCTCCTCTGTTATCTGTTCTAAACTATTTTGATTTTATGACTAGAAACTATTTTTAACTAAATATTTAAATTCTTTAAATTTTGGTAAAACATCTGATATTATTTTTAATAAAGAAAGACCAAATCATGTGAGAATAATCATAAATAAAAATGATAGCATACAAAGAACTCGTTTAGGGAAGGAGCTTCTAATGGTCCTCTAACATCACTATGGATGAGTTCTAGAAGCTATGAGGAATTAACTTCATGATGATTATGGACGAGATTTGTTGATTTTTTACTACTTAAGCACCCTTCACATGTTTCATTAGCATGAGAGATAAGTGGCAGACCGGTAACAAGGTTAAGCCGAGACATGTCATACATGCTCTTAAAATTAACATTACCTAATATTTCATGCCACATTTGAACATCATTCCTTTCTTGGGTAGAAAAACATGAAGTAAATGTAAAACCTTTAAAAACATATAAAACCATTATTTTGTATGTCTTCAACAATAGTAACATCTAACTCATTATTTATAAACCATGTCTTTAAATGAAATTACACTATAAATTGTTTTGAGTTAGCCGTGAATAAGAAAGTAAATTCATTTTCAATTTAGGTACACAAAAAACATCATTTATAAAAGAATTGAATTTTTTTTCTTTTCCTTGACTCTGAACATTGAGAATTGAATGATCACCTATATAGCTTTGATCACTACATTTTTTGATATAAGTTAGAATATCATATCTATAAGTCATGTTCCTAAATACACCAACTTTCTAATATCCATTCGTTTTCTTTGGCAATGACTAATACAACATACAAATAAACTATATTAGGTTTTTAATTTTTGTTTTGATTCTAATTTGGTTTGTTCCCTTTCTGATTTTTGAAATTTGACTTAATTTTGTTTACCATACAATCTTCCTTTTGTGACCAAAATTTCCCACAATTGTGACATTTCCCATAAAAAATGACTCTTAAATTCCCTAATTTCTTTTCTTTACTAGGGGTTTTAAAGTTTGATTTTCGATTCCTGTTAAACCTAGAAAAAATATTCTTAGGTTTTTGTGTGAGAAGTGCTTGAGTGACATTCTCCTTAAAATCAAATTTTAACATGAACTGCTCTTTTTGAATTAGGAGAGAACTTAGAGTAGAAAGATAAAGAATATATTTAATTTGATATTTAGAATATAAAATGGAAATGAAGTCCGTAAATCTATCATGGATGTTCATTTGAATAAGAAAACATAATACTTTATCATGAATCAATTTATAGTTACATCCATCTAATTGAGATTTAATGTTTTTAAAATTTTCTAGAAAATCAACTAATTTTTTGTCTCCCTTCATGGGATTTGTCATTAATGCAAGAATCAATTTATAATTTTTGATAAACATGTACCTTCATGGATTGATTCTAACAATGTCCAAGCTTCCTTCATACTTTCTTGGTTTCTAATGTGAAGTAGGAAGTCATATTACACACTTCCCAGTAACATAGACATTGCTTTTAGCACTTTTTATTGAAATACAGATTCATTGTCTTCTATTGCATGTTTTCCATTTGGTGTCTTCTCTGTACCATTTACGACAATATAGAGTTTGTGTGCCATGAATTTCACCTTCAATATGATCTTCCAGATGTTGTAGTTTGTCTCTTTTAACATCTTCATCTTGTCAATGTTAAAGTGATTAGACCCCATTTTTAAGATTTCAAAAATTCAACTCTAGAGAAAAAGACAAGATTATTACAAAAATTGAACATTTTAAACCTTTATTCTTCACCTTTTCAAAAAAGTATGTTCTTACGAAGTCAAAAAATTGCAAAGGGTTTTTAGAGAGTCATCTTGTTGTTCTTAAGTGAGAATATGCATCGAATTTCATAGTTTTTTCTTCTTTCATGCCAAATTAACATGTCAAAATTCTTACAAAGAACATGTTATTTTTTCAATAATTATCATAGCTTTCGAAACTAAATTGTAAATGAAATTTTCTAGTTTTCAAATTGGAGAGAAATAAGCACCTAATTACGACATTTTTGCATATCTACTTGTCATAATAATAATAAATACTTTACGATAACTTCACTTTTTGAAAAACCAAGAATAAATATTACAATTATTTTTAGATTTCCTAAAAAAAGTTTTCAAATATCCTAAAATGATATTTTTTAATGAAAAAAATTAATAAAAAATGGGTAAGGAGACTGGGCTCCTTGATAGGACCGAGCTCATAACCAAGTTGGTTACCGAGTTACACATCATGGGCGAGCTGGATAGATTGTAATAACCAACTCTTCACATTGATTTCACATGTCGAGCTACTTGGTGAGCCAACCAATCAACTCATTATATCTCCCTCTCTCTACGGGAAATTGTAATTCCATCACATCTAACTCACATGTAGAAAGCCTAGTTTTATTCCCTCAAGCCATGACCAAGTCACATATAAATAACCACTTAAGATGTCGTGACTAAGCCAATTTTCAATACATTGGCCAATCAACCAATCCGAGATAAATGAAGGGTTGGATTTACTAATAAAACAAAGCCACAAAAAACCATCCATGGCAGAGGATGTTTTAAGCCATATAACACCTTTCACATCACCAATGTGGGACTAAGTATCATGGACTATGCAAAGAAGGAGGTTGAACATATAACAAGGATGGTAAGTGGTTAAATAATTAATATGTATGGTAAGTTGGTTATAACCCATCCCTTGGGCATGGATGGTGGACGATTAGAGTCACCATGGAATTTTATTTTGATGGCAAAAATAGGAGTGACCACGTGGAAATATAAGTGCAGAGGGGTATGTGAATTACATGGAATGGACTAGTTTAGTTAGGTTAGTTTTAGTTTATTAAATGTCATATGTATGGCGGTCCAAGAATTTTCACAATAAACTGCACTGCTAAATCATCCATTCTACAACGTATCGAGGCCCAACAAGTAAGTAACACACATGAACCAGATGACAAAGGATATCTTTAAAGGGGCTAAAATGAGCACTAGGATCACATATATAGAGGAAAGTAATCCCTACACTAGGTCAACCTAGGGGTTCCAAATACTGTAATCAAGATAGAATGGAGAACCTTAATAAGATATTAATGATTGGGTGAGGAGAGGTGTGAATCAATGATAGATAAGACAAACATGCACAATATAATTGAAATAAAAGTAAGGAACGATAAGAAGTTGATAATGAATATGATCACTATGCTAATTATTATCAAAACACATGTAACATTAAGCTAACATAGCACAATGAGGGAAGGAGATGAACTAATCTATAAAAATGACAAATATTGTTAGAGCACTCACCTTATACCTGTAGGGTAGTCACCGATGCATCTATCTCTCTCCATAGAAACAACACACCGAGAGATAATCACTATTAGGTGAAGGGGAACATTGTTACTATCCTAGACTCACTATATATGACCTAACAATGCAAGGAAACCAACCAAGAAGAATATTTTCCAATCCAATCCAAGCCAAGTGCAAGATGAACCAAGAGAGAACAAAGAAGATGCAAATATGGCACAAAAGAGAAAAGCAAGTGACAAATTTTAAGGTTTAGAATTACTTCCTTTTGAATGTCAAGATGTGGTGTGTATATATAGGATGCCATCACCCATGGGCTATGACATTGGCCAAGAGAAACATAATATCGACACCATATCCCATGGGTGATGACATTGGCCAAGGGTGGTGATGTTTGGCAATGTGTCATGTCAATTGAAAGAAAGGTGTTGTAGATCATGGATATGGATGAATCAAAGTGCCAAGTTGTGAGAAATAAGTAGAATGTCAAGAGTGTAATGTGTGTGAGACCTAAGGAGACAAGGATAACTAGTGCAAAGATGAATACACCCAAGACCAAACAACGAAACTCTCTCTATGTATTATCTCTAACCCGTAATGGTTACGTGAATAACCATTTCCCATTCCTGTTAATCTCCTTAAGAAACCTGCTCAAGAAATATATGCATCAATAACCCTTATCTAGACAAAGGAAAGTTTTAGTAACAAGTATGAAAGATGAAAATTGAAAAATTAGGTGTATACATATGCCCTAGTCATTAATAACCACATGTTGCAATAATGAAACATGGGGTGGTCAACAGAAAGAAATAGTTCGTAACATTGATAGTGAAAGTAATACTGAAAGGACTAGCTGAAATGAAATATAACCACCAATATGTACCTGATAGTGTCACTCATCCTACCATTTGTTGGTGCAATCAATGCCGCAAGAACCCTGGAGAAGTAAAACTAAAAGGAAACACTAGAGGATCATTAGTAAAATAAGACATAAATCACCTAGATAGGATCCCATGGGATGAATTTCATAGTGTTGAGATGTCGTGATGGTATGGTGTCATAGTGTCATAGCCAAGCGGTGGGTAGCAACGCTGAAAAAATGTAAGAACCATATGGTAGAAGCTATAAAGAGAAGTTTTCATAAGCCTGAAGGTGTAAAGAGAACATGGATGATTAGCCTAAAGGGTAGATAACAATGCTAAAAGACATAAATAACCATGAGGTAGATGCTATAAGAATAAGGTAGAAAAATAAAACCAAGCAAGGCCATGAGCCTAAGTGAGGATGTTCATAATAACACGGTGATCTAATGAGAAAGACCAGGGTGTACATAGCCAAAATGTTGATAATGTTGTTAGTTATTAAAGAGAAGGAAAATTTTGATGAATTAGTGAATTTGAGAAGAAGGACGTGAGATGGTAGCTGAGTACCAAAAATCCCAAGTTCCCTCATGCGTGAAATTTTTTGATGAATTGAGCATTCATCGGTTCTTTAAAAATGTTGCCTTTATTGGTTTGAAGATGATATGTATTAGGACCCATTGATATATTTGATGATGTAAGGACCCCACCATTTTTGAGGGTATTTCCCTTCTTTTTCATGTGTATAATCAATCTTAAGGACAAGGTCACCCACATCAAAAGTACGTGTTATGGAAAAATCACAACACCCCTAAATGCTCGCAAGTGAATGGTTGAGGAAATCAATGTGATTCATCAAACATGGAGTTATCCCAAAGTGTGGGACTTTGTAATTGGGATAACCCTCTGGAGAAGGCTGAATTCCTATCTTATCCTAGTGCCAACTACTCCAAAGTGCATAGAGCTGCAGAAAAAATGCATGAAAATTAAAATATAATATAATATTTCCAAGGAGACAAAGATAGAGAAAATTCATGAAAATTAAAATATACTCTACTGGAAGGTGATGCACCAAGAAGGATGTTGAACAACCTGCATAATAAACAAAACACTACCAGAACCTTGTAATGAAAACAACAACAATACACAATAACCTTGCATATAATTAAAGATTAGAAAGTTGCAATATAATATAGAAGAGGGTTTGAAGTATCCATAGATCTGATTTTACTACTCTAAAAGTTGATACAATACATCACATTTAGGGCCAAAGGAACAAATTTTGCATTACAATGTTCAATAGGGAGGTTTGAAATCTACACAAATCTCTTACAGATAAGAAAGTAGGGAGGGGCATATACAAACTTTTCAAACTTTTGAAATGAGCTCCTCCTTACCATATATAGGAAAAGTGAGAGAAAGGGAGAGAAAAGTAATTTGAAAACTTGCTTCAACCACCCAAAAATGCATTAAAATCACTTGTAATAATGATAGATGCCACTATAAAACCCATACCTCCATCTAATTTTCCTTGTTAGGGAAGAAAGGAAGCCTACACCTTCATCATTTGGGTAGGTGAGAAATTTGGAAGTATTCCTCTAAAATGGGATACTATATTTTCTCATTTTTAGTACTTTAGCCTTACTAATATTAAGAAAACCAGATGTTGTTATGTAGATAACACTTAGAGATTTCCAGAAATTCCTATTTTGTGCGAATTTGAGCTCTCATTCAAAAGTTATGGCCATTTGAAGATGAGGGTGCCATACTGCAATAAATGTGAGTGGTTAATCTACCTTTTCAGACTCCAAACCTGCATAACATCCTCCAAAATATGAAATTTCAGACTTTTGGGATACTGAGCTTCAAGATTTTGACTTTGTAGGTTACAGTTACTTTTCACTTGGCGGGTTAGCTTGAGAATTTCGAAATGCCGAAGCTCCAAAGTCTGAAATTTGAACTTCGGAGTTCAGATTCCGAAATCATGTTGTGTGGTACTATTCATCACTCGACCAAAATGTTCTAAAATTCCTAAACCCCGAAGTCCAAAATTCATACTTCAGGTTTTGGACCTTTGTGTTTTTGAGGGTTGTTGCACTATTTACCTGCCTGCACTCACCGAAACTTCTGAGCCTATGAAATCCCTAACTCCAAAATTTGGAGTTTGGGTTTCAGACTTTGACCTTTCCCATTTTTAGACTCCATTTCGTTGAGTCCCCAAAATCTGCCTTCGAAGATGACCCTTAGAATGGTTGACCCCAAAAAGGTGTTGACCTCTGAAAACCCCAAACCCTTTTGGACTTTAGGGTTTTGGGCTTTCGGGCCTTTTGAGCTCGTTGATTCAGAATTCTCTAATGATGAGCTTCAAAATTCTTGCGCCATTGACCCCAAAATGGGAGTTGACCCCAAAAATCCCCTGAGCCCTTTTGGACTTCAAGGTTTTAGGATTTTAGGCCTTTTGGCTAGTTTTTGTGTTTTGCGTGGTGAAATGTCCAAATTGCTCAATCCCTGAAGTCCAAAATTTCAGACTTCGGGCCTTTTCTGCTCTCTAAATTTCTTGGCCATTTCTACACTACTAAATCCTCATGCCTTTGGCTCAATGAGTCAGTATCGACTTGAGCTTGACCCCTTGTGATCACTTCATGTCATTCTCCCACTGATTCAAGCCTCAACTTGCCAATGCAAGCTCCTATGGACAAATTGATCCTTCCATTTTCTCTCTGTGAGGTCTTGTTTGTCCGATTTTTCCTAAGGGGTGAAATCGGATAAAAGTACGTAGGTGAAAAAGTTTGTTATGTTGTTTTTTGAGGTGTCTTTTATGTTTATGATTATGAGTGTATACTTTATCATGTCATTATTATAATAAGTCAAGGTCATGGAGACATGCTTCATAGAGTTCCTCATTTGGAATGATACCATGAAGGGAAATACAGAGTGAAGGGAGCTCCAACTTAAGTGGAAGGACCACCTTAGCTCCATAGGTAATTAAAAATGGGGTTTCCCCAATGGCCATACATACACTAGTGTGGTATACCCATAATGTAGGATATAGCTTCATATTCCAATCTATGCACAATTCATGGATAATATTTTATAATATCTTATTGATATTTTTATTTGGAGACTTAGCTTGTCCATTGCATTACATGTGATATGGTTTTGATAATTGATGTTTGATTTTGAATTTAACACAAATTTTCTTCAGGTTTTTGCATTTGAATCTCATGTCATTATCAACTATGATGGTATGGTGAATTCCAAAGTGGAAAATGATTTGATTAAGGATGAACTTGGATGTAGTAAGGCTAGAAATGTTAGTGAGAGGCATAGATTTAACCCACTTAGTAAAGTATTTAATGGTTGTGATGATGAAGACATGACCATCTTGAGGCCGAGGCAATTTCCCAATATACTGCAATCCCCATATACTGAAGGGATAGGGAACTGCAATGGATTACAAGTCAGCCAGAGGAGAATGAATCATGTCATTATGAAATTGGAAAGGTTAACACTTTTTGGTAAAGGTGTGAGCATTAGATTCTAGTGTCAGACCTTAGAATTAGCTTGTACAATTGATAGTCTTTCTTCTTTAACTTGCAAATGCTTTTCTACTACTGATTTAGCCATTTTGGCAATCCAAAATCCTATGATGATATGGATCTAATATGAATACTACATTCTAAATAGGTATAATGTTGGTCATCATTGACTTGTATTTTCTCTAGATTTGTTTCTGATACAAAACTAGTTTGTTTCGCTTGTTCTTGAGCGTCAACTTCTACAGGAGGTTTAGTCAAGAATGAAGTTTTCTTGATGTTAAGTTTTGCATCCCATTCCTTCAAATTCTTGGAATGCTCTCCTTTTCTAGTCTCCTCGACCATATATTCCTTCCTTTCACTCATTTCTTGAAGATACTCCTCCCAAAATGGGTTTGGGACAACTAGATGAGGGATGAATTGGGATTCAACTGATTTACTCACCATTTGAGGAAGTGGAAGAGATTCATCTTCTTGTCTTGGTGGCCTTCGTAGAAAAGAAGGAACTTTAGAAGAACAAGGCATGGAAGATTCATGATGGAATGGAAATATAGGAAGTGAAGGAATGGAATTCTCAGCAGGTATAGATGAGGAAAATCTTGGAAATTGAGGTTTGGACTGAAATGACATTGAGTGAGGAATAGAAAGAGAACTGTGAGGTGGTGATGTAGGAATTACCTATTGATAAGGATTATTTGCATTGAACTCATAAGCCAATATCTCTTCAATCCAACCTTCAAGTTGAGGTAACATTTTAGTCAGGAAACCAATCTTTTCCTGCAGGTCGTAAAAACTTGGCATAGGGCTAACCCATGGACAAGATACCTTGAAGCCAATCTTGAATGCCTTTATTTGAGATGTGGCTCTAGATTGTACCATGCATGCTTCCATTCTTTGAATATTAATTTGTAACTTTATATCTTGATCTGTTGGATAGCCTCCATCATCTGCATGTTCTTTCTCTTAGAAAGATGCATAGTTAAGTGAACCATCAAACTGGCCATGACTCTGCTCATAGAGATATGCATGTTGTTGATTCTCATCATAAAATGGAGTTGGAGGTGGATTAAAATAACTTGAAAATGGAAAGTGCTGCTGCTAGTGCAAGTGGGAAATCAACTATGGAAATGAAGCCATAATTGCACAAATTCATGAATGGGAGAAAAATGGAAAGATGTTGAAGAAAACTAGATGGAAATGGGTAAAATTAAAGGTTCGCAACACAGAGAGTGGGTTACTTTTACCAATGGAGTCGCTAGTTGTGCTTGGGTATACCTCCTAAGGTTGAAATTTCACTAAGAGCACAAAAAATCAATGAAATGAAGTAAACACAAATACACACACCTATGAAAGATGTGCCACTTGTCCCACCGATAAAGCTAAAAACTATTGTCGCTAAATCACTGCACCCCCCGAATGGACTAAAAGTGAACATGACATTTGGTGTGATTGGGAAACATGGGATCACTTCTCAAGCTGTGGAACTTGGGCTCGAGGTGAACCTCTGGAGAAGGCCGACTTCCTCTTCCTAAACTAAGCACTACACTACTCCTAATGCAAGATAAATGGCTAACTTGACCTATGATATCATTTCAAGGGATTAGGGAGAGATATTTGAAAGGAAATAAAACCTATACTAGAAGTGGTGATGCACCAAGAAAGGGTTTTGCTGGACAAAATTACATCTTTCCAATGAAGAGAGATGATCATTAGAAAGAATGAACATGCATTACAAACCCAATTTACATACAATACTTCACTCCTTGATAAACACAATGACCTCCAAAACTTGTAAAAGAAACCCTGGTTGCACAATTCACCTAAAAACATGAGAGAGGCAAATAGAAGCAAAAAAATCATGAAAGGACATATAATTGATCGCAAAACATAATTTTCATTACTTCAAGAACTTGCACAGTGCATCATTACATCAGGGAAAATGCATAGGTTGCCATTACAACTTGAGAAGAAAGGTTTGAGAGCCTACAAATTCACAACATCTTAGCTTGTGAAGAGAGGGGAAGCTTGAAAAGTTTCTAACCCATTTGAAATAAGAACCCATTTACATGTTATAGAACTTGTTGAGTGATTGAGAGAATGAAGGAATAAAACCTAGAATCTAGGCCATAATGTAGGAGATAATCAATCACTTTTGTTGGCCATGTTTGCTTATTTATGACACCTCCACCTTTCAAGGTAACACTCAAGGAAAGAGGAACCTAAAAATTTGGAATGTAAAACTTCTGAAAATCCATATTCTCATGGATCCATTTCGTATCTATCTTTCTCCTAGTTCCAACAACTGTAATTTTGTGAAAAACCGACAACCAAGGAGGAAGTTGTGGTCCTCTAAGTGAAAGTCACTTTTTGGGCATTTTAGCTCCATTGGCTCTTTGATAATTTTTCATGATGCTAAATAAATTAAAAACTTGAATTCACCTCCATTTAATTAAAATATAATATTTTAATAATTCTCTGTGAAAGAACCTTGTATCTTCAGGACCCATTGGTTTTGTTCTACATTTTGGGGAAGGGTCTTATTGATAACTAAACATATGGTTTGCTAGCATTACTGACTGAGCTCCTTATTAATTTCCACCGAGTGGATGTAATGGCTCCATGTTTTTCTAGTCTTCCACATCAACTCGTCTTACCTCCTTTCAACTGTCATTCCTCTACTTGAGTCAATTTACATTGGATGGTTGAAATCCTTAATGAGTTATATGCCACATCTCATCCCACCAACCAAATAACTTAGCCATTAAACTCTCACTTGCTGTGTACACCAAAACTCATGCATTTGACTTGACATGACTTGTACATAGATCCACATGTTACATAGAATACCACCTTGATGATTTGCATTGGCAGTTATGATTATACATCTGTGAGCTCCAAAAAATGAAGACTGAGTTTCACACGATTCCCTAAGCTAGCTCCACAAATTACTCCTCATCATAACTGTATAACTCACATTGACCGAGTCCCTTACACTTTAAAACCGACCTAACCACCAAATGATTCGGTGAACTCCCTATAAATTGATGATGACTCAGTCAACTTGCTGGCACGTATACCTTACTTAGCGGAGCTCGAATGTCATGACTCGCCATCCATTGACACATTCGTCACCTCCAATCTGAAATGAGTCCCTCCTAAGATATTTGGCTAACTGATGACTCAGTCAACTCTGAAACATGTTGTACAAAGGGAGAGTTCCTCTTGCTATACATATTTTCCTCTAGCTCAACTTTGGGTTTCAAAACCTGAAGACTCCAACTCGCACCAAGCTCCAACCCGCACCAAGCTACAACCACCTCACAACCTTCAAATCCTGAAAACCCAAAACTCTAAATTTCAGAGTGTTGAAGTTTCAGGCTTCAGAAAATTTCCTCCAAATTTGCCAACTCACCTGTGGTGAGTTCTAAAAAAAATCATTCCAAAATCCCAAAAGGGATATGTTTGAAACTATCTTTCAAAAACTGAAATGCCACAAACATTGCCATCTTTGTTTACTGTTTCCCGGGCTCACTGTAACTTGGCTTCCATCCAATGTTTCAGTGACTGCTTCATTTAGAGCAAGAAATAATCAAACACCTAGTTTATCCCTAACATGAACTCATTGACTTGTATAATCTACTTGGCTCAGTATCCTTCTAGCTCCTCCCACTATAACATTGAACGAGATCCTTATCAGACCATTCTCAAGCCATCTCCCATTCACCTCTTGAAATGACTTATCAATTTTTTTTTCCCTTGGCCTAGCTTATTGAGCTGAGCCATTTCAATGTTAAAATGAGCCTTTATAAGCTCCTCTATGTCCTCAATCCTCCTACATGTCTGGCCTATGTGCCCAGCTTTCATCCATCTATAGTCTTTTTGCATGGCCTGAGCTCTTCAATGAGCCATCCCAAGGCTATGTTTGAGCCCCAAAGTTTGATTCCCGAGTGAATCACCTCTAAGGCTACTTTAGAGCCTGCGATGTCGAACTATAGGTCAAACTATTCACCACTTGATCGACCTATGATGGACCCTCAGGCTCACCTCATATTCATCCTTAAGCTCTGATATTTTTATAATGACCATCTCCTAAGTCATACTCTTGGCTCACTTCATTGATATACCATCGCCTCGTCTCTTTAGAATATTTTTCCAACTTGCCTACTACCAAGTTCTGAAGGTTAAGTCCAAAAGCCTTCTACTGCGAAAACATGATCCCCTGACTCCATCTTAGAGCTCCCGCATCTACGTAATCTCATGGATCTCACAAACCCTTGTGACCAAGCTATCACCAAATCATTACACTGAGCCATTCATCATGTTACGACTGTGAGTTGCCTGAGTTATACACCAAGCTAACCTTGAGGTAGGCATAGGGATCATTGTGATCTCACATCACTGAGTCGACTTAGGTTCACAAAGAAAATCCACCGAGCTTTGAGCTATCTCATTATTTTCAATGTTAAGCTCTCTACATCATTTAATCCACTTGATATTCGAAATCCCTCACAATTAAATCTGTGACACCATGCTTGGATTGAATGAGCACTTACTTGAGTTACTGAGTCAGTCCATAGAACTTGAAATTTTCCTTGAGTTCTTAAAAATTACGGAGCTCACTAAGTCTGTGTGAGCCATGCTAATACAATTGAGCCATTCTACGTTCATCTCTGAGCTCAAAACCCATGACCCGTTCTTTGAACTCATCAAAAACATTACTACTCAGCCCCTTATCGATGATGTGCAATATTCTGAGTCGAAACATTCTATTTTTGGGCTCTCCTCCACATATCCGTTGAGCTCTAAGATTGCCTCATGAATTGTGGCATGGCCTTCCCCTATGGCTTAGACCAGCCTGGCTACTAGATTGATGTATCTTAATGATGCTTATGCCCTCTCCAAGCTTGTCTTTTGAAATTAAACTCGATGGCTCCTTTGTAACCACTCGTGAGCTCTCATCTGCAGTTTCTCCTCATTCTGTGCCATGGACGAGTTGGAATTCGTTGAGTTTGACATTTTCTTCTTTGCCACAAAATGGACCTATGCCAAACCATCAGTTTCAAACATGGTGAGATGACTCACTACTCTTCAATGCAAGCTATAACAACCAAGCTCAATGAATCCTAAAACTTATCCATGCTCGTAGTCTTGTTTTTACCATGGTACATGAGAGCTCACCAAAACTTGTTTATGGAACTTTCTTTTTCCATGATTGACATCCACCCACCAATTTTTCCACCAACTTTGTCTTTGAGTAGTGACCATCCATACTCACCGAGCCATCCATGAGTTTTCCTGAGCTAATACAACACCGCTACCCTCTTGTATGATACCAATCTCATATGTGTTAGTGTTTAGCTAAAACCCATGATACTTATCTTGTTTGTTTCTTCACTGAGATCCTTGGAACTAAGCCAACCTCTACACACTTGTTGTCTTGAGTTTTAAATTAGCTTGATGTATTTTGTCTTCTCAAGAAATTACCTTGTCCTCATTTTTGACCTTCTAGGGATCCTTTAGCTAATCAAAAGGTAGAAAAAAACACAATATGACCCCTTAAGACATGATTTATCAGTTCGATCATTTTTTATGCCTACAATGACTAAAAAATGGCTTGTAGGGCATCATCCAATTTTTCTCCAAGAGGGTAAAAATTGACAACAATAACATAACATTGTCATCTTGGAAATGATACGGGGATTTGGGTAATTTGGCTACTTCATCGTGGCTAGGATCAATAACAACGACATAATTTTCAAAGCACATAGGTGTCTTGGAGAAGTTTCCCAACTTATGATGATGTCGAGGGAGATTATCTTCTTATGCATATAATATTTATAGAATAGCCTCATCATTGTCTAGGGTAGGGAGAGGCCCATGATATTCTACATTGATTTCTAGGACTACGTATCATGTACCGTAGATCTATCTTGCTTAGAGTTGGTTTTTCATATATCTAATACCCTAGTGTCTAAGGTGACATATTTAGGTGTGTAATCAATAGTGGACATACTAGGAGAAATGGGACCAGAGTTGATTGTAGAGGCCTACTTAGAATCCATTGAGGGCAGTGGAGTTTTTTTCTATGGGAGAGTGATGTGAAGTGTAGTAAGGGATTTTATTGATGACCCAAGGAGTATCAAGAAGTGGTAGATTAGTGGGAGGAACGTAAGGAAGTGTCTCCTTTTCATCCTCATTGTTGCTAATATCATAGATAAGGTGCTCCTAAGATGTATCAATGGTATTATATTTGAATTGAGAAGACCATATTCGGGCCAAGGCGCAATGGTAGTGAAATAATTCCAAGTGCCTAGACTCGGCTTGTGAAACAATGTAATATTTATCAACATAAATCCCTTTTCCTTTAAGATTAGGCCCCTCCTCCTTAGCTGAAACATAGATCTTGATAAAATATCTAAGTGAAAGGGGAAGGTGATCAGAAAAGAGTTATGTGATTCCTAGATCATTACATTATAAGTGGTTGGAGGTCGAGGCATTTCTCATTGGCTCCTTCATTTTGGTTTGAGGTGGAAATTGATCTTGAGGTAAAAGAACCAGAGGTAACCGATTCACAATATCATTGGGTAAACTATTTTTACTAAATGTGTTTTAAATTTTGTTAGGTTCATCATCATCGGAATCCACTAATGTAATTTGGATATCAAACCTAAGATCAAAGAACTCCGAGTAGGAAATACTTTGGATCTCGGGAGTAGTTGGCATTAGGAAATGATTTATTAGGAAATGGTACCAAGATATCCCAAAGATTGGGATCACCACCATGCATGAAATGTTGGTTGCTATGGATGAATTTAATACATTTGTACCTAAACAATGTGACTGCACATATGTGATGTGTCCATGGTAGACCCAATAAGAGGTTATAAGAGAGAGGACAATGTAGAACCATGAACTTGATGCAGACCATTTTGGGTCCAATTGTGATGGGTAGATAGATGCATCCTATGGGTTTTTGTTTGGTTTTGTCAAAGCCATGACAAGTTAGATGATTAGGATTGAGGTCATCAATAAATTAGCCAAGATTCTTGATGAGGGAAAAAGAAGCTAAGTTAATTCCCAATCCCTCATCTATGAGGACCCTACACACTTGTGCATCATGAATTATAACACTAATGAGAAGGGGCGGGTCATCTACATGAAACATGACCTCATCAATAATCATGTCATACTCCACAAACTCAATGGCTAAGAAACTTAGATGTGAGTGTTGTAAGGATGATCATGCAGTATTTATGTGATGGATTTTAGGATTTGGGGATGCGGGAGGAATCTTGGGATCCACACAAGGAGGTCCTCAAAGATTTGAAACTATTAGAGGAGAAACCTTCTAGGTGAACTCGAGGTACACATGAGTTCCATAAAGGGGATCTTATATGTACGGGAACTTATCTCATTTAAAAATTTCCAATTATGCTTGGAATAGCTTCCATATTGATACCATGGTGGTGGCACAATGGAAGATGTATCCAAATGTGATGTTGATTTAGTTGAAGCTATCTTATTAGAAGAAGGTGGGATAGGATCTTTATTTGGTACTTATTATGATACTATGGGTGGAGGCTCGATTATATGAGTAGGCTCCGTCATTGGTGGGTATTAGGAAATATTAAGAAATGGTGGATTATACGAGGATTTTTTTGGTTTGATAACTATATCCTTATGGACAGGTTTACGTCTATATTTTACCTTAGCCGATTTGATATATTGAGAATCTAGGAGAATTTTATCATATGAGGGTTCTATGGTCCCCACAAAATTGTTCATGGGGATTTTATGTCATTTATTTTGACAATTGTGTAGACTCCTAAAATCTGCTTATGCAGATTAATACTTAAATTTCTCTAACGATCTTCACTCTCCCTCTCACTTTGATCAAATGATGACAATTCATCAAATAACTATTCTTCACTCCATTCTTGGATGCCCATTCACGACATTATTTTGGTCGTAATCCCTCTATAATCACCTAATTTGGCTAATATACCCTCTTATTAGCTAAATATCCCTCTTTTAACCATTCAGAATCTCCCCATTTCCTTATAGACCACTACCACTAGATTCTTAGACTATTAATAAATTTCATGTGATTAATTAGACCCCTCCTAACTCTCATAGGTTACTAATCACTCGTTAATCAAGCTTAACTATCCTAAACTGAGTTTATCTCTTCTGAAGCGTGTTTATCCACTCCTAATCAAAAATTTCATTTTTTCTTTACCCTTTTTTCCCACATGCACTAGGATTCCTAACTTTCCCAAATGGAAACCTATACATACAAGGCTAATGCCCCCTTTCAATCTTACACCTTAACCCTTTACATCTTTACACCTTGATTATCATATCAAACATCTTACACACTTTGAGACTTTGGTGAACATATCATTTACATTAGCTAAAGCTATAAGGAATTTGATCTTGAACCATTCCTCATTGTAGTACCTTCTCCATTTTACATCCATTCCTCTAAGCTTGGTTAGTAGGAGAATATCTAAACATGGTCTTGTAGCCATTTTAGAGATATATCTTCACCACTTGGAGCAAACAACAAACAAATGATTGCTTAGGATCTAACTAGGTTCATCTTTATATTAAGCAATCTAGAGAAGTAGAGGTAACATAGTAATGCTAGTTTGATTCATGCATTATTGTAGAAGTTTTTCTCGTGAAGCTCTCATATTTATGTTTATGATAGATTTAGTTATATTTTGGAACTAATAGGTGTTAGTTTAATTTCTATTATTATAGCTAATATTTTCATGCATATAAATTGGAATGAGAGTTTTCTATAGATTGATATTTCTCATAACGCTCTTATATAATGTCCGAGTAATCGAAAGAAGAACCAAGGAAGAAGTCAAGGGATACCTTCTAAAGGTCCTTTCAATCACTGTGAGAATTTCCTATAGTGGCATGCCACCAATAAAATAGATCACACCTGAAGTTAGGAAAGGCATGTTTTGAAGAGGAACTATTTTTGGAGTTGGAAGCACTCGGAGAAGCTCGACACGAGATAAAGGAGTATGAAAGGAGGGAAACAGAGATTCTTGATGTCCTGTTGCTCCTTTTTCTCTTGGATGATTCCAAGGGCTGATTACATGCATTATGATTTTAAGATTAGGTGAAAAATTTGAAGTGCATTCAAATTCACACATGAGATGATCTTGTCTTTTTTCTTGTTCGAGGGCTTCCTCCAACGTGTTAGGAGAGAAAGACCCGAATTTATATTAGAGAGTAGGTGTAAGGACCTTAAGAAATATTTGACATAGATTATGCATAGCTTATCACTCATACAACCACTCAAACAGTTTAGTATGACCAAAAAAATTCAAACCAATCCTTTAAGCTTGCAAAAATGTCTCTTTTCTCAAGATTAGAAATCCTTCAAAGATGTAATTTTAGCCACAAATGCTCAAAATGGCTTATGTGAATGTTGATATTTGTTTTAAAACCTTATATTATGCCAAATACACCATGAAATTTAGATGAAAACACAAATAACATTTAATTTGATCACCTAGTTCAAAAACTACCCTTTAAGCTTTTTAAGCACAAAGTCACTGGTAAGTTGGTGGTTGGAGAAAACTACCAGTAACCAAAACAGAAAAAATACACTTCTGAGTACCCATTATGCTCATTTAGGTGTGTGTTAAATATTTTGGCTCAAATCTCAATGTAAGTTCCTTTTCCTCCACTATCTCTCTTCTAGGCCTAGCTCTCCTCTAATAGCCCTATCCAAGGTTAATTTTTGGCATCACTTTTGACTCAAGAAATTTCTAGACTAAATGATATCACTCCAGAGTACCCATTTGGCCTTAATTTCCCTGTATAAGTTTACATTCCACGTTGTTAAGGAACATTTTATATATTCCACTATTTTAATTGCAAATTAGGTCTCTAATGACCATCTACAATATTCAAAGGAGACTGTCAGCTTTTTCTATCAATTGAAAATATTTCAATGTAAAATTATTCATAAATTTGGTGAAAGAATCTATGAATATGGTTTTTTGAAAGTTCTAGTCTCTGAGATTGTGTCTAAGGTATTTAAACTATCTTATTTGTTCAAACCCTAGTAAGGTTTCATAGTAAACCCAAGCATGGATATTTTTTCACCAAATGATTTATAATAGTCTTTAATGCCTTTAAACACCTCTAATAGGTCTGTACACTCCTTCTATTATGACATTGAGCCTAAAATAGTACTTTCACTTCAATAATGTTCTTTACTTGACTGTGTTCATCATAAGAATAGGGGATTCCCAGACTTCATTCACATTCCTAACTAGATAATGTCTTCACCACATCGGTAGGCGTCACTGAGGGTTGTTTATATCCTAATAAATCTATCACACCTTTCACCAATTACAAACTTCAAGTCTTACCTTCAAACCTCGTTCTAATTTTCCTTTTTCAAACTCTGAACGTGTTAAGATACACTCAACTACAGGGCATTAAATTGTACAAAACAAATATATTCTTACAATGAAATAAATGTATCTTCAAGAAAATAGAGAGATATTACAAATACTTAACCAATTCATGGATGAAAATTCCCAACTAAAATCATTATATTTAAAGGATCATCAAATCCTCATACACAAATTTTGAAGCTAATAACTATTTGTGATAGAGTATTTCCACATTCACAAGTTATTGGAGCTCCTCTTTGTTCTTCTTAAAATCATTCAATGAATCATCATGAAAATAGTTATAAATCATGTTTTATATCTTTTTTACTTGAACTTCTCTCATAACTGTAACAATCATGGTCACAAGAGGAGGGTCACATCTAGAAAGAAAAGGAGCTAAGACACAACTTAAGAGCTACATGATCTCCACACAATATGAAAAGATTCCCAAGACTCCAGAATAGTTCTAACACCACAAAACATGCTTGTGGACACCTATTAAACTACTCCCACCATGATAGAGAGACAAAAATGGCTCAAACAATTAAAAAATTCAAATTGCTCAAAAAGGAGGGAAAATGCAAAATTTGAATTTTTGACATCTTGAGCATAATAAGATAACATGAAATGAGTCATAGGGACTTATAAGGAATATTAACTACCTAACAATCCAAAATTTTGTCATGACATGCCTAGATTGGAATTAGGAGTGATGCTCCTAAATCAATAGAATATGATTATCAAGATTATGATTATCTTGTATAGAAAGTGTTTTCTTTTTCTTAATAAAGTCTGTGGGACATATTACTGAGTTCCTTGCTTAAGGTTTATAAATCTTTGTAAAGTGTTATTTCAGGAAGATTTTGTTACTGAAACTCAGAAATGAGAGCTTTAACTAAACCTTCTAAATTTAAATATCGATTTGGGAGGAAGTTGGTTGTACCATTCTAATGTCGCGCATCTACAAATTTTTTTTCTAGAAGCTATAAGTGGTTGCGTAGGTGTTTCCTTATGAACCCAATCTTTGTAGAGGTTGCCAAAGGTCTTAAAATATGAGGGTTGGATCCGCAGAGCCATCATAAGAGATGGTAGGGACAATCTCTCCCAAGTCCATGGACAGTAAATGTATGGGGCTTAAAGGTTCATTTTGGATAGTTTGTAACATCTTTCTTGGATTGGTGGAGGAGGAATAGGATTCCCATATGTATCCACCAATAGGATGAGGTGTGTAAGAAGGTGTGCTTAGAAACTAAATTTTGAGGATGTTATCTATAACATATGATTTTTCATTTGGATCATGTTAGTTGTGGTGGTAGCCTAGGATAAGGCCATCTAATCTAGAAGTTTGACTATCATACCATGTTAGGATCCATATAAGAAGAATGTACCTTTAAGTTTGTGGTTGTTTGTTCATGATTGATCGTGTTTATTAATGTGAATTTTGGGAAATTCACCCTGAGTCGGTCTTATATGGAGTATTTTGATCATGGCATAGGGTACTCCCTGGTTAGGACGAGAGCATGGTCATTTCCATGGCATCGGTGGATATCTTTCGAAAACCTCCATCCTTGTCAGGGGTAAAGTACTCATTGTTGTTGAAATTAACTTGATAATGGATATGGGATCTATTTTCTCAACCTCAATCCACATTACATTCTTCTTGAGTGACCTCGCTCTGAATTTGACTTCTCATAGGGACAAGGTTGGGATGAATAGAGTTTCACGGGTGAGATTGGGGTTACTAGGAAGAGTTATTGCTCAGCAAGATAAGAACTATAGCATTTAAGAGCATGAAGAGGAGATGTAGGCACAAATGAATATCCCATGGAGAAATTCAGGGGGTTCATTTATGCCAAAAATATCCTCATATGTAACATTTTTTATAGTTAGGTGGCTAAAAATAGGTTTCTGGAAATCTGTGTTCCAAATACAATCAGCCATGTCAAATGTTTACACAGGGGTTGATGTCATCAAGAGACAGGCTCACAAGAACAGAAAGGATCAGTCGTGCCAAAAATCTTTTACAGGGGCCGATGGCATCTTAAAACAAATATGTTCAACTATACAATAGGGTCTTCATAGGGGCCAAATGTGTCTAAAAGTAGATGTGACATAAACAAACAGAATCACCCGTTGGTGATGGTGTATGTGCAAACAAATTATTAGGGGTTTAAATGCTTAGATAAAGTCAAAATTGAAGATGGGTAATTTTAATGAGTTGTGATGAATCAAAAGGTTTGTAGGATTTATGGAAGGTTCACCAAAAATGTATGGTGGGCCAAAAATGTTTCTCAATAACTTGCACTTCTAAATCATCCAACACGGGTATCGAGGAAACAAGTAACAAACACACATGAACCAACATATAGTGGATAGATTTAAAGGGCTAAAATGAGTACTAGGGTTACATATTTAGAGGGTACTAATCCCTACACTAGGTCAACCTAGGGTTTCCAAGGCCCGCAGTCAAGATAGAGGAGATAATCCTAGTAAGATATATGTGATTAGGTGAGGAGAGGTGTAGATCAATGATAGATAAGAAAAACATGCACAATATTACTAAAATGAAAGTATGGAAAGCTAAGGAGATGATCATGAATAAGAGCACTATGCTAGCTAGTATCAAAACACATCTAACACTAAGCTAACATAGCAAAATGAGGGAAGGAAAGGAACTAATCTATGTAAAATGAAAAATATGGTTAGAGAACTTACCTTGTACTTATAGGGTGGTCACTGATGCATATATATCTCCAGATAAGCATCACATTGAGAGAGAATAAATATTAGGTGGAGAAGGGGAACACTGTTCCTATCCTAAAGTCACTATAAATGACCCAATAGTGCAAGTAAACCAACCAAGAAGAAGAGTGTCCAATATAAGCCAAGCCAAGTGTAAGATGAACCAATAGATAAATGATTAGATGTGAAGATGGTGCAAAAGAGAAGAGCAGGTGGAAGTTCCTAAGGTCAGGATTCATTCCCTTTGAATGTAAATATGTGGTGTGTATATATAGGATGTCATCTCCCATGTGTGATTACATCATCCAAGAGAAACATAACACTGACACCACCACCTATGGGAAATGGCATCGACCAAGGGTGGTGATGTGTGGTAATGTGTCATGCCAAGTGAAAGAACGGTATCATAGATCATGGATATGAATGAATCAAAGAGCCAAGTGGTGAGATACACATGTAATTTCGGGATTGTAATGTGTGTGAGACTTAAGCAGACAAGGATCATTAGTGCAAGGATGACTAAGGCCAAGACCAAATAGTGAAAATATATTTGTGTATTGTCTCTAACCCATAATGGTTATGTGAATAACCATTTCCTATTCCTGATAGGCCCCTTAAGGAACTTGCTCAATAAATAGATGCATCAGTGACCCTTATCCGCATAAATGAAATTGTTGGTAATAGGTATGAAAGATTAAAATTGAAAAATTAGGAAGAGCATCTGATGTTTTGTTTCATGGAGCTCTTCCTCAAATTTTATTTCATTTTCTCTATAAAATCTTGCCTCATTGTTGTTTTGTAAGTTTTGTTGTAATAATTCCCCAACAATTTTAAATAGTGCTTCCCCGACTTGATCCTCAAACAAAATTCATGTCGTGGAAATAATTTGATCTGCATCCTTGAATGGGAAGGTATGAATATTGTCACTTGAAAATTTAATGAGTGCTTCTTCAGTGCATGCATCGAGTGAAGAGGAAAAAGACCTTTTGGAGCACTTTGTTGCTATAGTCTCCTTGATATTGTTCCATTGCAACAAATCATAATTGCTCTTCCCTTGTTGGTATTTTATGCGCATGGATTTCTTACCAAGACTAGGGTATATTTATATTTCTTCCTCCTCTAGGGTTGGTTCTTGCTTTGGTATTAGTTTCTTTCCCATGTTTTAGGTGGTCCACCTTTTCCATAATTCTACCACTCAGCTCCCTATATTCGTATGACCTTCTCTAGTGCTAATGCTTTTGTTATGTTGTGGAGTTTGTTTTCATGTGTGGAATGAGAAAATAGATGAAGAAAAAAGAGCATTGCAGAACAAGTGGGTGTATAGAGTTAAAGAGGAATAAGGAGACAAGAAAATATACAAGGCCCAGTTGGTGGTCAAGGGGTTTGCATAGAAAAAAGGTATATATTTTGATGATATTTTTTCTCCTGTAGTAAAACTGACTTCTATTAGAACTATTCTTGGAATAGTTGCAGAATAAGACTTGAAATTAGAGTAAATAGATGTAAAGATTGCATTTCTCCATGGTGATTTAGAGGAGGATATATATATACAACAACTAGAGGGCTATGAGGTTAAAGGTAAAGATAAGATGGTGTGCAAGTTGAAGAAGATATTATATGGTTTGGGACAGGATCCACATTAATGGTATAATAAATTTGATAGCTTCATGATGGATCAAGCTTATATTAGATGCCATTTTGACCACTGTGTGTATATAAAGAAATTTCAGGATGACAATTATATTATCTCATGCTTGTATGTGGATGACATAATATGCAGGAAATAAAAGTACTCAAGAAATATCTAGGTGAATCCTTTTCTATGAAGGATTTGGGGGCAGCAAAAAAAATCCTTGGTACGAGGATGTTTAGAGATCAGAAGGAACAAAAGTTGACTTTATCTTAGGAAGAGTACATTAAGAAAGTCTTGGAGAGGTTTAATATGCAGGGTGCTAAACTGGTTAGGACTACTTTGGCAGGGAAAAAGCATGAGAGAAACAAGATGTCCAAGGTACCTTACCCATCAGTGGTTGACAATTTGATGTATGTCATGGTGTGCGCTAGGCATGATACTTCCCATGTAGTGGGAGAAGTGAGTAAGTTAATGAGTGATTAGAGTAAAGATCATCGACATGTAGTAAAGTGAATCCTTTGATACTTGAGAGGGACCATGTGGATAGTTTTGTGCTACAGTGGATGAGACACCAATCTGCATGGTTATATAGATTTAGACATGACTGGTGTAGTCTTTATTATCACTGACTATTTTAAAAACCAATCCCAAGCGCACTGACATATCATCCAATCTTAGCCTGGAAGCTCAACCAAGGCGCGCGCAGGCACCGAGTCCCTCCTTTATGTGAGCCTCATGAGAATGTTCCTTCTTGACATGAGGATGTAATATAAATAGAAACAAGTGCATTCATTCATGTAATTTAAGATTTAAACACTAACTCCTAGCCTAAATACATTGTAAACATAGATTAACATGATCAACTAAAGGAAAGTAGAATCAACCCATGAGAATCATCAAGAAAACCTATAACACACACATGAACACAAAGGAAAAATACACAGATCAAGATCCATTACAAGAGTGTTACAAAATTACTTCATTATATTCATAAGCCAAAATATGGTATCCAATATTGCATCAAGAGAGTTCAATTTGATATTTCTTTTAATGTTCATACTAGCAAAGCTTTATTTACATCACAGATCTCACCATTACATATCTCTTTCCACACATACCTTCTATTCCCATCTCTCTATCTATTTCCTTATCTAGAAAATACCCTCTATATCAAGTATTAGAATCCAAGTCTCGGGACAAACTACAACCATATAATTCCAATCCTAAAAAAATAGAATCTCAACCAAGGAATGTCCCTTAGCGTCATCCTTAGAATAAAGTGGTACTATCAAATAATCATAATAAACAGGATATGATCCTCAACTCAGAAATCATGGCTTGATAATGTCATTGAATTTCTAGCACATTGCAGATCCATAGACTGAAGATTACATTAGGAATAAACTCTTTTACTTGTGTGAGTTTGTACTGGCCAATACTACTATAGATGAAACTTGATAAGGGTAAAAAGTCATAAAATATCTAGACTATGGTTCAGTGGACTTGATCAAACATTACATGCTTTAACCAAATCAAATTGTGATGAGTAAGATCAAAGACATTTTTCAGGCTGCATTTTATAGAAGTAATTCAATAAACAGGTCAGGAGTATGACTTCATAGTTCATCAATGGGAAGCCATGAAGGACCTTGTTCTCCGATATCAAAGTATATCTGGAAGGTACTAAACTTGTAGACCAGTTAACACCTCACCCACATACCGTACTGCAATATGGACAGGTTCAAATTCTATTCTACAAGGTATGATACAAGTCTACTCAATGATGTTATCTAGTTTACAAGGATCAATCTGAATTATTCAAGGGTGTAGTAACCTTTAACTAAAACCTGCACCTAGGGGTTAGATGTAATGTTAGTCTAACCTCAGTCCTAGGCTATTATATTAATATCAATGAAATGAGTATCTATGTGGTGAATCCCATAAATTTTTTCATTTATGTTGGTGATAGGAGTTACCCTAATACTCATAAACTAAGATCCTTAATCTCTCACTAATTAGTGTTGGGTAGTGCAAGAATCCTATTCGTAGGGTGGCGAACACAAGGGCGGTGTTATACTCATAATGGTTAGACCTAAACATAAGGGATAATCCTTACAGCTCCAGTTTATATCAAAGTTTCTTCAGGCAAATGTGCTAACAATTGCACATGTTGGAAGATCGCTACAGTTTGGATATTTATGTCCCCTAGCATAAGTTATTAGATGCATTGTCACAATAAAGCAAATCTATTTGTCGGTGGATCAGTATGAGTTGTAAGCTTCTCAATTGCATCTTTATACCACAAATAAATTTCTCGGAGAAGCGAGCAGAGAACTCAATAATAAGATCCATGCAAACGGGAAGTTTGAATAAAATACACATCATGCCCTACTCATCGCGATTGTGATAGCCCAATTTTGCTTTGCTTCAAATAAATACGACACATGGTGGTTCGTGCCAGTTGACTATTGAGCACTCAAAAAGATCATGGGAAGAATGAATTGTTATGGCTCTTTTCTCTGGGATCGAGGATATATATGTGATGGAGACAGCGATATTTTGTTGGTCGCTAAAAATCTATCATGCAAAATCAATCTTAAGTTTGAACACCATTATATCCTGTGGTCTGAACATTCGGACATATATGGAATCATGGAATTCAGGCATGCGAAGGCCCTAAGGTTTAAATATCTTGCTGTGTTTGAAGTGCTTTCTATTTAAACTTTGACTCTGTGTACCTATGACATTCATGCAAATTATGAATGAATATTATATGGACCTTTCACATTGTTTGATTTATGGCATTTTATCTCTTGATGACATCATAATATTTATAGAAACATGGGATGAACACTTGATGCAATATTTAACGAAGTGCTCAACACTTTACAACAACAAAATTTATGTTCTTGGAGAATTCATTTTGGCTTATCCATCCCGTGAGACATATAATTTAGGACATGTTTGTAGATGCACAAGGAGTTTTTGTGGATCAAGACCTTAGATTTTACCTGTCTGTCCAAGAATAACATACACCAAAGAATATTTTTGATAGCGGTAAATAAATTCTTGAGATTATGAAAAATTTATGGACATGATTTTGATGAATACTGTAAGTTTCATCAGTATTGATTGACTTCATTTGAAACCCAATCGTTACAAAAGTTGACACCGACTAATGATAGCCTTTCGTGTGATTAACTACATTTGTTTTCACATTTTTGAAGAATTGGAACATGCATAATGTTATTTTTCACGTAGTACTTTGCGACCCATTACCTAAGTATTCACTAACCATTCAGGATAGAGATTGGAAAATCTAAATAAATCATTTAGGGTTGTCCTCCCTGTGATAACATGGCCACATCTATACTTGCTTATAACGACTCAGTGAAATCCTTCATTGTATCATAGTAATAAAATATCTACATCATTTGGATCAAGATTCATCCTTATGTTATTATTCATGAATGCAAGCATTGGAAGCATTATATTTTGTGAGTAGGAGATTGTCATCCAAACCAATCACAAGTCTCTTCAGTTAATACAATAATCAAAACAGAGTTGTAACAAGAGTGACATCAAGAAGGATATTCTCATCTTCTATGTGAAAACTGTTCAACTAAGCATCGAAGCATATCAATGGAAGTGTAAATCCATAGATAATTTTTTAATACAGCCTTTGGTTCAAGCTCTCCTAATAACTCTTAATGCTTTTGGACATGAATGGCATAGATGGACACTTGGTCAACCGACTTATTAGTACGTTGCTGTAGGATCCAGTGGTTATGTGTACAAAACCATATCACAAATTGCAGTGATGGTAAGTTCAGTTCTGAATTTCTACTTGCAAGATAGTTACTCATATATCACCTTGAATCACTTAGTGTTATACCACATGAGAAAGAGTTGAAATGGTACTAATATGGGAAGCTCGTTTCAGTAAGGTTGTAGGTGGTGGAATCCCTTTTTTCTAACTCATTTCTTTGTAGATCCTTGAGTATTAATAAAAGCTAAAAAAATCATATGACTTTGTTAGGTTAAGTCCCTTGAACTATTTGGACACTAAGACTTACATGCGGCATGGTATGAAAAGCTAGGCTGTTTTGAAATATTATAATTCAGTATAAATGTGGTGACATGAGGCTAGTGTAATAGGCATCCTATGAATTATATTGTCCATTGAGTTTTTTCTAAGGAGGTTTTACTCCTGCAAAGATTTGGAAAATGATATGTGTGGACAAAATAGCATAATCTCTTTGAAGAAACCTGTAGTTATCTTCCTTTTCATTTTTCCAACATCCTTTCTCTATATTTCAGCGATACTGTCTTAATCGATTTATAAGAAGGTTCATCGCATTTGGTGTCAAAGCCCTACTGTGTAAAAGGAACTAGCATGCAATAAGGTTGTTGTTTTCAGCGATACGCTTGTAGTTTCTTGTTTTCAGCTGGTGTCAAAGCCCTACTGTGTAAAAGGAACTAGCATTGGGCTTAGGATTGATTCATGAATGGTTGATGTGTTAGTTGTTGTACAGGAGTTTCGCTGTGTTCTTTTTCATGATTTAGAACAGTGATCTTGCTTGCGGCTTGTCTAACTTGTTCATTTTTATATTGGTTGAATGTTTTCATATGTGAAGACGGTACAGTGATGAACTTATGTGAAAGGAAGTATGAATGGTTTGGTTCTTCTCTTCCTTTATTTAATATTATTGATATTTGACTATCAGCGGGAAATTGTTTGTAACATATTGGTGGAATCCTGAATTGTTATGTGATTTCTTTTTTTTGGAGAATGAAACAATCTGACCAATGTTGTGATTTTGGATTCAATGATTGTTTGTGTACATTCGTTCCTTGTTTCTTAATATTTGATGAAATATTAGAAAGTGATTAAGACTATTCTGTAACAATGATAGAGTTACATATTTGTAATCATTTTGTATTACAAGGGCTTAGTCTGATTATGTTTACTTATGTGAATATATGATCTCATTTAAACAGGGTGTTTAATGAAAACAATTGATGGATTGCAATTGCTTTAAAAGTTAGTGCTTATCATGCTCAGTTCATTGAACTGACTCATGTTGACTATTTTTGCAGATGGTTACCGTAAGAGGTAAAAGCAGTACAGATCTGACAAGCTGATCAGACTGTTTATTTGATTTGTGATGAATTTCAGCTTGATGTTATAGATGTACTATATGGGAAAAGATGTTTCTTTTCCGTTAGCATTGTATCAAGTATGCTGTTGCATAAAATGTAATTGTATAGTTTTGAAAGGAATGGAAATAAGTGTTTGATACTTATGTGTTGTATTCTATTTCTGAAAGATGACCTTCTTCGGTTTATGTAACGAAAGGGCATTGTTATTATTGTATAATATGGATGCTTTTGTGATTGACAATGAAAGCTTGCAAGTAAATGAGATTAAATTCTTATGAGTGTTTAGCAGTTCTAATTTGATCTAGCAAAAGCAATAGTGGAATTAAATAATTGTCTTTCTAGAAGATAGGTTAAAATTGAGCCTAAAAGAGAACGCTAAACAAACTGGATTAAATTACTAATTCCTAGTCCTAAGTATATCAGGACAATAGTAAATTGGATTCTTAATCATTTATATCTTTAAACTAAAAAGTATGATATAAATTTAGTTAAGAGAACTGATAGGCAATCAAATGGAGTTCAGATGGCTATCTCAAGTAAAGGTTATGAGATATTGTCCCATTCTGTTGCTTTAGAATCAGGTGTATTCTAATGACTCCTTGATGAGAGCTTGACCGTAATACCTCTACCATGTAATGAGTCTTTTAGAGGAGGGTCGTCTTAAGACAAAGAATCTAGGGATTTGGAAAGGCTAACCTTAGGGAAAAGTCTTTAAAAGTAATTTAAACTTAAGTGCGTAATGCTTGGTATTGGGTAGATCTTCTCGAGGCGGATTTAAAGGTTGACGACATAAAGTCGACTGCAGGGTTGTACCTCCTAGAAGATTAGGATCTTCTCGAAGTTACAACAATGCAGGTGACTTATGGCGACACCCTTTACATTGATCGCTAAGATTTACACTTGATTTCGCACGAGTTACCCTGGGACCGATTAAGAACATGGTCATGTTATAAGACTGCCTCAGAGATTTGGGGTATCACGACACACTGGTTGAACTGCAAGGTTGAACCAGTATGTCATCATATCCCTAATCCTCGTGGGCATCCATATAACATTATCACCTTGTTAATCTGCCTCCGAGTGATTCAGTTGTGAAAGGAAGGACTGACAGTAGTCAGTTTAAGACATTCTATATAACATATGAATGGGGTGAAGGACGTATTCCAGATTGACGAGTATGCCGTTAAGGAATACGAGACATGAATAGTATGTTTCAAATCTTTGGCCAAAGTATCGCAAGCTGCTGATTGCGTTGTCCTAATTCACCTAGTCTAAGGGATGAGATGCCGATGAATAATGGTAACAATTATTCAGTTAGATTCCTTGGACAGAGCATTCTGAATCCCAGATTAGGGAAGAAAACCGCAAGAGTGTTGTGTTAAAAAAAAAAAAAACACTAACTCTTTTTAATCATGAATAGATTGGTAGGTTACCGAGTCATGGAATGAATAGATCGGAGGTATTCCGAGTCATTACAGCTGCATATGGTTGTCTGTTATATAAATGGTTATTTGAATTGTGAGTTCTAAATTATGTATTTAGAACCAGTTTGCAAAAAAAAAAAAAATTTGACTTGTTCTATTGTCTAAAATGAGGATGTTACACTTCTTATGATTACTCTACCACTACCTAGGAATATGCTAGATATGACCATGCGTTTCCCTCAAATGAGTGGCTTTAGCATGAATGTGCTAGCTAATCCTTAATAATCTCGACTCCTTATCCTCTCGTGATAACCATAATGATGCAATGGAATATCCTTTTCTTAAATCCTAAGTCTCCATAAATTATCCACATCTGTATCTGGTTACTTTTCCATTTGCTCCCTATGCACGTCTTTTTCCTATTTTCCAAAAATCACTAAGTCCTAACTCCGTCCTACTCTGGCTTGATCCTGCACACCCCTCTAAGGACTACTTCTGTGTTTGCCTTCGTGCCTTGTTTGTGCACACCATAAGGCTTCACACCTTAGGTACTTAGTTACTTTTTAGGGGCCCAACAACTGGAGATGTATATAACAAGAGGAGCATGTTAGGTTATATTTTCATTATAGGTGGGACAACAGTGAGTTGGATTTCATGATTACAAAATATTTTAGTTTTGACAACCACAGAGGCTGAGTATGTTGCTGTCATAGAGGCAAGAAAAGAGATGATTTGGTTACAACAATTTCTTGAGGAGTTGGGGCATAAGGAGGAAGGGAAGCTCCATAATGATAGTCAGAGTGTCATACACCTAACTAATAACTCTATTTTCCACTCTAGGATAAAGCATATATAGTTAAGGTACCATTTCATTGTGAAAAATATGGAGGAAGAGAAGTTAAAGTTGGAGAAGATTCATACCAGTCATAATCCTACAGACATGATGACCAAGGTGGTAACAAGGGAGAAACTGAAGATATTTTTAGCTTTGGTTGGTCTTCACAAATGATAGTGAAGGGTTGAGAAGCTTGCTAAGAGGAAAACTAGTCTCTAAGTGGGATATTATTATGTTGTGGAGCCAGTTTTCATGTGTGGAAGTGTTGAAGACTGTACACTCTCCATATTTTTGTTACCTCAAAAAATGTGCTTGATACCTCAAGAAATGTGCTCTACTCAAGTGGGTGGTATTTTGACCCATAAATTTATGGGCAGTTTTGGCCCATGGTTTTGGTACCCACGGTATTATAAAAATTCTTAAGTAGTTTCCTATTGATGTGCTTATGGGAATATAGTAGGGAAATAAATATTTAAGATGTGTGAGTTTAAGTGTGAAATTAAGAGAGTTTATTAAGCACAAATCCAAACAGATCTAGGTATTGTATTGAGAGAAAGAGGTGGCTTGTAATAAAATCTGAGTAACTAATTGTTAGTGGATGTGGCCTAAATTTGGTGCACCATGTTAAACATTGTCTATATGTCATGTTATTTTATTTTTATGCACTTTTATTTTAGATATGTGATATTTTTCTGAATGTTATTTTTTACTATTACGATTTTGTGTGGGATTGTTCCACATATTTTATCCTGTATTTCCTAACATATTTCTTGGTATCCTCTAGATGATATTCAACTCCAATCACCTTCGGGGTTGATTTAGGTGTGACTACTTGTTGTGCCCCTAGAATATTGAATAAGTACAAAGGTGCGTAGGCACGCAAGGTCACAGTTAAGGAAAGGCGTGCAAGGAAAAAGTGCACAAGGAAAGGTTTAAGAAAAGGGTTTAAGAAATCCCATGGCACACACGACACACACAGACAGAACCAAGGGTTCATGACTTAGTCAAATTGGACGTTTGGGGTAGAACACATGAAAAGCATGACCTGGTTGCGCATGGATAAGGTGCCAGCTTGGTGACAGGTTGGCTCAGGAATGAGCATGCCTACGGTAGAAGCTTTTAGAAGCACAACATGGTATAAAGTGGAAATTTCAGGCCTAGAGGAGAATTCTCAGATGGAGGAACACATTCAAACACTTGGCATCGGATTTGAGGGCACTAAAGGATGAGTTGGTAGTCCAGAAAACTTATAATTACAAGCGCCTGTAGAGTAAACAGATATACTTAGAGAGTGGGCGGAGATCTGCAGAAATACTGCAAGAACTCTACTAATGGGTAATTATATTGGGGAAAGGATGTATGGGGCAAGGGGATTGTAATTTTTATTTTTAGTAGCATAGTTACATTAGTCTACTTATAATGCATGACTGCAATCTACTTCTCTGTGACACCCTGTAATGACTCTATGAATGTAATGAGGTTATCGGCTATATATATGAATATCAATGGTTCTGATGAATACATATTGCTCATAGGTCTTCTTTAATTTATGTTTATGTTAAGTATGGATGTTTGTATACTTATTTTTGTTATGATACAAGTTATATAATCTGTTAAGTACAACGGCTAGAATGACTGTAAATATCTAGAGGTCATTCTGAGCTGTATGGTTCTTGTATGTCTTAAATACTTTTGAAATCTCTTACACAAATCATAGATGATGTTTCCCACTAAACTCACATAAAAGAGAGACTTGGTACCCACGCATGCCTTAGGTGAATGCCTATATTTTGTTGGGTGATAGGCCGGTGCGTATGGGATTCCTTTCTTTTGTGATAGGGGTAAAAATGAATACATCTTGGTTCCATTACTGGGACCTCTTTTCAAAGTTGTAGTGGGAAATATCATTAATCATGATCCGTGTAATGAGTAATGATAGAGTGGTTAACAGTGGAAAGTGTTTAATCTTGGTTCAAAAGCACGAAGGATGAATTTGTTCAAAGATTCAATAATGGACCTGAGTTCAATGCATGTAGATGGGTAGAAGAGAACCTCTACCACGATCTATATGAAACTTTTTTCTACTGCTTCCCAATGGAACTGTATGAATGGCTCTCAGCTTATGCGTCTAGATCAATTTGGTGTTATGGATTACGTGTGTGTACCCAAGAAGAATACCAAAGGCTATATGATGTAGATCAAATGTGGACCCATGCTATGGATCATTAGTGGAAAGGAGTATTAGCTAGCTACCCTCTGGTGTATGCCATTTCAACATATTCTTGTTTGGAGGTTGCTGAGTTTGAGTTATGGTAGCGAGCCCAGAGGATCGTTTCTACGTGTTGCCCCTCTAGCTATGAAAATCTTGATGGCTACCATGATTTTAAAGGCATTACCAATGGCTGCATAAACCAATTTGAGTGCTGGGTGAGGAAGCTAGGGTGTAGGAAGATGGTAGATGTTGTGACGGAGAAATAAAGGGAGGAGAGATGACTTAAGTATGGTGAAGTGTGTGAAAGGGAGATTACTAGACAATGCGAGGTTACATGTGTTATGGATGTATGGTAGTAGACATTGTGGGAATGATTTGAGGTTCACGTAGAGGACATGGAACTTGAGTAGTTTGTACGACCCAATCTTGGCAAGCGTGTAAGAGAGACCCCTTCAACTTCTGATGAGAGTTCATCACATGCGGAGAGAGAAGAAATCGTTAGCACTGCATCTGAGCCCACATAGTGACCAGACCTTGGCACTTGGTTTTCCAAATAAGGGGGAAAATATTGCTAGTCTAGTTGGTTACATTGGAGGTGATAGGTCTACACGCAAGAGGTATAATTTATCGTTTGGGCCTTCTATGGCTACAAACACCAACCCAATGTTAGGAATTTTTGGGCAAGGTATAGATACACAAGATTTTGTTCTTGCATCTGGTAGTGGCATGAGGGTATACTATTGGTAGTGGGGCATTGTCCCAGACCATAGGACACGTAGTTCAACGGAACTGTGGGGACCCTTGGCATGACCACTTTAGGACCTGGTGGGTCTGGTGGATTTGGTGGTTTAGGACCTGGTGGGTCTAGTGGTTTAGGAGGAATAAGAGTCGGTGGGTCTGGTGGTTTAGGACCTAGTGGACCTGGTGGATCTGGTGGTTCAGGACCTAGTGGACCTGGTGGATCTAGTGGTTCAGAACCTGGTGGACCTGGTAGATCAGGTGGTGAAGGAAACACAGGTGGAAACCAAGGCTCTGGCTTAAGAGGATTTGAGCCCTAACCACCCCCACAAGTTTTCTTTTAAATGTCACTACATTTTCCTGATTATAGAGGTATTAAGGATGCTTTGGAACATGTTCACAAGTTTGAACTGCTATGGCACGCAAAGGGTATCATAACCCTAGAATGGAAGGTTAATCAGTTTGCAACCATGTTGTAAGGGCATGCGCATAGTTAGTATAGGAAATATGACCCTCATCAAATAGTGGTGGACTATAATTCTTTAAATAATGCATTCTTGGAAGAATTACACATTCTCTGAGTTTGAACAGAAGAGCATCAACGCTTTGAAGTAGATTCAAAAAGGAATGGTAGAGAGTGTGTGGGAGTATGATGCACACTTTAAAACTCTCTTGTCTAAGTTGTCATATGATATTCACCCTTCATAGCATGCTTAGTAGTTTATTGGAGGATTGATCACCCCTTTTAGAAGGGCCTTATCCCATAAAACTTTTATAGATCCGTGTGAGGCATTAGAAGCTACTATATGCGCGCTGAGGCTGTTGGTAGTGTTAATACTAGCATTAGCCTCATTCTTAGAGGCTCAGATTACTGCTATGGCCAAGAAGTTGGAAAAGTTATCTACAAACTTAGCCCATGAGAATTGTAGTGCTTTGTGGTGCACATATTGTGAAGTAGAGGGGCACGTTAAGGATTAGTTTCCCCTGGAGGACAGTACGCACCATAACAGTAGATTGTGAAATTTTTCATGGGGACCATGATACAAGTAGATGCCCCTTACTACAATGCATGCAATCTGTAAGAATGTGTCTTGTTACTACATGATTTGCACCTCTACAACCCATGATACTAAGGACTGTAGGCTCATTGATCAGATCCATGAGGCCATTGATCATGGGGTGCGCCAAACTATCATTGTTAGTAGTTCCAAGGGTGATGATCACCGTTATGAGGAGCTGCGTAGATGGAGGTGAGCACATGGAAGGGGTTTTCACGGAGGATTCTAGTGGTCATGGTAATCGCGGAGGAGGAAGGAGTGAGTTACCGCGAATGGAACATTTTTTCAATTATGGATCTACAGAGCATTACAAATGAGAGTTCCTGGACCCATTGCAGTGCTCATGGTGTAGAAATAAGCATAAGTATGAGGAGTGCTCGGAGTTGTTTGAGCACATGAATCAGTAACACCAGAAAGTCAAGGGCACTGCAATGGTTAACATTAAGAAGGAATACACACAGTGGATGCCTCGAGGTAACACGAGATGTAGGTTTGGAGCCTGTCTTAGTAACAACAAGAGTAGAAACCACGCGCACAAGAGAGATACTAAAACAGAAGAACTTGGTTTTGAGGGGGGAAGTAGTTCATGGAAAGTATCCTAGACGCTGTGCACATCAAAAGGAGGTATATTAGGACACTATGAATGTCTATTTAGAGCTTATAAGGGGAAATCTAGTGTCTAAAGGAGCAGTCTAGGAGGAAGGAACAAGGGAGGAGAGTTGAGGTGCACTGAAGGATGACCTGGATGAGGTCAAGGAGGTGTGTAAAATGCTAAGGCAAGAGAATATCATTCCCTTGCTCAGGATCATGGTTGAGAGAGAAGGTAACACATGCTAGAGGAGAGCATGAGAGGAAGGTCTTGCACGTAAACCTTCCCCCTCACAGCCTTGACTATGATAAGGAGATCACATTAAATGTAGTTGTGGATGGATGGATCCTTAGTAATATCCTCATTGACACTGGCATGGAGGTTAATGTTATAACTTTAGATGCATGGCATCAAATGGGAGGACCTGCATTACAGTCATATTCTAATGCGCTATGTACATGGTGAACAAGACTAAGGGTGATGCCCATCGGTGTCTTAAAGGATGTAACTATCACTATCTAGGGAGATAAGTTTACTGGGGACTTTGAAGTCTTGGCACTCACAGAGGCAGACAATTTCCTAGCACTACTTGGGTGCCCATGGTGTTACAAGAACAATGCGGACCTTCGGTTCAACAAAGGGTACATTAGATTTGAAAATAAAGAGGAACGGGTCATTATACCCCTAGCTGATGGGAAGTCAACACCCTATATTGAACCTTTAGGGGAAGAAGTTCTAGACAGGATATATGTGCGCTCAATCAGGGACCCAGAGATAATACATCCTACCGATGAAGTTATCCAATTTGAGGATGCTCAGTCAGTAAGTGATACCACCAATCTAGCATGTGACAATTGGGTACATGGAACTTATGAATTGATGAGATGGTAGTTGAGAGGGTCAGTGACTAAGGTGACAAAGGCACGCACAGTTCAGCGCCTAGGAGGAAAGGAGCTACCTAAGTATTCATGAGGAGCCTTCCTTGATATATTTTTGCATGAGATGGAGAGCTCAATGGAAGAATGAGAAGGAACGGAGGGGGCTCTTAAGTTATGTCCTACTCAACACAGCTGTACAGTGGTGGGCTACACATCAGGAGAGCCTTTTGGAATAGCGTGCGAGGTAAGAATTGCACTCTCTGTCATATTCTCTAAGAGTAATGTGCCCACCACCATCAAGGACTTCCATGGGAAGGAGCCCAAATATTTCCATATCCAAGAGTGTGAAAGGATCTAGAGAGAAGGTGTGGAATCTTTTCCACCATCCCCCTGGGTGTACAAGTTGTATTCTACACTGCATGGTTACGTGTGCATGCATGGTACATTCATTTAGAGATACGCCGCCATATAGGGAATTGGCAGGAGCTCGTGGCTGACCTCATTCAAACCTTTGAGTATCAGAATACCAAGACATCATTTGATAAGGCCTTATAGGGTATTAAGCACCTTAACTGTGGGGGATAGTGCCATGGCAGAAGATAGGCTATTGGGGTTACTAGGTGAACCAGGTTTAGAGGAGCACTTTGAAGAAGTAGAGGAAACAAAAGAGTTACAGATTGAACATCGCGTGTTTGGAAAAGGAGAAAGGGAAGTTGGTGTATGTGATTGATGGAGAGGAAGTGGAAAATCTTGGATGTTAGCCATTATAGTAGGAACGCGTGAGGTAGTGGATAGTGCTGATAATCGCACGCACGCACCTACCATGAGGCCTTAAAGACAAAGAAGGTTAACATCGGTTTAGGAGAAGAACCTAAGGAAGCTATTATTAGAGATTACTGGTCGGAGAAGGAAGTCTTTAAGATCATTGATTTGTTGTGCATGAATTTGAGGAGTTTATTCTCGTGCAGGTACCATGAGTTCAAAGGTGTTCACCATTCCTTGGGGGAGATGAAGATAAAACTAAAGGATGGTGCACACCTCGGTCAGGAAGAGGCCCTACCAGATGAATCCCAATTTTCACGTAAAGGTTAAGGAGGAGATAGAAAAAATGATAGCTTTTGGGATCATTGAAGTCAGTGGAAGAATCAGAATGGATAAGTCCGATGGTAATCAACATCAAGAAGGATGGGTGGATTAGGATTTGCATGGATTATAGGGAGCTGAACGTAGTTTGTGTCATTGATCCTTTTCCAACCCCCTTCACTGAAGAAATTTTGGAAGGAGTTGCTGGGCACGAAATCTATTCCTTTACGGATGGATTTTCAGGGTACCATCAAGTCTAGATTGCAAAGGAGGACCAGGAGAAGACAACTTTCACCACTGAGTGGGGAAGTTTTGCATATATGGTCATGCCCTTTGGGTTGAAGAATGCAACTTGCTATTTTTTCGTGCATCATGGTGCAAGCATTCCAGGACTTCATCCATAAGTTTCTTCAGGTCTATTTGGATGATTGGATAGTGTATGGTCTAGTCAAAGACCATTGTGAAAATTTGAGGTTGATGTTTGAGAGGTGTAGGCAAAGTTGAGGATATCCCTCAATATTAAGAAATGCATATTTGCTACACCCTTTGGCACATTATTGGGGCATATCATATGTAAGGAGGGTTTTCTGGTAGATCGTCGCTAAAGTTACAGTTATTGTGGGGTTAGGGGAGCCTACTAGCTAGAGCACAGTGTGGATTCCTTAGGCATATGGGTTATTACAGGAAATTCATCAAGGGGTATGCCAAGATCACCACACCTTTAGAGGAGCTGCTCAGACATAAAAGTACCTTCCATTGGGGAGAGGCATGCAACAGAGGGCATTTGATACATTAAATGATAGGCTTGTCACCGCACCTATATTGTGTTTTCCCTCTTGGGATAAGCCCTTCCATGTCCATGTAGATGCCTCAGGAACCACTATTGGAGAAATGCTTGCACAACTAGGTGAAGGAATTGTTGATCATCCTCTGTGTTTTGCAAGTAGGAAGTTGACACCAATAGAGTAGAATTACACCACAACTGAGTGTGAGGCATTTGTCAATGATCTACGTGCTTTTCAAGTTTAGACAATATCTGCTGGTAACACCCTTCATGTTTTACACTGACCACATGACATTAAAGTATTTGGTGAACAATCCCATTCTACAAGGGTGCATATGTCAGTGGGTATTGTTATTTCAAGAGTTTGAGTTCACCATAGTAGTGAAGCCTGGAAAAAGAAATTGTGGACCTGATCATCTGTCAAGAATTGATTTAGGGGAGGACATAGCAGAGTATTGAGGAGACAATGCCAGATGCATAACTATTTAGGTTACGGTGCATGCCCTCAGATTTGGAGGAGATTGCAGTATTTTTAAAGGAAGGTGTGGTGCCAGGAAGGAATGAAGGCATTAGAGAAGAAGAAACTAGCCATATGCACCGTGCCCTACATGCTGATCAATGGAGACTTATACAAGTTGGGACGTGATGAAGTTTTGCGCAGGTGTGTATTAGAGCATGATACACCTTGCCATCATGGAGGAAGCACATGGAGGAAGTGTGCGGGTGGACATTATGCAGGTGATGCCACCACATGTAAGATATTAATGGAAGGTTTGTGGTGGGAAACCCTCTACAAGGATTGTAAAGACTATTGTAAAGTGTGTGACCATTATTAGTGCATTGGAAAGCCAGGAAAGAGAGATGAAATTCCCTTTACACCCTATCCTAGCACAGAGCCTTTTGAAAAGTGGGCAATAGAATTTGTAGGCCCTATTGCACTAGCGACGCACGTAGGACTGGGTCACACTATGTCATCACTTGCATGGATTATCTAACAAGGTGGGCGGAGGAAGCCCCAACTAAAGATTACATAACAGCCACAATGGAAAGATTCTTGTGGGAGAACATTATCACAAGGTATGGATGTCCTTTGAGTTTAACTAGTGATAGGGGTATGCATTTCTTGAATGAGACCGTGAGGATCCTATTAGTCAGAGTTCATGGTGGCTCATCACAAGACTATGCCCTATCACCCACAAGCAAATGGAACCACAGAAGCATTCAACAAAATACTGAGTCATACCCTGACAAAAATTTGTGATTTCGGAAGACAAGATTGGGATGAAAAAGTATCAGTAGTATTATGGGCTTACAGGAAAACATATAAAAGGTTGAACAAAGCCACACCGTTTTCAGTTGGTGTTTTGGCGATGGAAGTTGTTTTTCCCAGTTGAATTCATGTTACCTTCTCTAAAATAATGCAATGCATAGGAGGGTTGGCTAATGAGAAAGTGACTGGAAGAAAGAATTGATGAGTTAATGAAGCTGGATGAGAGACGATCACTCGCCAGGTGGAGCCAAACAAGTAGAGAAAGCAAAGAAGAAGGCTTGGCATGATCGCCACATAAGAAACAAGAAGTTTGAGGTTGGGTAGATGGTCTTACTTTATGATTCTAAATTTATGTGCCATCCTAGAAAGTTGAAAGTTCATTGGTTGGGTCCTTACACAATCTCGTACATCTTGATTCGGGTGCGTGCCAGTTACAAGCGCTGGATGGGATGAAGTTTCTTGGACACTTCAATGGGAGTAGGCTGAAGCCCTACTATAAATAAATCTTCTTGGTGTTTGTAAATAAGGCAATTTTTCTAGTTAGTTTAGAATTTTCCTTTACGTGTTTCTTTTCTTGTGTTTCCCTTTCGCGTTGTTGTTTTTTTTTGCACCTTGGGCGCCGGTAACCTTATTGCTACTTTTTGAGAATCTGTGAGTGCGCAGAGGACCGCACATCATTTTAGTGTGGGGTGGAGTAATGTGAAGGAGTGCATGGTTAAAGTGCCAAGGAATTTTGTGTTAAAAATCCCAGTTGAATGGCCTTGGGTGAAAGAGGTGTATGGAGATAAAAATATGGAAAAAGGATGGTTGGTGTCAAGATAAAGCTACTTATAGATCCCACGTACAAAGGAGGAGAAAGTGACATTAAGCAACACGAGGTAGGCGGAGAGAAAAAATTAGGACAGAAGAAGTGCCTTCGGCACTGGTTACGCAGCGCACAAGAGTCTCCTGCCATGTTGGATTAGTTGTGCGTCAGAAGGTTTGAGGGTTGTCCGCACAGGTTGGGTGCTGTGAGTGAAAGCGCTGAAGACGGGCTTTGTTTGAAAAAGATGCATTAAATGAAAAAGGTATGGTGGTAGGTGAAGTAGCACTTAATGCTCAAAAAGGGAAAAATTATAAATAAAGGGGTAGAGGCACTTCATTTTTCACTTTGATGGTATAAGGAGAACATGAAGCACTTTTTGCACCTTTGCAAACTAGGGCTTCTAAAAAACTGATTCTGTGTGAAGAAAAATTTAGAGAGATTGAAGCGTGGGTAACTAGTTCAGATTTATCAAACCAAGAGGAAGGGATTTCACGGGTGTAGGAGAAGTTATGAGAAGGCACCATCTTGTGAAGGGAGTATCCCAGTTAGGGTTTGAAGAACTAGGGCACGGGTTTAAGAAATTTTCTTCACAAGTTCGAGATCTAAGGTTGGAGAGAGCAGAAGAACAGAGTAAGACAAAGTGATTGAAGTTGGGAAGAAGACCTAGAAAATGGCACCCAAGAAACCAGTTAGTACACCCAAGAAGGGCAAGGGAAAGGGCAAAGGGAGAAGCAACAAGAAATTGAAGCAAGCACAAATGAAGAGTGGTATGCAGAAATGTAGTACCCAGATGGAGTGTTGTTGGGGAAGGAGTGGGAGTCCCATCTTAGGGACATGTCTGTAAATGATTATAATCATCAGAAAAGCACAATTAAAAAGGAGTTGGTGTTGGAATTAGTGCGCCCAACAAACAAGAGGACACCAGAGGGTTTTCCCATTTATAATGATGATGTGAAGGTCAAGTTAGAGAAGGCAGGGTTATTACAACTCTTTGAGTTTCCCTACTTCGGGAAACCTAAGACGACTGTATCAGTGGCTGATGTCCTGCGCACGTGCATGAGGACTATTTCCACTTCACGGGGTGCAAGATGCGCATAACTCCTCAGCTAATTTCACATTTCACAGGCCTCATATGTGAAGGAGATGGGCTTAGAGGATGACTTGACTGACAAAGAAGTGATTAAGGAAACTATCTCCGCTTTCACATGTCAAAAAGGGGTCAAGGTATTATGATGTCGTAGACATCAAGGATCCAGTGATGAAGATGGCCACGCACTTGGTGTCAAAGCTAAATGGCCAGGAGAGATGGATCCAAGTCAATAAGCCATGGTTGAATGTTTGCAGAAAGATTTCAGAGGGCACCATCTATAATTTGTCTGCATTCATCGTGGATGAAATTATCAACTGTGTGAAGGAAGGTGACAGGATCCTTTTTGGAAATGTGCTGCTAACCATCGTGTTTTTGGAGATCAGGGTACCAGATGCATCAGATAAGTTCGTATGGGAGTACCCTGACTAAAACCCCTCACCCACCAAAAGGTTTGAGAAATACGCTTGTGACACTATGACAACAGTGCACAAGGCACGCTTGGAAAAGTGGTACATGCATGCCTAAGGAACTGCATTTGGGGTAGAATGGAGAATTCCCTGAACAACTACCAGCAGCCACCAGGGGAGAAGTAAAATTTGCTATGTACTAACATTTATTTTTAGGATAGATTCAAACTGTCAGATGGGACATGGAGCCCATGGTGCAAGCTTCCCCTTTGCCTTCACAGCTCAATACTTCCAAGTGGGAGTAAAAAGGTTCAAGGAGTCCAAAAATTTTAAGTTGGACCTTGGTAATCTAGACCAGGACCATAGGGAAATGTGCAAAGGGTTGGTGTACCCTAGAAAGCACGTGTACGTGGAGTGGTACATATCACATGAGGTACAAATTGACAAGGCCCATGACTCTACCCATTGTAGAAGGATCCGTGCGGGGCGCGTATACATTCACAGAAGACCCAAGTCAGAAAAGGGCACATATATAGAAAATGAGGTATCCATACCTCAAGGATCCAACTGGGAGGAAAATACCCATGCACCCAAACGGGAGGAAAAAGAACCAGAAAATAAAGTTCCAAGTGTGGTGGAGACACATGCATTAGGTTCCCCCGGGACAAGCACTAGAACCAACAGTAGGTATGCATGCAAGAAGATTCCCATAGTAAAAGAGAATAATCCAAAGCCAAAAGAGCCATCGGATAAGGAGTCATCAGAAGAAGAAGAAACAGACGTCACCTACACTGGAATCTCCAGTTCGGAAGATGCAGAGGGTAGAAGAGGAGACCACCTCGGAAGAAGCTGGAAATTTGGACAAGTGCATAGGAGAGAAAGGAAAATAGTGAAGAAGAATTAAGTGGGGAGGAGAATCCCCGGGAAAGATCAAGGGCCACCTATTTTAAATATAAATTATTTAGAGGAGGAAGGTGGAGAAGAAGAACAAGGGTTCCTTTTTGTGTAGCACAAGGATAGCTAGCTAGGAGGAAGCACCCTGGACATGGGAAAATATGAAGAGGCTAACATGCATAAGCAGGAGGTTACCAAGATCAGCACAAGAGTAGATGTCCAAGGTGGAAGAAGAAGAGGAGACAAGGGACATGGAGACCATGACAGAGGAAAAAGGGGAATGCGGCGTTAATCCAATATTGAACAAGGATAGAGGAGGAGAGCATAGCGGAAGAGGAACACGATAACACTAGAGGCCCTGGTTTTAACTGTAAGTATACCAAAAGGTATGCACGCATGGGAGGAAGACATGCATAGGGGGGGGAGGTCGGAGATGGGTTATAATGATTACCCCAAGAAGGTGTTTTGTGCACATGGTTCTGGAGTACACTTCCGGTGGAGGATCTATGTAGGCATGTCATCTTTTTACAAGGAGGCTGCCTATCCGCGGACAAGGAAGATGATCTCTTGAGAAAATAAGTCCCACCTTGATGAACCAGAGTTTGAGGTAGGTCACGGGGCAATAGTAACATTTCTAGGACCGGGAGAAGATAACCCAGTGGTGGATAGCCAGTAGCTCTCAGATGAAAAATTGTGGAACGCACTTAACAATGTCTCTGTTGAGATAGAGGCTAGACTCTTCGGGAAAAATGATAGGATCAGGGATATGGAATGGGACCTGAAGGAGAAAGAGGAATACCTAGCTACATTGACCAAGGAGCTGATCCAAGAAAATTTAATCAATGCACCTAGTGGACAGTGGGAATTAAAGGATGAAACGGAAAAAGGTGAGTGTTATGTATAAGAAAGTAGAATCCATCAACGGGGCCATACTATTAAAGCATCTGGAACCTAGCATCGCCCGCGTAGAAGTATGTATCTTCCTTGGGATTCCTAGAGGATTTTACAAGGGTCCTCACCATGGAAATATAGTTGCTAGCCTTGGAGTCTATAGAGGAAGTGGCCACGCGCCTAGAGAAGGAAGACAAGTTGAAGATCGTAGCACTCGTTGCAGAGTACAACAAAGTGCTTGCTGATGTAAGGGCCATGCTTCCCGGACTGTTGAGGCCACTATACGAAAATTTTCACAGATAGAGACAAAGTGGCAGGTTCCTTGGTCACCACTCATGAGGTAGAACTCAAGGAGTTCTAGGAGAAAAACAAGGGGAATAGGGGTAGAAAGAGACAAAATCCTTGCCGAGGTTGAGAAGAAATCAAGGCCATTGAAACCTTAAGGGTTTCAATCAAAAACTGGTTGAAGGAGTTATATCCATGTATCACATGAAGAATGGATGTGTTGGAGGATATATGCAAGGAATTGGAGAAGATCACGGATACTATGAGCACGCAAGGAGATGGACTAAATTTTGGGGAGGTGAGCACCCTGGTCGGCGACTTCTAACCTCTATCTGTTAGAGAGCGCAGGATGAAGTCGATGCCTAGAATAAATTGGAGGCCGACTTGCAAAAGGATTTTCCTAGTCTATTGCAATGATTCTTTCACTCTCCCATTCTTTCTTCTTTCCCCATTCTTTCATCCCCTTATTAATTTTCCTAGGTGTAATCCTATTGTATTTTTTCTCTCACTAAGAGAAGTGTTCCAACGGACGGAGAACAGGCGTAGTGTGGGGTGATGTTGGGCCCCTAGAATATTGACTAAGTATAAAAGGCGCATAGGCACGCAAGGAGTTAAAAAGACGTGCAAGGCAGGGTTTAAGAAAAGGGTTTAAGGAATCCCGTGGCATGCGCGATGCGCACAGACATAGAACCAAGGGTTCGGGACTTAATAAAATTGGACGTTCAGGGTAGAACACATGTGAAAAGCATGACCCGAGTTGCATGTGGATAAGGTGCCAGCCTGGCGATAGGTTGGCCCAGGAAGGAGCATGCCTGCGGTAGAAGCTTCTAGAAGCACATCATGGTATAAAGTGGAAAGCTCAGGCCTGGAGGAGCATGCTTGCATGGAGGACCACATTCAGACACTTGGCATTGGATCTAAGGGGGGCTGGAGGATGAGTTGGCAGTCCAGAAAATACTATAAATACAAGTGGCCTGTAGAGTAAACAGATATACTTAGAGATTGGGTGGAGCTCTGTAGAAATACTGCAAGAACTCTGCTAGTGGGTAATTGTATTCGGGAAAGGATGTATGGGGGCAAGGGGATTGTAATTTTTCTTTTTGGTAGCATAGTTACATTAGTCCAGTTGTAATGCATGACTGCGGTCTGCTTCTCTGTGACAGTCTGTAATGGCTCCATGAATGTAATGAGGTTATCGGTTATATATATATATATATATATGAATATCAATGGTTATGATGAATACATCTTACTCATAGGTCTTCTTTCATTTATGTTTATGTTAAGTATGGATGTTTGTATACTTCTTTATGTTATGATACAAGTTATATAATCTGTTAAGTACACCTGTCTGGAATGGCTGCAAGGATCTAGAGGCCATTCTGAGCTCTATGGTTCTTGTATGTTTTAAATCCTTTTGAAATCTCTTAAACACAAATCATAGATGATGTTTCCCACTAAACTCACATAAAAGAGAGACTCGGTACCCGTGCATGCCTTGGGTGAGTCACCCAGCTTCCACTGGGTGATAGGCCGGCATGCATGGGGTTCCTTTCTTTTGTGATAGGGGTAAAAATGACTACAATACTATTTATTTGGTAGGGCTCACATTTTCCATATATTTATTTATATCTTCCCCCATGATTTCTTGGAATGGGGATTGTTAGACGAATAGATTAATAATGACATCCTCTTGGCAAGAATCTTCTATAGGATTTGTGCTTTACATCTTCCATGGAATTTGTTATGCTTTTTTCTCATCTTCGCATGTTATCCAATGCCTTGGGTTTAGTCTTCTTCTCTTTGAAGGATGTGATGTCGATACAGACATACCTCTTTTTCTACTTGTTCCTACTTTATATATTGTACCTATCCCCATTATCTTTGGTGCTTGAGTTTAGGCATGACTAATCTATTATTTGTCCTTGTTAGCCTTTTTCTTAGGTTGTAGATAAAAGAAGATTTTCTGCACCTCATTCTTTACCATATGCTTGTCCTATTTTCTAAGTTGACAAATATCTATGACTCAAGTTCCTTCATACATGTCTTGATTGTAGACACAAAATCATGCACTTGGGTATATTTCTAGGTCCTAACAACATACTTTCATTTATATGATTCCTAAGTGAGAAAAATAGTAATTGACATATATCTTTGGCATTTTTGCTTTGTCTCTAGTCTTCCTTCTGGTATTTCACACTATATAGCCCATTCGATACTTTATTCCTTTATCTTTCATGATTATGGACACCAACATCCAGTCAAGATGCTAACGCTTAGGTGCCCTCATCCTTATAGGCACCCCTAAAATCTTTGCATCTTACTCGCCTCTTTTGAGCCTCTTTTATATTTTGGGCATATTATTTTCTTATCGGTCATCCTTTTAGTTTTCAATTGCAAAATTAAACCAAGGGAATCATAAGAATAGGAAGTTCATTTTTCCATCCATACATCTATTTACATTGGTACATTTAGCTATCACATGCTATCACCTGCATTTGCATAAGTGCCTTCTATGGAACAATTCTATCACACATTGTTAAAAAATATTCCTACCTCTTAAACTTGAGTGTACAAAGTAAGAAAATAGAAATATATTAACCTTAGAAGACACGAGGTTTAGAAATACCCGTAGATGATGGATGATGATGTTTGATGTTGCACTCCGTGAAAGGTTGGTACAAGATCCTCTCCTATAAGAAATTTGTAAATCATAGACACTAAAAAATATGATCAGTAAGATAAATGGTGGATTTCCTAGAAAAAGATAGTCCACGGAAGTCAATGGGATTCCTTACAAGGATTCCAATCCGATTTTAAACAATCAAGTGGATCTGAAATAAATATGATATACAATAACCAATAAAAAATAATGTGATGATAAATGATAGGTTTATTACAAAACAAATTGAAAATAGATGAGAGAAGGAAAAGGAAGACTATGGATCGAACTTGAGCTCAAAAATTCGATCCTGTTGTCAGGCCTCGTACTCAATCCAAACAAGTTTAATTAGGATGCATTGATACTCAAAATATGTAGCTCAATATCCTTCTACAACATCATGGATTTGTTAAGTGAAGTAAAAAATGTTCTCTAGCTCATCCAATGGGGCACAATGGATAGCCCACAGAGTTAGATCATGCAACAAGTCATCTTGCTCCCAGTAGAAAGGATGATGAATTATAGGTAAGGAGTGAATGATGATGATCTTGTGGTTCAAGCCACCTATTGACTTATAAAACCATCCATGCTAGAAATAATATTATAATCAAACAAACTTAGGATTACAAATAATACAAATTGACTAAGTGTTGATAACAATGGTAGAAGGACAGAAATACCAAGAATCACTCACAATTGTAGTAATCACTGATGATTCTGATAAATATTGATAGAACAATAAAAATAAGTGGTTGATGGATTAATTTTCTATTTTAGAATTATAGAAGCTAAAAGGAAATATAAAATGAATGGATGAAAAAATAAGAACACCTGAAACCTGATGTGGAAGCAAGGAGAAAGTTATGACCTTGATGAAAGATGACACAGAAAACTGGTGAAACCTACAAGCTGAGAGTTGAGATGCTGATCTAGAGAAGCTCTGGAACAACTCTACAATGTTTGAGAAGTGTTAAGAATGTTACTCGACAATAGTTTGAATACTCTAGTAAAAATTATGCTGATAAACTCAAGAAAAAATATAAGACTAATGAATGCAAGTGGAAGATCCTAGAGAGAGGTTGTAAAACTGATTTAAGTAATTGCTGATGATTACCTAAATCACCAATGATTCCAGTTTGTTTGAGCTTTGAAGGGAAAATGGTTGGAACGGTTTGCTAAATCAAGGTCTTTTTTTAGATTTAAAGGGGCGGATTTGTTAGATTGTTGGAGGACATGTTGTATTTGTTTTGGAGGGTGATTAGATCATACTAATTTAGGTGTTTATGTAGATGATAATGATAGGTGTATAGATGATAATGATAGGCATGTCGAGATAAGGGAGTTAGAAATAGGTTAAACATAGTATTAAATGGATTTTAAAGTTGATATTTAGGTTGATTTAGGTGGTTAAGAAAATAATTAAATTATTCTAGGTGGTTAGGTCTTAAAAACATGATTTTACATTGTAATAATGATGTGATTAAGGGATTTCATGAATATAAAATATTATGGAATATTGAACTTAAGATAAATGGTTTTTATAATGTAATGTGACTAAATGGTAGGTATGATTTAGAGTTTGAAATATCAATTAATTGAATGAAGATGAGGGGGTATGAATTAGGATATTGGGTGGTTAATTTATTTAAGAGACTAAGGGTGTGGTATAGAAATAATGATGCATTTAATTAATTTGATTGAATAAAAAATGAGGGTTGTAGATTTTTGGTGTCTACATTTGCCCCTTTTTGTCTAGCGGTTTAATGACAAAGGGTCAGAAATAAATGATGATGAGTTGTTTTATATGGGTGATCCCCCCTCAAAACGGGGTGACAAAATTTAGATACTGAATAAATGTTGATATTAATTATATTTTTTGATGATGTTGATGTTGATGTTAATGATATTGTTGATGTTTTTGATGTTGTTGGTGTTTTTAGGTGATGATGTTGATGTTGATGTTAATGATATTTTTGATATGTTGTGGATGGTATTTTTGATATCTTTGGTGATGATATTAATGTTTGTTTATATGTGTTTATTGTTTGCATATGGATGCGAAGCTTACGATCTGAGATTGTATCCCTCTTATTTTGAATGAGGTGAGAGAGAATATGACTGATGAAGATTGGGAACATATTGGGGCTGTTTTTTTAAGTGGAATTAGGGATTATAGATGTATCCAAAGATGCATGAGTTTTATGTTGGCATTATTAGAGTGGTGGAATCCTTCCACTTGTAATTTTTGGCTACCCACTGGGGAGATTACTATTACTTTGGAGGATGTTCATCGCATCATGTGACTACCTATCCATGGAGAGGGTATTTATATTATCAATGAGGAAAAGTAAATAGATGTGATGCAAAGGTTATATGGTGATGAGTTACAACATAAGAGATATGCATCAGGAGCATTTGAGTACCAGGTGTTGTATGGGCCTAAGAGATAGGGTTGTACATGAATGACCATGATGATGATGGCCATATCATGTTTTGATTTGCCAAATTTAGAAGGCAAAATTTTCTTGGATGATGACAGAGGTTGTGGTAGAGATGATGGAGCATTGTACCATGTTTGAGTGGAGGCCCACATTACTTGCACACATATTTAGAGAGTTATGGGCCTAGAAATCCCACAAACGTTATGGGATTGATGTTGGATTTTTATTACAGTGTTGGACATATGAGCATATTGCTATTTCTCATCCATTAGGCCTATTATGGGGTATTGATGATAGTCATGTGGGGTTTATGAGATGGTGACAAGACAAGGGACGAGGGAAAAATAAGAAGAGGGCTGGTTTTTATAGAGATTTATTAGCAGGACTGTAGGTGGGGGATGTGGTATAGAGGGTGTATTTATATTTTCATGATTAGCCCGAGTATCCTCACAAGTTGATTGTCTTATAATAGGACATGTGGGTCCAGGGCCGTAGATAAGGAGAGGATGAGTTGTTACATTTTGATCGAGTGAGGAGAGAATTTGGAATGATTAAGGGTGTGCTCGAGGATTCTGTTCAGTATTGATGGGAGGATGGAGATACAAAGACTTTGAGGGAAGTGGTGATGAGGCACATGATTATTAGTGAACAACGGGGGGCTATTGGCCCTAATGATGATGGTGATATAGTTCCCATTGATGATGTGGGGTCACTCCAAAGTATATGGCATGGTGGACTTGTACCTTGAGGGATTTTGATAGGATGAGAGTAGTACAATGAGTGAAATGGGTACATGCTCAGGTAGAGGGAGGAACATAGGAATAAGGGGTGGTGCAGGTATTTGATGATGATGATAGTGATGAGGAGGAGGGTGATGGTGATGTGGCAATGACTATTACAGTGGTGATGGTTGAGAAGGCCATGGTGGAGGGAGAGAGGGATACGATTTTCAGAGAGAGATGACCTCTTAGGCTTTATAGACACTTTAATTGTGAAGCGGGACAATGTAATGCCCATTAGGGAGATTACTATTACTTTGGAGGATGTGTTGTATATATCTTCCTCCGGGTAGATATAGACAAGCGGAAGAATATGGAAACCAAAGAAATTCAAACCTCAGCCCATGGCGCACAAAAGAGGCGCACAGAAATGAGTGTCGACATAAGAAAGAATGCGCCCATGGCGCACAGAAGAGGCGCACAGAAATGAGTGTCGACATAAGAAAGAATGCGCCCATGGCACACAGAAGAGGTGCACAGAAATGAGTGTCGACATAAGAAAGAATGCGCCCATGGCGCACAAAAGGGGTGCACGACAATGAGTGTCAACAGTAAAATGGATGCGCCCATGGTGCACAAAAGGGGCGCACAAAAATGAGTGTCGACATAAGAAAGAATGCGCCCATGGCGCACAAACGAGGTGCACAGAAATGAGTGTTGACATAAGAAAGAATGCGCCCATGGCGCACAAAAGAGGCACACAGAAATGAGTGTCGACATAAGAATGTATGCGCCAAGGCGCAGGAAAGTGGCGCACAGAAATGAGTGTCGACATAAGAAAGAATGCGCCCATGGTGCACAGAAGAGGCGCATGAAAATGAGTGTCAACGGGGCAAAATTTTCTCCTTGGCACACGTAAGAAGATGTCGACACACACACGGATGCGCCTATGGCGCACCTTCAGGAGGCGCAACATTCTGAGTGCTGACAGGAAGCAGACCCTGACCCAGATATTCAGATGGCCATAACTTTTGACTGGGAGCTCCGATTCACACAAGGTTGGACTTTTTGGAAAGCCTACGGTGTCCTCTACCTAACTACGATTGGATATATTTAATTGGGTGGGAACAAGTTATTAAAAATGCAAAATACAGTTTGCCACTTTTGGGGTTTGATATGGTCCTCACCCACCACCATAATGAGATGAATTAAATACAACCTGAGGTGGTTGGGGTAGATTTGGACTTTCTCTCTCTTCTCTCTCTCATTCTTCCTATAAATTGTAAGGAGGGGCTTCTTTCTAAAGGTTGGATATTCTTGTTTTGCCCCTCCCTTCTTCTCTTTGGCAGGTGAATCTGTGGAGTTAAAACCTCCCATTTAAAACTGTAATGCAGCTTTGCCTCTTGGCATTTTGCAGTGTGTTGTGTCAATATTTGGAGCAAATTAATGCATGTTTGTGGATGATTATCAACCCTCTCAATGTTTATTTGCATCTTCTTGATCTTTCACTGCAAATCTGGTTATCTGTGCATGATCTTGCATTACATTTTTATGGTCTGTGTTTATTGGCAAGACAGGTGTTCTTCATTCCTCGGTGCATCACCTCTGTTAGTTTAGGTTTTATTTTCTGCATTTTCTTACCCCTGTCTACTTGGAAAATTAGATTAGGTTTTGAGTAGACCCTCTACATTTTTACGTGTGCATTTGAACAGAGGAATAGGAACCGGCCTTCATCCAGAGAGCTTTTCTGATTTCACAAGGTCCCACACTTGGGAAAAGCTCCATGTTATGCAATCATACTGAGAATCTGCAACCCATCGAGTTACAGAGTCCCAGGGGTGCTGTGATTTTGCATCAACAGGATGTTCATTGCATTATGCGAATACCTATCAGCAGAGAGGGAATTTATATTATCAGTGAGGTAGAGTGGCTAGATGTGATGCTGAGTTTATATGGTGACGAGTCACAACATGTGAGATATGCATCATGAGCATTTGAGTACGAGACATTGTATGAGCCTTGGAGAGAGTAATGAGGCCATAAATTACCATTATTTTATCCTTCCAAGTTACCTTTGAAAGTGGATTTAAATGTAATCTTGGAACTTATAGTTTACTTAAGATATAATATATGATATATATCTTGTTCATTCTTTAGAAGTCTTTTGTAATCTATTTTGTTGACTAACCTTATTGATTATTTAGGAAAGATGCAAAGTCTTGTGTATACAGGCTATAGAGGAAATATAATGATTGTTATGGAAAAATGGAATTGATCATGAATAGTATCTAAACTCAAATATGATTTCATATTCATATTCCTCTTAAAAAATTATGCAAGTTCAAAAAATATTCATCTCAATCTGAGATCGTGTGCAAAAGTTATATCTATTTTTAGTTAGCTCCAGAACAATCGGAGTTAGCTCTGAAACTTACAGTTTTAGTTCCAAAACTTACAGATTTAGTTCCGAAAATTGCAGATTTAGTTCCATAACTTGTAGACTTAGTTCCGGAACAATTCCAGAATAATTGGAGTTAGCTCCGAAACTTGCAGTTTTAGTTTCAGAACCTGCATAAAATGAGGAATTGTGAATAATCAAAGAATCCAATAGGAAATTTGAGAGATGTTTTTATTCATAGAAATTTGTTTAATAAAAACCTCATTCAAATTTGCTACAGGTTTTACCAATAAAGAGAAATCTAACTTTTAGTGAACTGCAGTCAAAGGAAAAGTGTATCAGACGAGTACTAAACATTCCAAAACCAAAAACAACAATTCAAATGAAAAATTTGAGAGAGGTTTTTGTTCATAGAAATGTGTTTTAAAAAAAATATTATTCAGATTTACCACATGTTTTACCAATAAAAAGTAATCTAACTTTTAGTGAGCTGTAGTCCAATGAAAAAATGTATCAGACGAGCACAAAAAGTTGCACAGTCAGAAACAACAAAGTCAAATGGAAAATCCGGGAGAGGTATTTGGTTAAAGTAATTTTTGAGGAAAAACCCCCTTCCAATAAAATAAGAGGATAAAATCATTGTGATTCTTGTTACCAAAAAGCAAGGAGAAGATTTGGAAGCAAATCTTTCTAAAATAAGCAAGATAAGATTTGACTCCAATAATATATCTCTCTCCATATTTTGTGGAGATGAAGATCTTAGTTGTTAGGATTGGAATAAAGATAAGAATAAATTGTATTTCCCAAAATAAGAAGTTGGATGTATGATTAAATTATAAATGTAACCTTCCACACTCATATATGTAATTTTTCCTACTAAGAATAAGAGATCCATTTTTTTCTCAATCTTCTGAGTGAAATTTTTTTGTAGGTTTTGAATTAAGTTTGAAAGTATGAATTAAGTCCTCTTCCAAGGAATGAGCTGGCCACTCATTCCAAGATAGAAAGATCAATTTTTTATGTTCTTTCCTTTTAATGTTTTATGTTTAGTTCTTTATTCTGTAGTTTTCCTTTTGTTGAAATTTTTTGATTTTATGTTATGTGATCTTTCTTTCCGTACAATTTCTGTTGTGACCCTGTAAGTGTCTGATTTATATATTTTTTATTTTAATTTAGCAATTTCATTTATGTAAGTGTGTCTTTAAATTTTTACATGTGTGATTTATTTTATGCAAGTTTGGATTGTGTTTAATAGAGCTGTTTTCGAAAGAACATTTTTCTCTTAATGCATACAGCCATCAGACACCAGACATGAATTAATATTATTAATGGTGAGGACTGACGAACCTCATCATTTTGGCATCATTTCCGGGGACATGATGTTATTAAGAGATTCAAAGTTTTCTAAGAGAATATTCTACTGACAGTAGAATACCTCTTGGAAAATTTTGTGACAGGAAGTATTTGGAGGTAGTTCTTTAAACTTTTATTTTCTGTAAAGAGATTAATATTTCTTTCATGTAATATAGATTAAAATTTTATTTCTACAATTAGGAATGTTAGATTGTAAATATTAACCTCCCCACAAACTAACTCTGTGTATAAGAAAAATGACTATGATGTTTGATCAAGAAGGTATAATGACATGGATAAATAATTCAGACCTGGATTCTATTTATGAAGAAATGGTAGAAATATGATATTGAATTTGGAAATAGATCTAATTGATAAAATATCAAATGCCATTATTGACAACCACCACCATTTCCCCTTATATCAACTAACAATTCAGTGATCTTATTGCACATAACCTTAGTAAAAAACTGGCTTATCCAACTTGTATTAATGAAGTGGTAGCATTTCTAATTAACTCCATCCATATTCAGGGACTTCATTAGAGGCAAAATAAAAATCCACTCATAATAAATCCACCCATCCAAATTATTTTTTCATCCCATAATAAAATTCAATCCTTGAATCATATCCATTAGAAAAATTTGTTTTCATGTCTTTCAATTTCTTCATTTTTGTATTGCTTGTATAACATTAAGAAGAAATTATTGTGAATATGAAGGAAAACACTTTTTTCATGCTAACATCTACAAGATTTTCTAGAGTTGTTCTTGGTACCAGCATGTAGATTTTTGAGTACCAACAGTATCAACCAAGGAGCAATTTGGAGGGACCTACAGATACATAACACAATCCATCTCTTGAGATCACTAGTTTGAGCTTAGAAGAATACTACGGTGATTCAAATAATGCACAATTCAAGTTGGGATTTGAAGACCTAAAAATTTTCTACACAATTTTTGGAAATCTTCTTGGAGTTACCAAGTATGCAAAGAGTTTTTATGAGATCTCAGACATTGCTTCTTATTTTACACATGCTACACTTTGATGAATATAGTCTAATGATGGATCAAATTTTTCTCTAATATTTCTCATCCTATCATTTTAGTAAAAAAAGTAAAAATAATTAATTGGAAAACCAGCTTGTTGGCCAATCAATGGAAAAAAAATTAATTTTTTTTTATTGGAAAACCAGCTTGCTAGCCAATCAAAGGCAAAAGAAACTTTGATTGGAAAACTAGCTTACTGGCCAATCAAAGAAAAAAAACTTGATTGGAAATTAGCTTGCTGGTTAATCAAAGTAAAAAAAAACAAAAGAAAAACTTTGATTAGAAAACCATCCTGCTGGCCAATCAAAGGCAAAAGGGAGGTGAATCTTCTTCAAATAAAATCGATTGTTACCTGGTGTCTTCCTTCTCGACACTATTTGACCATGTTAACAATAAGAAGAAAAGGACAACTAGAGGTATGATCAAGTTATTTTTTTCTAATATTTTATTTTTAAGCTTTCTTGTAAGTATTTTTACTATAGCTAGATCCACTTTTAAGATCTCCAAGGAAGGAATGATAAAATTCACATCTCCCCTACTTACAAATATGAAAATATATGCACCTCTTTGTAATCAAAATTTTCGAGTCTAATTAATGGGCAACCATGAATAAAAAACATACATGAGGACATGCATGAGTTTAGGTGTGGGAGAGAAGGAGAAGCATGAGGTATGCATTTTGATTTTAAATATGAGGAACAACAGAAGGAGATCCACACAAGAACCTACTGCAAAAGGAAAGAAATCAAAATAGCAGAAGGAGATCCATACAAGAACCTACTGTAAAAGAAAAGAAATAAAAAATAAGAGAAGGAGATCCACACAAGAACCTGTTGTAAAAGAAAAGAAATAAAAAAAATAGAAGGAGATCCACACAAGAACCTGCTGTAAAAGAAGAAAATAAAAAATAGTAGAAGGAGATCCACATAAGAACCTGTTGTAAAATAAAGAAAGTCAAAAATAGCAGAAAGAGATCCACACAGGAACCTACTATAAAAGAAAGAAAATAAAAAACAACAAAAGGAGATCCACACAAGAACCTGCTGTAAAAAGAAAGAAAATAAAAATTAGCATAAGAAGATCCACACAAGACCCTGATGTAAAAGAAAAGAAATAAAAAACAACAGAAGAAGATTCACACAAGTAAAAGAAAGGAAATTAAAAATCAACAGAAGGAGATCCATAAGAACCTTTCCTTGAACTATATATGGAATGCATACATGCATAAGCTCAATACAGAGAAGACTCTAAGAAGAGGAGCTAATAATATAATGCATGAGGACATGCCTAATATTAGGTGGTGGGGCAATGATAAAGCCATAAATTGGCCATAAATTACCATTATTTTTCCCTTCCAAGCTACCTTTGAAAGTGGATTTAAATATAATCTTGGAACTTATAGTTTACTTAAGATATAATATAGGATATATATCTCGTTCATTTTTTAGAAGTATTTTATCTATTTTGTTGACTAATACTATTGATTATTTAGGAAAGATGCAAAGTCTTGTGTATGTAGGCTATAGAGGAAAGATAATGCTAGTTATGGAAAAGTGGAATTAATCATGGATAGTATATCTAAACTCAAATATGATTTCATATTCATATTTCCTCTCAAAACATTATGTAAGTTCAAAAATAATCATCTTAATCCGAGATCGTGTGCAAAAGTTATATCTATTTTTAGTTAGCTCTGGAAAAATTGGAGTTAGCTCCGAAACTTGTAGATTTAGTTCTGGAACTTACAGATTTAGTTCCAAAACTTGCAGATTAGTTCTGCAAACTTGTAGAATTAGTTCCAAAACCATGGCGTTAGCTCCGAACTAATTCGATTCGCTCCCGAAAACTTGAAGGTCTTAGTTTCAGACAAAACTGCCTACCCATTAGTATTGTTAATAATAAAAGAATGTCCAAGGGGAAAAAATGAGAGATTTTTTTGTTAATAGAAATGTTTTTACTAAAAACCTCTCTTTATATTTGCTACATTTTGCCAATAAAGGAAATACCAACTTTTAGTGAGTTGCAGTCCAAGAAAAAGTGTATCAGATGAGCCCTAACAGTCCACAACCCAGCAAAAAAAATACGTCAAATGGAAATCTGAGAGAGGTTGTTTTTGTTCATCGCATGTGTTTTACACCAAATATTCAGATTGTGCAAAGATTGTACAAATTAAAACGTAATCTAACGTTTTTCGTGAGTTGCATTCCAAGTGGAACAGTGTACAAAAACAAAAAAAAAAAAAAAAAAAAAACAAAAAAAAAAACGAGCACCCAAGTTCCATAGTCATAGACAACAAAGTAAAAATGGAAATTGGGAGAGGTATTTGTAAACGTAATGTTTTTACTGGCAAAATTCCTTCAATTAAAGTAGGGAGAATAAACTTCATTGTGATTATTGTTCCCAAACATTAAGGAGAAGCATTGGGAGAAATCGAACCTAAAAATAAGCAAGATTAAGATTTGGGGGGGGGGGAAAAAAAAACTCCACTAATAAATACATTCTCCAAGTATTGTGTGGAGGCTGGGGATTTAGTTTGTTCGGATCGGAATAAAGAGAAGAATTAAATTCATTTCAAATTCAGAAGATGGTTGGATGATTAAACTTATTATTGAACACCTTCCACATCGGTTATGTTAATTTTTCTACCAAGAAAAAGAGATTCATTTTTTCTCCCTTCTGAGTGAAAATTTTCGACAGGTTTTGGAATTAAGGTTAAAAAGTTATGATTAAGTTCTCTTCCAAGGACTAAGCATGGACCATCATTCCAAAGAGAGGAATCAATTTTTTATGTTATTTCCTTTCAATGTATGTTCAGGTTTTGTTCTTATGTCGTTTGTTTTGTGTTATGAAAATTTTGATTGCATGTGAGTTGATCTTTTTTAGTATAAATTCTTGTTGTTGTGAAACTGTAGGTGTCTAATGTAAAAAGTTTCACTTATTGTTAAATTACGAATTTAATTGTCTGAAAGGGTGTTTCCTTCATGCAACAATTTATTTCTGAAAGTGTGTATTATATTTCCACAGCCTGATTTTACTTTATGTACGTTGGATTGGGTTACGGAGTTTTTTCTAACAGACATTTTTTCTCTTAATGGGCATATAGCAATCGAACACCAGCCTCTTGGACCCATTTTAATGAAAATGATTTGAAGACCCTAAATTAGAAGAGGGTCTGTACCAGATGACCTGATGATGATGGCCCTTCGCATGGTCTTTTTGCAAGATTCAAGAGGTGTAGATTTTTCCCTAGTGATGACCGAAGGTTGTGGTAGAGATGATGGAGAACCCGTACAGTTATACGGGGGGGGCCCCCATTCCTTAACTAGAAATTTAGAGATGGTGGGACTTGGAAGGCCCAAAAAAATTTAGGGGATGGCTCTTGTCTTTTATTACAGTGTTGGGTGTCTTGAGCATATTGCTATTGCTAATCCATGGGGGCCTGATATGGGGTAGTGATGAAGTAATGCAAACTTTACATGCGATGGCGGGTTAGGGGGACAAAGGGATGGGGAAAGAAGACGAAGAAAAGGGATGGTTTTTATAGAGATTTCTTAAGGACTGCAAGTGGGGGATGTGGTATGGAGGATGTATTGATTTTCCTGACTAGCTTGAAGTATCCTTATGGTTTGATGGGATTATAGTAGTACGTGGGTCAAGGCCGCAGAGAATGAAAAGGATGAACACCTATTTTTTTAATCAGTGAGGAGGTAGTTTAGATTGATTCAGGGTGTTTGCCAAGGAGGTCCCATTCGGTATAATGGGCGGATGGAGATATAGAGGACTTTGGCGGGGCCAGTGGCGGACGAGGCCCTGATATTGATGGCGGGAATCGAGGAGGGGCTATGGGCCATAATGATGATGGTGATTTATATTGGGCCAGTGATGATGCAGGGTGATGACAGGAGTATCACGGCATGGGTGGGACTCATTCTTTGAGGGATTATGATGGATGAGAGTAGACAATGAGGAGATGGGCCATGCTTCAGGTAGAGGAGGAGCAACGGCACATGAGGGTGGTTTGAAGTATTTGATGATGAAATAGTGCATGAGGAGAGGGTTGATGTTAATGTGGGTACGGCAAGGGTTAGGGGTAACAGGCAAGAAAGATGTGGGGTTTGTCTGTTGTAAACATTCCCAGTTACGATTCCTAGAAAAGGGAACTTTTTTTACTAAACGTGTCTCTGCTCTAAAATGATATAATCTAGAACACCCAAGTTCCAGTTTTAAAATAAGTTCTCAATTTTAAATGAGTAATTATTTACAAAACACATTAATTTAGACCCAATTTATTTGTTTCAAATATTCATAATATAAGACACACAAATTTCTTGCCATTCAATCTCATAACAAGATAACCATAGCAACTGTAATGGACTCGATGAATTGACCGATCTCCCATTTTCATGGTCGGGAGTTTCATTGATATCTAATTCATGGGACTTGGCTTTCTTACCGATTCTTCATGGAGTTAATGTAAGGTATACTAAGTTATACATAGTTTATATTTACCCTTGGGGTATGAAGTTTATATGTTAAGAGGGAAATATCTGATAAATGTTTATCGATATTCATCTGCAAATCCTATTCTTAAACTAGGTGATTTCTAGGGACAACCGTGACCAACAGATGGATAAAGTTGGCCAAAGATTTTCACCCTGCATTTCTAGGCATTGATTAGATTACCTAGACAGGAATACTGTAATGGAATACATTCCTCACCCCCACTTATCTGTCACTTTAGAATGGGTCTTTTTCTGGACTCATGTCAATCATATTGTACAGAGTTAAAACCTTAATACCAAGTTCAGCAATATGAAAAAGATTATAGCGAAGAAAAGAAACTCGTGTGACTAAGGGTTACACATCCATTACATAATCACCCCAGTCATTTGTGTAGTCTAGGTTTACCTTTCGTCCTCGCCGAGTCCACTCATATAAAAAAAGTAAAATAATTAAGTTGGAAAACCAGCTGTTTGCCAATCAATTGAAAAAAAATTAATTTTTTTTTATTGGAAAACCAGCTTGCTAGCCAATCAAAGGCAAAAGAACTTTGATTGGAAAACTAGCTTACTGGCCAATCAAAGAAAAAAACTTTGATTGGAAAATTAGCTTGCTGGTTAATCAAAGTAAAAAAAACAAAAGAAAAACTTGATTAGAAAACCATCCTGCTGGCCAATCAAAGGCAAAAGGGAGGTGAATTCTTCTTCAAATAAATCGATTGTTACCTGGTGGTCTTCTTCTCGACACTATTTGACCATGTTAACAATAAGAAGAAAAGGACAACTAGAGGTATGATCAAGTTATTTTTTTCTAATATTTTATTTTTAAAGCTTTCTTGTAAGTATTTTTACTATAGCTAGATCCACTTTTAAGATCTCCAAGGAAGGAATGATAAAATTGCACATCTCCCCTACTTACAAATATGAAAATATATGCACCCTCTTTGTAATCAAAATTTTCGAGTCTAATTAATGGGCAACCATGAATAAAAAACATACATGAGGACATGCATGAGTTTAGGTGTGGGAGAGAAGGAGAAGCATGAGGTATGGCATTTTGATTTTAAATATGAGGAACAACAGAAGGAGATCCACACAAGAACCTACTGCAAAAGGAAAGAAATCAAAATAGCAGAAGGAGATCCCATACAAGAACCCTACTGTAAAAGAAAAGAAATAAAAAATAAGAGAAGGAGATCCACACAAGAACTGTTGTAAAAGAAAAGAAATAAAAAAAATAGAAGGAGATCCACACAAGAACCTGCTGTAAAAGAAAGAAAATAAAAAATAGTAGAAAGGAGATCCACATAAGAACCTGTTGTAAAATAAAGAAAGTCCAAAAATAGCAGAAAGAGATCCACACAGGAACCTACTATAAAAGAAAGAAAATAAAAACAACAAAAGGAGATCCACACAAGAACCTGCTGTAAAAGAAAGAAAATAAAAATTAGCATAAGAAGATCCACACAAGACCCCTGATGTAAAAGAAAAGAAATAAAAAACACAGAAGAAGATTCCACAAGTAAAAGAAAGGAAATTAAAAATCAACAGAAGGAGATCCATAAGAACCTTTCCTGAACTATATATGGAATGCATACATGCATAAGCTCAATACAGAGAAGACTCTAAGAAGAGAGCTAATAATAAATGCATGAGGACATGCCTAATATTAGGTGGTGGGGCAATGAATAAAGCCATAAATTGGCCATAAATTACCATTATTTTTCCCTTCCAAGCTACCTTTGAAAGTGGATTTAAATATAATCTTGGAACTTATAGTTTACTTAAGATATAATATAGGATATATATCTCGTTCATTTTTTAGAAGTATTTTTATCTATTTTGTTGACTAATACTATTGATTATTTAGGAAAAGATGCAAAAGTCTTGTGTATGTAGGCTATAGAGGAAAGAGAATGCTAGTTATGGAAAAGTGGAATTAATCATGGATAGTATATCTAAACTCAAATATGATTTCATATTCATATTCCTCTCAAAACATTATGTAAGTTCAAAAAATAATCATCTTAATCCGAGATCGTGTGCAAAAGTTATATCTATTTTTAGTTAGCTCTGGAAAAATTGGAGTTAGCTCCGAAACTTGTAGATTTAGTTCTGGAACTTACAGATTTAGTTCCAAAACTTGCAGATTTAGTTCTGCAACTGTAGAATTAGTTCCAAAACAATTGGAGTTAGCTCCGAAATAATTAGAGTTAGCTCCGAAACTTGCAGTTTTAGTTTCAGAACCTGCATAAAATGAGGAATGTGAATAATAAAAGAATCCAATGGGAAATATGAGAGGATTTTTGTTCATAGAAATGTTTTTAATAAAACACTCATTTATATTTGCTACAATTTTTACCAATAAAGAGAAATATAACTTTTAGTGAGTTGCAGTCCAAGAAAAAGTGTATCAGATGAGCACTAAAAGTCCACAACCAGAAACAAATAAGTCAAATGGAAAATCTGAGAGAGGTTTTTGTTCATAGAAATGTGGTGTTTAACAAAAATTATTAAGATTTTTGCTAAAGATTTTACCAATAAAAAGTAATCTAACGTTTAGTGAGTTGCCATTCCAAGTGAAAAGTGTATCAAACGAGCACCAAAAGTTCCATAGTCATAGACAACAAAGTCAAATGGAAAATCTGGGAGAGGTATTTGGTAAAAGTAATGTTTTATGGAAAAATATCCTTCCAATAAGTAGGAGAATAAAATCATTGTGATTATTGTTACCAAAAATTAAGGAGAAGATTTGGGAGCAAATCTTCCTAAAATAAGCAAGATAAGATTTTGACTCCAATAATATATCTCTCTCCATATTTTGTGGAGATGGAGATCTTAGTTGTTAGGATTGGAATAAAGATAAGAATAAATTGCATTTCCTCAAAATAGAAGTTGGTTGGATGATTAAATTATAATTGAAACCTTCCACACTCGGTATATGTAATTTTTCCTACCAAGAATAAGAGATCCATTTTTCTCAATCTTCTGAGTGAAATTGTTCTACAGGTTTGAATTAAGTTTAAAAGTATGAATTAAGTTCTCTTCCAAGGAATAAGATGACCACTCATTCCAAAGATGAAGGATCAATTTTTTATGTTCTTCCTTTCAATGTTTTATGTTCAGTTTTTCTTATGTAGTTTTTTTTTGTGTTATAAATTTTTTGATTCATGTTCATGTGATCTTTCTTTTCGTATAATTTCTGTTGTGAACTTGTAGGTGTCTAATTTAAATTTCACTTATTTTAATTTAGCAATTTCATTCATGCAAGTGTGTTTCCTTCATGCAAAATTTATTTCTGCAAGTGTGTCTTTACATTTCCCACATGCATGATTTACTTTATGTAAGTTTGGATTGTGTTTAACGGAGTTTTTTTCTAAAGAACATTTTTCTCTTAATGCATATAGCCTCAGACACCCAGCCCTGGATTGACATTATTAATGAAATGATTGAAGCCCTCATTAGATAGGAGGGTTGTACATAGATGACCATGATGATGATGGCCTTCTCATGGTTTCTTTGCCAGATTCAAGAGGTGGTAGATTTCCCTAGATGATGACCGAGGTTGTGGTAGAGATGATGGAGAACCGTACCATGTTTGAGTGGGGGCCCACATTACTTACATAGAAATTTAGAGATTTGTGGACTTGGAAGGCCCAAAAAATTTATGGGATTGATCTTGTATTTTTATTACAGTGTTGGGTGTATGAGCATATTGCTATTGCTATCCATTGGGCCTGCTATGGGGTATTGATGAGAGTCATGCAAACTTTATGAGATGGCGGTAGGACAAGGGATAGGGGAAGAAGAAGAAAGGGCTGGTTTTTATAGAGATTTATTAGTAGGACTGCAAGTGGGGGATGTGGTATGGAGGATGTATTTAGATTCTCATGACTAGCCTAAGTATCCTTATGAGTTGATTAGCTTACAGTAGGACAAGTTGGTCAAGGGCCATAGAGCATGAAAGGATAAACTGTTATTTTTTGATCAAGTGAGGAGATATTTTGGATTGATTCAAGGTGTTCCCAAGAAGCCCATTCAGTATAAATGGGAGGATGGAGATATAGAGACTTCAAGGGAAGTGGTGACGAGGCCCATGATTATTGATGAGTAATCAAGGGGCTATGAGTCCTAATGATGATGGTGATATAGTTCCCATTGATGATGTAGGGGTGATGCTAGAGTACACAGCATGGTGGAATCATTCTTTGAGGGATTATGATAGGATGAGAATAGTACAATGAGTGAGATGGGTACGTGCTTAGGTAGAAGGAGGAGCACAGGAACATGAGGTGGTGAAGATATTTGATGATGATGATAGTGATGAGGAAGAGGGTGATGTTAATGTCATAGTGGCTATTGTAGAGGTAAAGGCCAAGAAGGCTGTGGTGTAACATTCCCATTTACGACTCTAGAACAAGGGAACTTTTTTTTACATAACGTTCTCTGCTCTAAATTATCATAATCTAGAACACAAGTTCCAAGTTTTAAATAACGTTCTCTAATTTAAATGATTATTATTTACAACACACATTAATTTTAGACCAATGTTCTTTGTTCACATATTCATAATATAGGAACACACATTCTATGCCATTCAATCTCATAACAGATAACCATATGCAACTGTAATGACTCGATGAATTACCGATCTCCATTTCATGGCTCGGAGTTTCATTGATCTCTCATTTCATGACTTGGCTTCTTACCGATTCTTCATGGTAGTTAAATGTAATGTATACTAAGTATACCTAGTTCTCTTTACCCTTTTGGGTATTGAAGTGTTATATTTAAGAGGCCTATCTGAATAAATGTTATCGATATTCATCTGAAATCCTACTTCTTAAACTAGGTGATCTAGGACAACGTGACCAACAGCTTGCGATAATTTGGCCAAAGATTTTCACATGCATAGCATGATTATATTCCTAGACAGAATACTCGTCAATGGAATACATCCTTCACCCCCACTTCATCTGTTACTTAGAATGGTCTTTTCTGACTCATGTCAATCCTCTTGTCCAGAGTTAAACCTTAATCCAAGTCAGCAATATGAAAAGGTATAGCGAAGAACTCGTGATGACTAAGGGTACACATACATACATAATCACCCCTAGTCATTTGTGTATGTCTAGTTACCTTTGTCATCGCGAGTCACTCCATATACAAGGAAATGTTCCTAACTTGGTCCAAAGTAAACTTGAGGCCAAGTTAAGTCTTATGTAAACTTAGATGATCCAATTCAGAAGGGTGTTGCAACATGTCAGCTGTAAAATTGTGTCGTAATGAATACTCGACCTTCATGATGACACCTTATTATAGTTGGTGTGTACCTACATCTTGTGGAATCCTCCCATCTAGGGATACATATCTAGCTAAGAGGTTGAACACTTTCTTATCGTTATGATTTAAGAATAAGTTTCAAAAACTTTGTTGATCCTCTAACCTCTTTGTTCATTATAGTTGCTAGCTAGGAATGACTTAAATTTTCATGAAGCTTAATCTATAATCACTCCTCCCTTCTGAAGGATTGTATATTGTTTCTTGGTTCATTATTTAAAGTCTCAGAGGTAAAGTCCAAATCAACTTAACATAGTAAGATTAACTTACTAAGCTTAAGCAAGTTCATTCACAACTAAATCTAAATTCAGGTTTCCTTTATATTAGACCTCATTTGAATGAGGTCTATTTCTGATACACAGGAATCCATTTCTTTTCAATTATCTTACCTTAATTCAAGGTTTATTAAGAGGAGATATGATTTCCTCTTTCCGAGTATCCTTTGGATACGACACACCAAAGGGTATGAATGGATTCTTATTCCAGAACTAATTGTTTTTTCCTCATCATCTATTAGTTAAGATCCATTTTCAATGATTAATTACACATGAGTTCATATGTATGTTACTCTTTTATCAAGTTAATTGATAATCTATCTTGACCTATGTATTAACCATTTGTAAATTCCAAGAGGTTGTATTTAAGAGAAGAGAAGAGTGTCAATTCCATCCTTTTCATTATATCCTTTTTAAATCTAACAACCATCGTTTATACAGGTACAATTTCAAATAATAAGAATAAGTTCACAATTTTTCATTCAACAATTCAATAATGATATAATAATTAAAATAACACACCATTCCTTTTCTCATTCTTCAAATTAATATATGTGTGTGTGTGTGTGTATATATATATATATATATATATATTGTACAAGTCCAGTATTCGAACTTCACTTATTCAAACCACAATGATAACTCAACAGAATACAAATTTTATTTTTCAATTACATCCAAAAGGAATAAAAATGTCTCATATAAGGTCCAACCTCTAATTAAATGAGAGAAGTGTCATAAACGAGCGCGTATTCTTTAATACTTATGGAGTCTATCTGTAAAAATTACTAGCACGGGTCAGTTCACCAAACTGAGCATGTTAAGCACTTAACATTAAAATGATGTGCTCTTGACTAACTGTCTCAATAAAAGGACCATGCTTTTATGAAACTGTAGACACCAAATTTGTGTCTTACGACACCCTGTGCCCCGCATCTCATTATACAACCTAACCTCACCACCTAAACCTTACACAATTATCTATTAATTACCTTATAATTAATAAATCCACATCTCCAAACCTGCCACCTCATTTCACCACCTCATCATGACCTAGCCCTTACCCTAAACTAACCTAATTAAGACCTGTAACTTGGTCTACATCCACACCCATGAATAATTACTCCTCACCCACACCAAAACCAACCTAATAATGACTTGACCAAGCCCACAACTAATCCCTCAGGAGAAAACGATGGAAAGTTGGCTATTTTACTAAAAATAGCCCACTTTGACTTAACCGACATTGGTTCCTACTTGACCGCCATCGGTTACGTAACCGCACGATCGGTTCCCTGTAAATGACCTCCCCCAACCAAAAACAAAAGAGGGGAATTAATTTGAAAGATCCGAAATTCACTTGGCGGAGCATAGACAAGTGAAGAAAAGAGAAGAGTTTACAGAGAAGGACATTGAGCCCAAGACTAAAACTGAGTAACTAGAGCACAGCGACACTCATTTAAGCATTGGGAGAGAAGATAGCCCACTTTTGATTGTCAGATCATCCCACCTGATCCTTGCCTTTGTCATCACAGTCCTTGGACTTGTATCTTCATCAGGAACTAGTAAGTAGTGTCTTGTACATTTTTAAATACCATTTCTTGAACTTCTGATTCATAGTAATTATAAGCTCACTCCTAGATCTACTACCCGATAGTACCCTACATCTAACTTTCATTCCTCTACCCTTACATTGCCCCAAGAACAGCTCCCATACTCTCTGAGTCTTCTCCATCACCCTATTGCCTACCCCTAATCATTTACCAACCTTATAAACACCATAACCGCCTTACAGCCAACCTTCATTGAAAGCCCCTAAATCACTGCCCCTACCGATATCGGTTATCAGCAACCGGTACCAGTGTTATAACCGCAGTCGGTTATATAGTGACCGGCATCGGTCACTGTGACTCCAACCAAAACCAGCCTTTCCTCTATTACTTTTTAACGAGGTAACTAAAGTGTAATTTCACAATAACTTCTTTGTTATCATTTGTGTTAATTCGTATTAAAAGGGGAACTGACCACCTTCGAAAGGAAGTCTAATATTTCCTGGACCCAAGGCAGTTCCCTCATTTATTGTCTAACTATAATCTGGTGGTCTTGCATTCTTATTCACAGGTAGTCCTTCCCAGAAAAAAAGGAGTTCTTCGTAATCGGTCTGATCTCTCTCTACGGTACGCGCACACCCTCCCAACACTCAACAGGTATTCCTCCTAGCCCTAACCTTTATCTGTTTCTCAAGAGAATGAAAGGATAGAAGCAACTCTATTCTAAGAATGGAAACATTCTGTGTGAAACATTTTGGCACCCTTGGTGGGACCCTTTCTCGGGTTTCTTTCTTTCTTGCTTGCTTTCATATAGGGAGCATACTTGCTATTTTCTTCTTCTAAATATTCACAAGATATTTTGTCATTTTGGTAAAAGAATTTGTCTTTCTTCCTCAGCTTTGCATTAGTGAAAGTCATCTTCTTTGCTTCATCGAATATCATTTTCGATTTGGGTTTAAAACACGTGCATCACATTCTTGCTTGCTGTTTTTAATTCTAGTGAATGTAGATTAAGTAACAGGTCATACACGTGGGGGTGATATCCACGGTATTGACGAGAAATTAATCTTACTTTCACTACACAACACATACCAAATCACATCATAATCAACACAACAGCTCAAACATCCCCCCTTTTCCACGGTATTCCTCCACCCGATTGAGGTAACCTTATAAGCCAAAACAAACTTGACATCTCCCTTAGGTCTTTTGTTTAGGATTGACATCATCTTGCGTCTAAGGCATAAGCCCACAATAATTAAAACTAATCCTAGGGTTAGTCTCTTGATTTGCTTGTGCATCTTGCTTGTTTTTAGTTCTGTTTCTCTATCATACACTGTTTCAGTGATCACTTCAGAATAGTTTGGTGGGTATACTAAGCATTGTTAACCCCAAATCAGCAGCTTCTTACATCTTCTCTTTTCTTTCACAGTGACCGATACCGGTCCTATTCTACCGACATCGGTTAACTGACCGACGCCGGCTATAGTTTGACCGACATCGGTTATCCGACCGATATCAGTTACTGTCTTTCACAGTTCCCGACAAACCAGCAACCTACCAATTCCAACATTTTGTTGCTGTTTCTGTTCCTGATAAATTGAATCCTTGCTGTGTACTCTTGTCCATGGTTGTTATCACTCAGAAACAAGCCGCAGCCATGGTTTCACATGCCTGTTCTATGCCTTTTCCTGAATCACCCCCTTCACATCCTATGGGGAATCCTACGGACACCAGTGATGTTCCCAAGATCCCTGTAGGAGATAAGGACTTTGCCAAATTTTTGGATGCTAATCCTAGTGCCATACAGTACTATTTGTCCCATACCCCTAACCGTACGCCTGACGGTCAACTTCTCGTTGGTATGCCTATTAGTATAGCTGCTCACTTAGCTCCTTCCCTACCTAATAACTCCGCCTTACCTTCTTCATCCTTAGCTCCGTCTCCCAACTCAGTGGCTTCGGGGGTTCATACGGCACAGATTGGCTTTCCTTTGGTTAATCTGGGGCCCCACATATCATTACCGCCGACTACTCCTACCTCGTCTCTCTCGCAGACTGCCCCTTTCATAACTTGCTCTCTGCCACCTATCCACACGAGCTTTCCTTCTCAAGCTCCACCCACCTTTTCATTTCCACACACTTATCTGGTGGCTTCAACATCTTATATAGGACATCCCTATTCGGTCACCTCAACATATTCGTCATCAATACCTTATCAAAATTTAACCCCACCATTGTCTAGTAGTGGCTCTTGGCCCAATCCTCCTCCGTTTACAACAACCGCACCATCATCTTACCCAACCACTGATTTAATCAAACAAATGATGGACAAGATGCAAAATCTGGAGGCTTCTATTTCAGGAAGCCGTAGCACCCTGACATACGAGCAAGTTTTTTGGGAGCCTATTCATCCTTCTGTCCCCCTTCATTCATATCCTCCTCAATGGGAATTACCAAAATTTACTCGTTTTAATAGTAAGGAGGATCCTCAACAACACTTGCGATCATTTAGACATGCCTGCTATCTGATTGCTCATGACGATGCCTTACTACTCCGCACCTTTCCCATGTCCTTATCAGGACCCACCTTGGAGTGGTACAGTGCTTTAACCCAGCACTCAATCTTCTCTTTTAACCAATTAGCCCAATATTTCTTGGATCATTTCTCCATTAATATTGCCAAGAAAGTATCCATCACTGACCTCTATGCCATCCAACAATTTGAAGACGAATCTATCACAGATTTCATTGGACGATGGCGGGGCCTCATCAACCAACTCACTTATGCCTTACCTCAGGCCGAACTCATCGAACTCTTTACGTGGGCCTGCGCTAAGCACATTTCTCCCACCCTCCAAATTCAAACTTTCTGCACCTTTGATGAGGCCTTTACTATGGCTCAAAACTAGAAATTCAAGCCTTAGAGGAGGAGAAATTGAGGTTGCGCAACAAAAACCCTAATTTCTGAACCCAAGACTCCACCAACAAACCCAACACCACCAATTCTCATGCATCGACTGCTTCGAAATCAAAAGGAGTTGTACACATGGTGATGGTCAAATCCCAAGCACTGTCTAGTACCCCACCAAAAACCACCTATAAGTATAAAGCCGAGCCCATCAATTACACTCCCTTGGGAGAAACTTATGGTGTGATCTTGGAAAAATTGCTCAAAGCAGGAGCTATCACCTTGCCTCCTGTTAAACCTCACTCCGGGTTTGATTCCACCCGTGCTATTCCTTCTTGGTATAAAGAAAATGACTTCTGTAACTTCCACCACGTGAAGGGACACAGTCATGAAAACTGCAAGATGTTGAAAAACATAGTGCAGGAAATGGTTGATGCAGGGGATATAACTCTCGACAATCCTAATGCCCCCGCTAACCAAAATTTGAAAATCTTCAACAAACCATTCCCAAACCACTCATCTAACAGTAACATAAACCAAGATATCTTAGCCAAGGAGAGTGTTCATGAAATCCATGCGGTCTTCGACTCCCAACCAAAAGCTTCTATCGAGGAAATTCTGAATCAAGCCTCATCACTAACGCAGGGATCCGCACCCCCTTCACCACCATCAAGACAAAATGATAATCTTGCCATTCCTTTACCCATAAAGGAATTAACCGCCCAGAGTTCTCTTCTCATAGATGAGCCTTCTTACACCACATCCCTGCAAGACTGTGAGCAGATGTTATCTAACTTATCTATTTCCCAAACATCTCCTTCTACCACTCTTGCTGTAAAAGAAGAAGGCTCGCCACTGTTTCTGTCATCCTTAGAAGAGAAACCCCTCAAACCGACATCACCAAATTCTTTAATCATGACAGATCCCTTTGAACATGCTCTCCTACCTATTAGTTCTTCATCGCCTAAATCTTTTTAGCGACCGATTGACCTCTTAACACCCATTGATACAGTGCCTCATTTACCCCCTGTATCACACCCACAGTGGACCGGAATCACAACCCACCTCTCTTCCATACAACAGTTCTTCTTCACACATGAAGATTGTCATCCCTCAGAAGATAGACGAGTCCTATGGGAGCGTTTGAGTACACCATGCTCTACTCAAATGCAGATGACCGATCCAGACACCTCTACCATATACCCGAGGTGTTTACAAAAGCTCAAAATGCCTATGTCCTCATCTTCACCCCTCTCATCTCTACCGAATACCTCATCCACCTCTATTAACCTAACCAAACCTTCCCCTACACTTGGGAATTCACCAATACCTAGCCTAACACACCCACCTCAACGGTTAGATTTATCCAAAAATAAAGCCGTCCATCCACCTAGGAGACAAACCCAATCCCCTCAAGTCCAATCTATGCCTCTGTCACAACTAAAACCCTCGCCATCACACCTACCTTCTATATTGGGACCTCACCCCTCCAACTTGCATCAATACATCATACCTCCTGCGTTTTCTTTAAAATGACCTGCACCTTCTACACCCATACAGAGATCCATGGGTGTATCAACACCGTCACCCCAAGTATCCTGTCCACCTATCAACCCTAAACAAACTCCATCATCAAAGGATTTGTTTGCTGTCACTCCTCTTTCCCGTGGTTGTTTCCTGCCACCATGTCATCTATGACTTCATCATCTAACCAGCTAAACATGACTTCTGCACCAAAGAAGCCACACTTAGTTACAACCAATCATCAAAACCCCTTGTCTAAACCACCACCCGTACGAACCAACCATACCCAACCATTACCAAAACCCACCCAATCAATAGCCTCATCTTCCTCTGACTTTGACCCACTCAAAGGATCTTACGCCAAGATCCTTGATATGTTGGTGGAGAATGTGACCATTTCCCTACCCCCACTTAGACCCTATGATCCATCTAAACCTCGACCTATAGGTTATGATGAGTCTAAAATCTGCGCTTACCACCGCACACCAGGACATGATGTAGAGGGATGTAAAGCTTTGAAAGCCATCCTTCGTCAGTCACCTCTCTCGGATAGAAAGGTTAAGAAGGACAACTTACGAAGGGAGAAACCTTTAGCTTCAATCCCCTCTCCTATACCACCTGTCCCCACCTCACCAAGATCTATCATTATTGCAACCCCACCTCTCGAAGACAATGAATTATCCCTACCATCTTCCTCCTCTCGTGTTCACGAGATCAACATGATTAGTATTGCTACTCGAGGGCAGAAAAACAATGGGAAAGCTAAAGAAAGCACACCTGCAAGCCTCTCTTTCTCCGTCCACCATCCCGATCGCACCACCACCTAAAGTGGTTATTCATGGACCTGCCTACCCCATCTCTGATGGAGTTGCCCACTGAACCATGATCAAACAGCTTCACCAATCACCTGTAAAAATGACACTGTATGATCTCATTCAAACCTCTGAATCTCATCGACAAGCTCTCGTTGAGATCCTCCAAGGGATAGAGGTCCTACCTAATGAAACCTTGCCTGTTGCCTCCATCTTAACACCCAACCACGTTGCTTCTCTCACCAAACAATCTACCACTTCTGTCCCTGTACAGCAAGCCGCTGCTGTCAGTTTCTCCGAAGATGAAATTGTCGACTTTGGTGCAGAAGATCCTGACCCCACTCTTTTCATCTCGGCTTACGTCCGGGACATCCAAGTACGTCGTGTTATGATTGACGGGGGTGCTAGCTTAAACATCATCTCTTCCAAAGCCTTCCAACAAATGAATATCCCTTCTAGCTACATGTGTGCCAACCCCACCATGTTGCGTTCATTCAATGATGCTATTACTTCTACCTTAGGCACCATGATCCTTAACATTCGTGTAGGGCCATGTACTTTACCTGAACTCTTCTATGTCCTTGAGGGAGAATTCCAATACAACATGTTGTTAGGCTGCCCTTGGATCCGGGCTATGGGATGCTTTCCCTCCACCTTACATAGGTGCATAAAATTTGAGTATGAGGGGAAGTCCTACACCGTAAAAGCTGACGCTCCCCCCTTCAAAACTCTGCAATATGTTATATCACCCTAATGATGTGCTTGTACCAGTCAAGGCACCCATTCATCCAACCCAACCATCTACTTTGACCACACCTCAACCATCCACCTCAACCGCACCTACACCTTCAACCAATGAAACACCGCTGCAAATACCACTTCCTTCCCAGCGGACAACATCCCAACCTCAGATCCCTTGGTAGATGTTTTTCAATGCCTTACGCTGGGGGAGTATCACCTATATAATGTTAGCACTTTCCATACCCCACAGGAGTATGGACAGTTACATGCGCATCCTACCTACGACCGTCGTGTGGGGGAAGTAATCTCCTATGGACCACCTAATTGCCGTACCAACCTAACGTATGGGGGTGTCGACGCATCCTCTATCACCCCTGAACCTCCCCTTGGTGTGGTTCCCTTCCAATCTGATTTTCAATATCTAACTAATCATCGTTTCACCCTCACCTTCCTAACGCGCTGTGCTTGGAAGGGCTTCACTTTCGGTCTTTATGAACAAGGCCGACATACGATCATTCCCGTGACTACACGCAAACACAGAGATCGTCGTGGTCTTGGATTCTCTGAACCACCTACACCGAAGACACCACATATCCATTGTATCTAGGAAGACGACGAAGTCACCCCTTCCGAACCATCATCACCCATTTTTCCATCATCACCCACAGAGTCGATAGACCCGGAATCTATCCCTCCTAACTTTTTTTTTTCGTAAACGCTATCTTCCTGGGTCCTCTCACTTATCAACGTGATAATGAAGACCCATCTTCTCTTCCCTTTCTGTATCCAGACATGATCAAAGAAGACTCACCTTCAATTAATGTTGTTGAGTGCCAGGATGATGACTCCATCCTCACTTACCTTGGTGTGGACGACTCTTATATTCAACGTGCCTTACCATCTGAAACTCAAACCATGTTGAATGAGTCGACTATAGAAATCAACATCCACACAGAGGATGATCCTCACATTGTAAAGATCAGACAATCTCTTAATGCATCAGAACAAACTTCCTTTACTACCTTCCTCCGTGCCCGCAACCAAGCTTTCGCTTGGTCCTACGCTGACATGCCAGGAATTGATCCTGACATTGTTGTCCATAACATTACCCTGAAACCCGACTCCAAACCAGTTAAACAGAAACTGAGAAAAATGCATCCACGCATTGCCCTCTTGGTCAAAGAAGAGCTTCAACGACTCCTTTCTGTTTCCTTCATCTTACCCATTGACTATCCTCAATGGATTTCTAACATCGTACCTATTACTAAAGCAACGGGGGGACTTCGGATATGTACGGATTTTTGGGACCTTAACCTCGCTTTCCCAAAGGATGACTTCCCCCTACCAAGTATTGATCAACTTGTTGATCTCACTGCGGGCCATGAGATGCTTTCTCTCATGGATGGCTTCTTGGGATACAATCAAATTTTGGTAGCCCCGGCCGATCAACATAAAACTACCTTCATAACTCCTTGGGGAACCTTCTGCTATCATGTCATGCCGTTTGGCCTTAAGAATGCTGGTGCAACCTATCAGCAGGCTATGACTTACATTTTTCATGACATTATGCACACTATCCTTGGGGATTATGTCGATGATCTTCTTGGAAAATCTAAACATCGTAGTGAACATCTCGATGTTTTAACCATTATTTTCGATCGCCTGTTACAATACTGTGTTCATCTTCAACCAAAGAAATGTGTCTTTGGTGTCCTTTCAGGAAAACTCCTTGGTTTTATTGTCTCTTTGCGTGGCATCGAGGTCGATCCAGCTAAAGTCAAAGCTATCCTAGAAATGCCCCCACCCACTAACCTCAAACAATTGCATAGTTTGCAGGGAAAACTCCAATCTATCCGGCATTTCATTTCACAACTCTCAGATCGATGTCAACCTTTTCATCATCTCCTTAAAAAGGACATTGTCTTTCAATGGAGCGAAGAGTGCCACCAAGCCTTTGAGGCTCTTAAAGCCTATCTCTTGCAGCCACCCGTGCTTATCCCACCTCAGGACGATCACCCTTTCTACCTTTACCTTTCTGCCACTGACCATGCTGTAGGAGCCATGCTCACACATCGTGACTCTGAGCATCGAGAACAAGCCATTTATTACATAAGTCATACTCTTGTGGATTACGAGACTAGGTATACACATGTAGAAAAGTTGTGCCTAGCTCTATCATTCGTGGCAACCAAACTCCGACATTACCTCCTGAATCACAAAACTTTTGTCATCACCAACATGGACCCCCATCCATTATATGTATGCCCAAACCTCATCTAAACCAACGCATCACCCGATGGCTTATGCTCCTTGCCAACCTCGACCTTGAGTTTGTACACCAAAAATCAGTCAAAGGACAAAACTATTGTAGACCAACTTGCGGAAGCCCCTTTACCTAGGGAACAATTTACCAATTTTACTTTCCCTGATGAACTCATCACAACTCCTTCACTCAGTGAGGAGTTGTATCCAATGACCCTCTTCTTTGATGGATCCAAATGCCAGCGCAGTAGAGGGGCCGTCATTGTTCTCATTCCTCTAGATGCTGAACCTATGCCTCTTTCATTCCGGCTCAATTTCCCCTGCACTAATAATACAGCGGAATACGAGGCCCTTGTTTTGGGTCTCCAGGTTGCGTTACACTTAGGTGTAAAGTCTATTAACATTTTCGGCGACTCTCAACTGGTAGTCAATCAAGTTATGGGCATCTACCAATGTAAAAATGAGGAACTTCAAAAGTACAAACATTACGTGGACTCACTTTTGACCTTATTTACTCATTATTCTATCCAAACCATTCCCCGCTCAACTAATAAATTTGCGGATACTATGGCTTGCTTGGCCTCACAAATTCCTGCCTCACCAACTGACTCTGACATATTTGTCTTGGTCTAACAACTCTTTGCCCCATCTTACTCAGTCTCGGATGTTTGTATGATAAATAATGTGTCTGCTAATTCACAGGATACCTGGTATCACCAATTTCACGACTACCTTACAACCTCTGTTCTCCCACCTGACCTTACTAGTAATGGCAAACGTGCTTTTCTTAAAAGTGTTTCTCGTTATGTCATCATGGGGGGACTCCTCTATAAACGTGGCTTTGATGGCATCCTCCTTCGATGTCTAACCGGTGTGGAGGTCACCTATACCATCCAACAAGTCCATGACAGAATTTGTGGTGGACATTTTAGTGGCCTTTCCGTGGCTAAATGTATCCTTTTCCTAGGCTATTATTGGCCTACTCTTAATAACGCTTGCTATAAATATGTTAAGCATTGTGTTATGTGTCAACAACATGCCAACCTTTAACATACTCCTAGCCATCTGCTATAGGTCGCACGAGATCTTTGGCCTTTCTCACAATGGGGTTTAGACCTTATTGGTGAGATTCACCCACCCTCTTCGCAATGTCACTGTTAGATAATCACAACAACCAAATATTACACTAAATGGGTGGAGGCCATTCCACTAATTTCAACCAAAAAAAGAAAAAATCGTAGAGTTCATCAATCATCACATTATCTGTCGTTTTGGTGTTCCTCATCGCCTGATAACAGATAATGGAAAATATTTCAGAAATAAGTTGTTACAAGACCTTTGTGACAACTTTGGTATCAAACTTAGCTTCTCATCACCTTATTATCCACAAGCAAAATGGTCAAGCCGAATCTTCTAACAAAACCCTGACCAAAATTCTCATGAAAGTCGTTAACGATTTTGGGAAAAATTGGCCTGATCACATCCCCTTTGCCCTTTGGGCTTATCATACCAGCATTCGTACCTCCACTAATTGCTACACCATTTTCTTTGGTATATGGCCACCGAGGCTGTCTTGCCTCTCGAAATATAAATACACTCTCCCTAAGAATATCTCTCCAGGATATTCTCACTAATGATTATTTCCACCAAGAGCGGTTAGCCCAATTGGAGCTTCTTGATGAACGTCATCTTACAGCTCTTGACCACCTTCAAATCTATCAAAAGGCACATCAAGCGGTGCTTATGATAAGTGACTTCATGAGCGTACCTTTAAGGTTGGTGATCTTGTCCTCAAAGAGAATCAACATGTAACCAAACTAGAAAAGAGCAAACGTGGAAAATTTTCTCCAAATTAGATTGGGCCCTTACATTGTCACTCACACTTATGGATCAGGCACTTACCGTTTAGCTTCACTCAATGGTAAACTTGAGCCTAAACCCCTTAATGCCTTACATCTTCGACCATTCTACTGTTGAATTTAATGTGTTATATCACTTCTTATCTACCTTGCGCTCATCCCTTGAGCTCATTTACCACCTCATACACCTTGTTTCATGCATCTCAAAATAGAATCACGCTCACATGGTTTGGTTATCATCTCCCCTTAAAAATGCCTTCCCTTTTTTAGTCTGGTCAATGACTTAAAAGTATCAAAAATAACACGTTCTCAATTATACAATTATGGGATATTCTTGAGTCAAACTTCCTACAAAACTAGATGCTTCATGCCAAACGGACATCTAGACCTCAAAGTTATACATAGACTGCTCCCTCAAAAGGACAACTATGTGCAAAGCCACATCTGCTATTATCAATAGACTCCTCCCCCAAAGGACCAGCTATACACAAAATCTGCATCTGCTACTATAAAATAGACTGCTCCCTTGAAGGACAGCTATACAAAGTTAGCCTCTATCAGAAGCTTCTCACATTAATCAGCTTCGTGAAGAGCTCAAGAACAAAAAAATGCATATCCCATATGGACTTCCCACATCGATCAGTCTATATCCAGAAAAATAAAAGCAGTATTCAAAAGCACTTTTGAGTCATGAACTTGTCTATTTAGGTTTGGTTCTCTTTCGTTAAAATAATCACCTTATAACAAGTTCGATCATGCCTCCAGCTATACCATCCACCTCATCTCACCATTCTTCAAAACAAAAAACTCAAGGGACGTGACGTATATCCAATATATTGTGATTATACGACTCTTTTCACCTATCGACTTCTCACCTATGTAAGGTACATAGGGATTCAAGTTCATCCTCCAATAATATGTGGTTTGTTTAGCTCTTTCCAACTATGGGACACTTTTCCCTCTTTTACCCGAATCTAGGATTATGTGTTGACCTTAATCAAGACACGGTTCCTAAAAACTTGGGTAAGCTAACCTTCGCTTCACCTATACCTACACCAATACCCCTAATACCGTACCAACACCAACAACATTACCCTACCAATATCAATATTTTTACCAAACCGACAAATTGCCTAACCACAACCAAATTACCTGAATTCACCCCTCCCTGGTCCTAAGGGAGAACTACATCGGTTTGAGGCCCCTCCTTGCTTTATGCAATGGGCTATGTAGGTAGCACTTAGGAGACATGGGGTCTCCAAAGTTTAGCTTGACCATCCCCTACCATAACCTACCATGTGTTGTTAAATATAAATGATTTCACATATTTATATTGATAACACTCACCTTGGTCCTTTTTCAAAACAAACATTCAAAACACAAAAATTCTTATTATTATCATAACTCAAATCAACATACATATTTAGTTTTATTTAGATGTTAAACAAATACATCTTCTATATCATCGATGCGCAGGTCGGCATCCTTATTTATTCTTTCTACCTCTATGAAATTCACCTAGACCCTTGCGTCTCATCCCGAACCAGGTGATGATCAGTGATCGTCGACATCGCTCACCTGGCCTCTCCATCCTCAAAGGTGCCACTTGCTATTGATTTCTACCCTTATCCACCAATCTCCCTTTCTCACCACATCGCCTAGGCCCACCTTTGCTAAATAGCCTTATTTTGACTTCATTGGTCCAACTCACGGTGCAACCAACTAATCAGCCCGACCCAAGGTCGCAACCAACCAATTGGCCCGACCCAAGGCCACAACCGACCAATTGGCCAGACCCAAGGCCGCACCCAACGAATTAGCCCAACCCAAGGCCACCACCAACCACTTAGGCCTGACCCAATGCCGCAACCAACCAATTAGGCCTGACCCAATGCTGCAACTAATCAATCAGCCTGACCCAAGGCTGCACCCAACCAATCAGGCTCGACCCAAGGCCCTCACCAATTTGTCAGCCCAACCCAAGGCCGCACCAATTAAGTACCTCGACCAAGACCCGCAAATTACGATTTTATCCACCCATCATGTTACTTTTGTTCAATCGCGCTCACCTGTTCGTGTTTTTAGCATGATTAGGATACTTGACTTGATCAATCAACTAACTTTTCCTAGACCGAGACCGTGATGTTTATCTCAACCAAACCAACCATTTGGTACTGCCGAACATGCCTAAAAATTCCTATACCTTACCCGTTATATCCTCTGGAGCTACTTTCTATGCCTTGGATACCAGGATTATATCAACCTTGTTTGGATAAACTATCGACCTTTTCCTATGAATTACTTGTTTACTCTTCAAATCATGTACCCTGGTCGCACTACTGCATTTCAACATGTGTCTGCTTCCTTGAACTTACCCCACCATCTTACCATCATCTCAACACCATTCACCCTTTATCAACCCTATCCCTGATTTCACGTCGCCTCAATCTGTGATAGATTTGAGGGGGATTACCTATACCCTCAACAGGAGTAACCAGTTCTTATTATTATCAGTGCAGCTTCACAAGACAAGCTACACGACAACAAGGGGCTAATGTAGACACAAAATTTGTGTCTTACGACACCCTGTGCCCCGCATCTCATTTCACAACCTAACCTCACCACCTAAACCTTACACAATTATTTATTAATTACCTTATAATTAATAAATCCACATCTCCAAACCTACCACCTCATTTCGCCACCTTATCATGACCTAGTCCTAACCCTAAACTAACCTAATTAAGACCTATAACTTGGTCTACATCCACACCCATAACTAATTACTCCTCACCCACACCAAAACCAACATAATAATGACTTGACCAAGCCCACAACTAATCCCTTGGGAGAAAAGGAGGGAAAGTTGGCTATTTTACTAAAAATAGCCCACTTTGACTTAACCGACATTGGATCCTACTCGATCGCCATCGGTTACGTAACCACCGTCGGTTATGCAACCACCATCGGTTCCCTATAAATGACCTCCCCCAACCAAAAACAAAAGATGGGAATTCATTTGAAAGATCCGGAATTCACTTGGCAGAGCAGATACAAGTGAAGAAAAGAGAAGAGTTTGCAGAGAAGGACATGGAGCCCAAGACTGCAATTGAGTAACTAGAGCACATCGACACTCATCCAAGCATTGGGAGAGAAGATAGCTCACTTTTGATTATCAGATCATCCCACCTGAGCCTTGCCTTCGTCATCACAGTCCTTGGACCTGTATCTTCATCAGGAACTAGTAAGTAGTGTCTTGTACGTTTTTAAATACCATTTCTTGAACTTCTGATTCATAGTAATTATAAGCTCACTCCTAGATCTACTACCCGATAGTACCCTACATCTAACTTTCATTCCTCTACCCTTACATTGCCCCAAGAACAACTCCCATACTCTCTGATTCTTCTCCATCACCCTATTGCCTACCCCTAATCGTTTACCAACCTTATAAACACCATAACTGCCTTATAGCCAACCTTCATTGAAAGCCCCTAAATCACTGCCCCTACTGATATCGGTTATTAGCAACTAGTACTGGTGTTATAATTGTAGTTGGTTATACAGTGACCGGCATCGGTCACTATGACTCTAACCAAAACCAACCTTTCCTCTATTGCTTTTAACGAGGTAACTAAAGTGTAATTTCGTAATAACTTCTTGTTATCATTTTTGTTAATTCGTATTAAAAGGGGAACTGACCACCTTCGAAAGGAAGTCTAATATTTCTTGGGCCCAAGGCAGTTCCCTCATTTATTGTCTAACTATAATCTAGTGGTCTTGCATTCTTATTCATAGGTAGTCCTTCCTAGACAAAAAGGAGTTCTTCGCAATCGGTCTGATCTATCTCTACAGTACGCGCACACCCTCCCAACACTCAACAGGTATTCCTCCTAGCCCTAACCTTTATCTGTTTCTCAAGAGAATGAAAGGATAGAAGCAACTCTATTCTAAGAACGGAAACATTCTGTGAGAAACAGAAACGTTAAAATAATTCAGATAGATAACTCAGAAGAATAAAATACCACTGAAAGAAGAACAAATTATATGAACTCATCATAATAAATTAACATCATGATCAAACAACATTCCTAATTAGAAATCTCTTCAGTGAATTTACAATAGACAAGCAACATCGCATCCCTGAATTCTTAGTTGTTCCATACTATAATGTGTAGAGGTCATTCTAGATTTAATCAAATGTTCAAAATGGAAATAAGTATATATGTTAACTTTAACAATTCCCAAAAGAGAGGTAATTGAGAGAATTCATGATTTACCAATCATACAAAACAAGATCAATTTTGTTTAATCTTAGTAAATGGAAGCTTTATGATGGAATAAATTCTACTCAAACAAAAATGATTTCCCATCTAATAAGCACTCGGCTTCGACCAAGTTCAATGAAAGAGAAAGACAACAATCGGACACCAAGAAGGTGACTTTTGTCACATTTCAAAATTCAACAACATAGTATAGTAGTTTACCCGGCTCAGAGTGATCATAAAATGCAAATCACATTTACATACACCCAAAGGAAATCACACATCGATTCAATATCTCCTTAATAGAAATTTAAAAGAGGAGAAGGAAGAAGTATTTCTTCCTATTATCTATTTTACAATCTTCTATGGTTAGCACGACCGAACTGGTCGGTTTCATGTAAGGAGGGATAATAACGTAAGTAACCAGTTAGAGAGAGGTAACAACTAACTTTTCCTTTTTTTTTTTCACAAAAGTAACTACAATGAAACTCACTACTCAGAAGGGTTGATATTAAAAATAAGAAAGGATTATCAATACTTCATACCAATATTTTACCGAAATATAAAAACTGTAACATATAAATCGGTTAAAAACAGTATATTGCCCTCAACCTGAAACATGGACAACCTCAATAGCTTCTAGTTAC